>CM041737.1:0-490000 GCA_023373845.1 Nibea coibor
GGATTTCTGAGGGAAATTGTTAAAAATGTTGAGAAAATAAAGTTAAAATTGCGTGAGACTTCTGAAACAAAACATCAAAATTCTCAGGAAAAACGACAATTTCTAAGGGGGGGTGGTGTCAAAATTTTGAAAAAAAAAAAAAAGTCAAAATTCTGGGGGAAAAACGTCAGATTTCTGAGGGAAATTGTTCAAAATGTTGAGAAAATGAAGTTAAATTTGCGTGAGACTTCTGAAACAAAACATCAAAATTCTCAGGAAAAATGACAAAATTTCTAAGGGGGGGTGGTGTCAAAATTTTGAGAAAAAAAAAGTCAAAATTCTGGGGGAAAAACGTGAGATTTCTGAGGGAAATTGTTCAAAATGTTGAGAAAATAAAGTTAAAATTGCGTGAGACTTCTGAAACAAAACATCAAAATTCTCAGGAAAAACGACAAAATTTCTAAGGGGGGGTGGTGTCAAAATTTTGAGGGAAAAAACGTCAGATTTCTGTGGGAAATTGTTAAAAATGTTGAGAAAATAAAGTTAAAATTGCGTGAGACTTCTGAAACAAAAAATGAAAATTCTCAGGAAAAACGACAATTTCTAAGGGGGGGTGGTGTCAAAATTTTGAAAAAAAAAAAAAGTCAAAATTCTGGGGGAAAAACGTGAGATTTCTGAGGGAAATTGTTCAAAATGTTGAGAAAATGAAGTTAAATTTGCGTGAGACTTCTGAAACAAAACATCAAAATTCTCAGGAAAAACGACAAAATTTCTAAGGGGGGTGGTGTCAAAATTTTGAGAAAAAAAAAGTCAAAATTCTGGGGGAAAAACGTCAGATTTCTGAGGGAAATTGTTAAAAATGTTGAGAAAATAAAGTTAAAATTGCGTGAGACTTCTGAAACAAAACATCAAAATTCTCAGGAAAAACGTCAATTTCTAAGGGGGGGTGGTGTCAAAATTTTGAAAAAAAAAAAAGTCAAAATTCTGGGGGAAAAACGTGAGATTTCTGAGGGAAATTGTTCAAAATGTTGAGAAAATGAAGTTAAAATTGCGTGAGACTTCTGAAACAAAAAATCAAAATTCTCAGGAAAAATGTCAAAATTTCTAGGGGGGGTGGTGTCAAAATTTTGAAAAAACAAAGTCAAAATTCTGGGGGAAAAACATAAGATTTCTGAGGGAAATTGTTCAAAATGTTGAGAAAATAAAGTTAAAATTGCGTGAGACTTCTGAAACAAAAAATCAAAATTCTCAGGAAAAATGTCAAAATTTCTAAGGGGGGGTGGTGTCAAAATTTTGAGGGAAAAACGTCAGATTTCTGAGGGAAATTGTTAAAAATGTTGAGAAAATAAAGTTAAAATTGCGTGAGACTTCTGAAACAAAAAATCTAAATTCTCAGGAAAAACGACAATTTCTAAGGGGGGGTGGTGTCAAAATTTTGAAAAAAAAAAAAAGTCAAAATTCTGGGGGAAAAACGTGAGATTTCTGAGGGAAATTGTTCAAAATGTTGAGAAAATGAAGTTAAATTTGCGTGAGACTTCTGAAACAAAACATCAAAATTCTCAGGAAAAACGACAAAATTTCTAAGGGGGGGTGGTGTCAAAATTTTGAGGGAAAAACGTCAGATTTCTGAGGGAAATTGTTAAAAATGTTGAGAAAATAAAGTTAAAATTGCGTGAGACTTCTGAAACAAAACATCAAAATTCTCAGGAAAAACGACAATTTCTAAGGGGGGGTGGTGTCAAAATTTTGAAAAAAAAAAAAAAAAAGTCAAAATTCTGGGGGAAAAACGTGAGATTTCTGAGGGAAATTGTTCAAAATGTTGAGAAAATAAAGTTAAAATTGCGTGAGACTTCTGAAACAAAACATCAAAATTCTCAGGAAAAACGACAAAATTTCTAAGGGGGGGTGGTGTCAAAATTTTGAGGGAAAAACGTCAGATTTCTGAGGGAAATTGTTAAAAATGTTGAGAAAATAAAGTTAAAATTGCGTGAGACTTCTGAAACAAAACATCAAAATTCTCAGGAAAAACGACAATTTCTAAGGGGGGGGTGGTGTCAAAATTTTGAAAAAAAAAAAAGTCAAAATTCTGGGGGAAAAACGTGAGATTTCTGAGGGAAATTGTTCAAAATGTTGAGAAAATAAAGTTAAAATTGCGTGAGACTTCTGAAACAAAACATCAAAATTCTCAGGAAAAACGACAAAGTTTCTAAGGGGGGGTGGTCTCAAAATTTAAAAAAAAAAAAAAAAGTCAAAATTCTGGGGGGAAAAACGTAAGATTTCTGAGGGAAAGAGTTCAAAATGTTGAGAAAATGAAGTTAAATTGCGTGAGACTTCTGAAACAAAAAATCTAAATTCTGATTTTAAAAAGTCAAAATTTCTAAGGGGGGGCTGGTGCCAAAATTTTGAAAAAAAAAAAAGTCAAAATTCTGAAAAAAAGAGGCAAATTCTGGGCGGAAAACAACAGATTTCTGAGGGAAGAAGTTCAAAATGTTGAGAAAATAAAGTTAAAATTGCGTGAGACTTCTGAAACAAAAAATCTAAATTCTCAGGAAAAATGTCAAAATTTCTAAGGGGGGGTTGGTGTCAAAATTTTGAAAAAAAAAAAAGTCAAAATTCTGGGGGAAAAACGTCAGACTTCTGAGGGAAAAAGTTCAAAATGTTGAGAAAATAAAGTTAAATTGTGTGAGACTTCTGAAACAAAAAATCTAAATTCTCAGGAAAAACGTCAAAATTTCTAAGGGGGGGGTGGTCTCAAAATTTTGAAAAAAAAAAAAGTCAAATTTCTGGGAGAAAAAACGTAAGATTTCTGAGGGAAAAAGTTCAAATGTTGAGAAAATAAAGTTAAATTGCGTGAGACTTCTGAAACAAAAAATCTAAATTCTGAGTAAAAACGTCAAAATTTCTAAGGGGGGCTGTTTCCAAAATTTTGAAAAAAAAAAGTCAAAATTCTGGAAAAAAGAGGCAAATTCTGGTGGGAAAACAACAGATTTCTGACGGAAAAAGTTCAAAATGTTGAGAAAATGAAGTTAAAATTGTATGACATTTCTGAAAAAAATTCAGAATTCTGAGTAAAAAAGTCAAAATCTCCAAGGGGGGCTGGTGCCAAAATTTTGAGAAAAACAAAAGTCAAATTTTGGAAAAAAGAGGCAAATTCTGGGGGGAAAACGATAGATTTCTGAGGGAAAAAGTTCAAAATGTTGAGAAAATAAGGTTAAAATTGCGTGAGACTTCTGAAAAAAATTCAAAATTCTGGAAAAAAGAGGCAAATTCTGGTGGGAGAACGAGAGATTTCTGAGGGAAAAAGTTCAAAATGTTGAGAAAATTGTTAAAATCGCGTGAGATTTCTGAAACAAAAAATCAAAATTCTGAGTAGAAAAGTCAAAATTTCTAACGGGGGCTGGTGCCAAATTAAAAAAAAAAAAAAAAAAAAAAGTCAAAATTCTGAAAAAAAGAGGCAAATTCTGGGGGGAAAACGACAGATTTCTGAGGGAAGAAGTTCAAAATGTTGAGAAAATAAAGTTAAAATTGCGTGAGACTTCTGAAACAAAAAAATCTAAATTCTGAGGAAAAAAGTTTTGAAAAAAAAAAAAGTCAAAATTCTTGAAAAAAGAGGCAACTTCTGGTGGAAAAACGTCAGAAAAAGTTCAAAATGTTGAGAAAATAAAGTTAAAATTGTCTATGACTTCTGATGGTATGATGATGATGATGATGATCTTATGGAGATGGGATGAGATGATGATGATGGTATGATGATGATGATAATGATGATATGATGATGATATGATGATGATGATGATATGGAAGTGGGATGATATGATGGAGTAAACTAAATCGAGCAGTATGAATGACTTTACATTAATTTATTTAAATCCTTTTTGCTTAACCATAAAAACTGTATTAACACATATATAAGACTGAACAGCTCCAAATGTGCAATGGTCTCTGCATATAAACATGACAGATGACATATTATAAGAAGCAGAAACATAAGCATGATACTGCTGTAGTTAACTTCTTTTCTTTGGACTGCTTACCACAATCATCTCATACAGCTAGAATCTTGCCATCTAGCTGCTGTCATAATGTTACTTACTTTACATGCAGTATTACTGTAACTTTAGCACTATATTATAATGGCCTAGTCACTTTTATAGTGGTGGTGATGCATATGAGAATGTTTGTTGATATGCAACACTTGTTGATCATCAGATTCATGGATGTTTTATGTATTTAAGCCACAGTTATAGACTAAACGGAGATTGACACTGACTGAAATGTGTATTTAATGTTTATTGTGAATGTTAACTGCATGCTCCATGTTGAACTTTTGTGATGATTCTGTGGGCTGGTTTACAGCTCTGCATGTCGTTCTGCAGACTCCCAGGTGTCACCGCACACTTTGCCACTGTCAAGAAAAGAAAAACACACACACACACACACACACACACATAAACACACACATAAAGGTTAAGAGGATAACTTGGTGGTGACCTATGACAATGTCTAGATTGAAATATCACCTCTATTCATGTCATGCTACATACAACGTCACTTTAAATGAGTCCAAATACATGAATTGACATACTGCATCATGTGTGGATTATGCATACAGTGTGATGAAGAACTGTTTTTAAAAGAAGCATGAAACAGCTATTTTCTCTTATTTCTCTTTTCGCTTTGGATAAAGGGCAAAATCTGTGCATGTACTTCAGTGCAAGGGGGTAATAAAGTGTATCATATCATAACAATATTTTCATGATAAACAAAATATATCTTACTTTTTAGCACACTCGTACAACTTCTTCATCTTTATGAGGATCTCAGGTGCCACCCCTTCTGCCGGATCCACATGGTGTATTATGTCCCTGACGATTTGGCCTTTCCAGTCAGGATGGCGCAGGAAAAGAACAGGCTGCTAGCCCAGGGCATGAAGTTTAAAACCTACAAGAACAATAAAGAAAACTTTATGCATCCAGACTAGTGTAACAAATTTGACAATTGATACTGTTACATTAAATTTTTTTCATCTTTGACCATATACGAGGTTACAAATGGTCTCACATGTTATTATTTTCTGATCTATTCTGATGCTGAGCACCTCATTTATATAAGTTTATATGCAAAGACCTGCCTTGTTAGTTTTTACTTAATGATTTACAAGGAAACATTGACAACTGTGATAAATATATGATTGTCTTTGTCATGGGCATTGTTAAAGAAAACTTAGCTGACGTGTAGCTATGACGAACTGAAATTGAATATTGTAATTTGTACACACATAATAAAACACTGATCTCAGTTAAGTTTGTTTTTGTATAAATTAGTTAAGAATAAATAATAAATACATAAAACAGGTAACGTAAAGTGGATTGTCTTCGTATCCATAGCAACTGTGGTTGAGGATTATGGGTAGCGAACAGCTGATAGCTCGAGCTCAGCGCGTCCAAACGCAAGTGGTGAATGAATCTAAAAACGTGTTTTATACGTGAAATTAAAATAATAAACCTAACAAAGCATTCTGTACGTTACATCTGTTCACTCTCAGATCCTGGAACAGTTTGGAAAACATTGTGTTAATTCAATGCGGGATCGTCCTGGGGCGTCGTCGTCTCCATAGCAACAGTTGTCGAGGATTGTGGGTAATGTAGGCCTATCTGTACTGTACCACAATCATCTCATACAGCTAGAATCTTGCCATCTAGCTGCTGTCATAATGTTACTTACTTTACATGCAGTATTACTGTAACTTTAGCACTATATTATAATGGCCTAGTCACTTTTATAGTGGTGGTGATGCATATGAGAATGTTTGTTGATATGCAACACTTGTTGATCATCAGATTCATGGATGTTTAATTCTTTTACAGAGACTGCAACATCAGATTGGCATCAAAGGAACCGCCATAAGCTGGTTTAGGTCGTATTTCTTAGATCGATCTCAGTTTGTTCACGTCAATGATGAATCCTCCATACATACCAAAGTCTGTCATGGAGTCCCACAAGGTTCTGTACTAGGACCACTTCTATTCAGTCTATATATGCTTCCTCTAGGGAACATTATAAGGAATCACTCCATTAATTTTCATTGTTATGCTGACGACACCCAATTATATTTATCGATCAAGCCTGATGAAACCAATCATTTAGCCAAACTGCAAGCGTGCCTTAGGGATATAAAAAGTTGGATGACCTACAATTTTCTGATGTTGAACTCAGATAAAACTGAAGTTCTTGTAATTGGACCCAAACACCACAGAAACTCTCTTTCCGGAGACTTGGCCACCTTAGACGGGACCACCCTGGCCTCCAGCTCCTCCGTAAAGAACCTTGGAGTTATTTTTGATCAGGATTTGTCCTTTAATGCCCACATAAAACAAATTTCAAAGACTGCATTCTTCCACTTACGTAACATTACCAAAATCAGACGCATCCTGTCCCAAGCGGATGCAGAAAAACTAGTCCATGCATTTGTTACTTCTAGGCTGGAGTACTGTAACTCTCTATTATCAGGCTGCCCCAATAAGTCTCTTAGGACTTTGCAGCTAATTCAGAATGCTGCTGCACGTGTTCTGACAGGAACCAAGATCAGAGATCACATCTCACCCATTTTGGCTTCCTTACACTGGCTACCTGTTAAATCTAGAATAGAATTTAAAATTCTTCTCCTTACATACAAAGCTCTTCATGGCCAGGCACCATCATATTTAAAAGAGCTCATAGTTCCCTACTACCCCTCTAGACCACTGCGTTCTCAGAATGCAGGGTTCCTTGTGGTTCCCATAGTTTCCAAAAGTAGACTGGGAGCCAGAGCTTTCAGCTATCAAGCTCCTCTTCTGTGGAACAAACTACCTTTCTGGGTTCGGGAGGCAGACACGGTCACCACATTCAAGACTAGACTTAAGACTTTCCTTTTTGATAGCGCTTATAGTTAGGGCTGGCTCAGGCCTTCCCTTAGTTATGCTGCCATAGGACTAGACTACCGGGACACCCCCCCCCCCCCCCCACTAACTAAACTTCTTCCCCGGAGTTTCTGTGCTTTCTCGTCCAGCAGGTTCTCATGGATCGTGACTGCTGCTGTGGTCTGCTGCTGATGTCCACGCCTTACTGTAAACCCTCTCTCTCTCTCTCTCTCTCTCTCAATGTAAAGCAGTTCGATAACCCTTAGAGTCCGCATAAACGGGGCCTGAGGTTTTATTGTTCTGTCAATCATTATCTCTCTTACACCTTTTCTTTGGATATTACTAACTACACCTCTTCCCCGGAGTTTCTGTGCTTTCTCGTCCAGCAGGTTCTCATGGATCGTGGCTGCCGCCGTGGTCTGCTGCTGACGTCCACCATATTTAGCATTACATGCCATATATAGTCATTATTGCTACCATCCCCACTACAGCTTTGTTGGTTAATGACTTATTGCTGCTGTGCATCTGTGTTCCACTGCTACTGCAATCACCTCACCATTTATTGTAATTCATTGTAATTGTACAATATGTTTGTGTTGATTGTTCTGTACATGTGACATCTATTGCACGTCTGTCCGTCCTGGAAGAGGGATCCCTCCTCTGTGGCTCTTCCTGAGGTTTCTTCCGCATTTTTTTTCCCTGTTAAAAGGGTTTTTTGTGGGCAAGTTTTTCCTCACTCGAACCGAGGGTCTAAGGACAGAGGGTGTCACTCCCTGTACAGATTGTAAAGCCCTCTGAGGCAAAATGTGTTTTGTGACTTTGGGCTATACAAATAAAATTTGATTTGATTTGATTTGATTATCACAGGAAGAAGAAAACACAGACCAAGGAGTTGAGATTAAAAAGGTAGAAGCTATGGTAGAGACAGTGGGAGAGAAACAGTCTGCTGTTTCAAAGACATATATAAATGAACAGGAAGAGGCACCAAATACAGGTAAAGTAAAAGCCAAGCAAAAAGCTGCATTTGTAAAAACAAGGGTTCTTAGAAGTGGTAGAAAGTCAGAAAAACCCATACAAAGATCCAAAACCATAAAAAGCCAACAAAAAAATAATAAGCAAGAGGGAACAGATTTGGAAAAGAGTTGTAGTACAGATGAACCACCAGTAGAAACAACAATTCAGAGAAAGGAAAGAAAATCTACTGGCAGGAGTCCCTTGAGGGGAAAGGGGAGAAGGCTGAGGAAGAACTTGAGAGTGTGGCAAGAAAAGGATGTGCAGTAGGAGATGCAGAGGAAATAAAGGATGATTCCTTGACAGAGGAAGCAGCAGTGTTTGAAATGGAGGACCACAGCATATCAGATGGGGAAGAGACTGATTTTGACATGGTCAAAGTAGAAAAGACAAACTCTGCTCAGGAAGACGAACCCAGTCACAGGAAAATCTAATGCTGCTGAAGTGAGATCTCATACTGCCATTGCGGGAGGAGAAGCATTAGTTGCCAATCAATCTGTGATGACAGAGAAAGAAGATACAGCTGTAACAACAAGAACTCTTCATGGCAAAACAAAAACATACCATGCTACACCTTCACAGAGCTCTAAAAGACAGAAAGGCCAGGGAGTCATGGAGAAGAAGGAAGAAGAAAACCCAGAGGACAAGGAAACACATGAAGTGCATCAATTGGCAGATGATTCATCTGAGAACAGAGAAATAAATGCTAAGGAACAAGCAGAAATTAATAAAACATCATCTGCTGGACAGGAGGTAGGGCCTTCAGCTGAAGATAATGTAAGGGACCAAGCTAAGGAAATAGCTGATTTGCTAGATTATAGATTGATAGAGCCAGCTAGTGAAGAACTAACAATTGAAGAAATGGAATCATGAAAAAAGAGGCGATTGATGAAGAGAATAGTGCTCTCCATTCTTTTATTCTGATTTTGTGTCCACATCTCCATTATTACTGCCTATCTATCTTTTTCTGTTGCTTGCTTATGTTACCATTGCAACAACTCAACTCCCAGAACAAGAGCAATCCCTCTGCTGCTCAACTCGCTGGTCTCCTCACAGGCACAGCCTGGTGGTGAAATCATGCAGCGCACCCTCCCATGTTACTATGTTACTGATATCTAAATGAATACTGCAGCCTGAGAGAATCAACAACTATTGTTAAAAATCTTAAGCTGCAACATCTTAAACTGTTGTATTACTTTCTGGGTGGAGTCTATAATTCTAGTGTATGGTACATACACACAGGGCAATGTGTTGATTTCTGTTTGTTTATTGTACAGATAATCATCCTTCCCTCCCATTTGACCAACTACCTTGAACCCACAAAATAAATGGTTAAATGGCCTTCTTGAATCCTGTGCGTTTCATTGTGCACCCCAGTTAGAGATTCCATGGTCCCAGTCAACTTCATCCTCCATCACATGTAACCTTTGAAATATACAGCCCTTTAACATGGTCCTTCGAGCTGGTTTGAGTTACAAAACTGGATATGGATTCAAGAGCGAAACCAGAGAATAAAGATGAAGAATCAAGAGGAATATCGCAGCAAGAGAGGAGGCCCCTTGGTTACCTCCAAGATTACCATACAGAACTGTACAGCCAGGCCCTCACATAGGATGGAGTAACCTGCTCATCACCACCAGAGACTACTTTATTAAGGCAAGAAATGGCAGAGTTGAAAAGCATGGTTAATGAACTTAGAGATAGACTTGAGCAATAGGAACAGAGTAATTCGGAAGCCAATGAGTATGATACACAAAGTTGTGATGAACCATATCATAGAGAAAGTGAACACGGCCCCCCTTGTAATCGAGAGATATATATCCCCTATAGTAAAGCACGTTCAGATCCTACACTTTCAGAGTCTGTGCATGTAGCAGAGAGTGGTCGGATTTCAGTCAGTACAAACACTGCCATCCCATGTGTGCTGACCCCAGTATGACACCACAGAGGTAATAAAGACTGCACAAACCGCTCACAACTTTAGCACAATCTGCTAATACAAGCGATGAGAATTTATATTCTGCACCTACCAGTCAGGCGCCCTCATTTTCTGCACATCAGTCAAGGTCAAGTCAGCCCTCCTCCACCTCAACACAAATACACCAGTATCACAAATACTATATCTTGTTAGATCACCTTCACCTGAGTTCAACCCATCATATAGCCCTTTCCTATGCTCATGACCCACATACCATAGCTCTAGCAGCCTTAGAGCAGCAGTACTGCCAGCCACATTACCTTGCACTGGGAGAAATACAGTCTATCTTGAACCTTCCTGCCTATTGTCCATATGTTTGCAGTAAGAGTGAGATCCATGGTCGGTATGTTGCAATCTTTAGGGCCAGCAGGAGCATCAGAGCTTGCCTGCGCATCGCACGTTCATCAACTGTTAAGCAAATTAGCAGCTGAATCTGTTACCAACTATGCAAGACATGCTCGTTCAATTCACCGAACTGCCTGGCATGGCTCCAAGGAGAAGCAGAATGTCAAGCAGTCGCAGCTCAGGTTGCAAACTTTCAAATGGACACCACTCAATACCCAAGAACAGAATACAGTCTGACACCAAAGTTTGCCCCATCATTGTCTACCATACTCCGTGGTGCTAGTCCCAAAGCTGCTGCACAAAACACAACTGCTGGAGATAAGGCCAGACCTAAACCCAAATTTTCATGCTACTATTGTCTCCGAATCATTCCCTGACTTACTGTGAAAGATTGAAAGAACTAAGTATGGAGAGAGTCGCAAGATGGATAAAATAGCAAGGACAATGCTGGAGGTATGGAAGGTTGTATTTCGCAGCAAATTGTGACCTGAAGAAGTCTTGTCCTAAATGCAACGGTAAACACTTGGGAGTTCTGCATAAATAAACAACCTACTACCTCTAAAGTGCTCTACATGAAAGTCAAAAGTCATCAAAGTAAGTCCCCGAAAGCCCTGCTAAAAGTAGTACAAGTCAAATTGAGTAATAAGAATCGCACTCATGAGACCTATGCAATCTTGAATGATAGCTCAGAGCGCACCACCATATTGCTTTCATTCGCTAAGTACCTAGAGTTAGACAGGGCGGCTGAGAAACTTGATCTGTGTACAATAAGGCAAGAAACAGAAACCATGCAGGGCAGGACAGTTACCTTAAAGATAGCTGCAGCATAATATCCAGATAGAAAATATCTAATAGAAGGAGCATTTACATCTGACAGACTTTCTCTTGTGGAGCAGACCTACCCTATCAACAAGCTTAGACAATGCTATCACCATCTACATGATGTGCCTTTGGAGGCCTTTTCAAATGTACAGCCTCAGATCCTCAATGGGACTGATAATCCCCATCTTATAACTCTTGTTGAACCTTATTGTATGGCATTTAGTTCTAAGAGGGCACTCGTAGCTGTGAACACCCGACTGGGTAGGGCTCTTCTAGGGCCTACATTCCTACCTGGACCACAGGACACAACCCTCTGTTAAGAGTTAAAAAAGCTCAGAAACTACAGTCTTCCAAAGACTCTGTGATGCCCCTTCATAGAGCTGAGCGGCAGTTGCAGAAGAAACCTGATTTACCTGAAACTTACAATAAGGAGGTAGATAAGTTAGTCCAAGGTGGCTATATAGCCAAACTTAGACCCGATCAAGTCACTCAATCCCCAGAATCTTGGTATATTCCTCATCACCCTATTGACCATAATGTTAAACATTGTATAGTGTTTAACAGTTCTTTTTCTTATCAAGGCCAAGTACTCAATAATCAGCTACTTCCTGGTTCCCTGTGAACTATGTAAACCTATGTTTTGTGGGCTCACACAACCTGACAAGTCCTCCATCCTGCCCATCACTAGCAAATACAACACATGGAAGGATATAGTGGAATCCACATATAAGGAACTTAAACAATCTCCTCAGTTGACCATCATGGATCCTTCAACCTTGACTCTAGTGAAAACCAAGGCATTCGTACTCTCACAGGCTCAGCGTGAGAGTTTTCCTGAGAAATTCAAGGACTTGGAAGATGGTAAAGAGATTTCCCCTCGGAGTCGTCTACTTCCCCTCTCCCCGCAATTTGATAGTGTTTTAGAACTCATTAGACTAGGCAGTAGACTGCAGCAGATAGAAACATTAAATCCCGACATCATTCATCCTATAGTTCTTGACCCTAAACACCCCACAACCTGCCTCCTGATAAAACATTACAATGAACAACTCCTCCATCCTGGACCCTTTCTGGTCTATCTGCTACCGTGGATTCTCCACGGTAGGCAAGCTGTTAAAAAACACCAGTGAACCTGTAATGAACATAGGAAATGGCATGCTAAACTTGCTTATCCTAAAATGGCTGACTTAGCCCCTTGCAGGCTGAGATTATGGAAGCCTCCCTTCTGGTCAACAGGTGTTGACTGTTTCGGTCCATTCAACATTAAAATAGGAAGAAAACAGGAGAAAAGGTGGGGGGTACTGTTCAAATGCCTAACCACTCACTGTACTCACATATATACTCACCAGACTTGATACTGACAGTTTTCTCCTGTCCCTTCGCTGTTCCATTGCCTGTAGAGGACACCCTTGTGAGTTGCTATCAGATTGCGGTACCAACTTTAAAGGGGGAAAAAGGAAGCTGAAAGAGACATTTAGGGAGAAGTTCTTGCTACAGTCCTGACAGAAATAGAAGAGATTCTAAACTCCAAACCCCTTGGATATGTTTCTGCAAACATAACTGATCCAGATCCCATAATCCCAAATCTCCTCCTTATGGGAAGAAAAGATGCCTCCTCAAGCTGTAAACGCAGGTACTGAATTCATTGGTAAGAGACGATGGAGACACAGCCTGATATTAGCTGACCTGTTTTGGTCCTGATTCATCAGAGACTACCTTCCTAACCTGCAAATTTGTCATAAATGGACAGCTGTAAAATGAAGGAAGGAGCAGTGGTTTTAATTGTGGATCCTCAACTGCCAAGGGGGTTGTGGCCTGTGGGAAAAGTATCCCCATGTTATAACCAGCAAGGATGGTAGGGTTTGGACAGCAGAAGTCGCCATTAATGGGAAGAGATATATCAGTCCTGTGGCCAGATTAGTATTTCTCAAACCTATTGAGAAAACACCCTCTAAAGACACATGATCATTAACTAGCTTAAGATTTAATCTGAATTCAAATGTTTTATATTTGAAGGGGTGGCTGTTAAAAATCTTAAGCTGTTGTATTACTTTGTGGGTGGAGATTACCTACAACCAAGAGGACTGGAAGACTTCAGCACCAAAAGGGAGGTGATGAAGGAAGGAACGGGGTGTGTCTTGTTAGGTCCTTTGTTCCTGTCTGCCATGCTGCCACATCAGTGAGTGAATGAGTTGATATACTTCAGTTTTAGATTGTTTATTTGTCCTTTCAGTTAAACCCAGGGTTATGCATCCTAATTTTGTGTGTATTTCTTTCGAATAGAACAAATGTATTGTTTTGTTATTGACAAAGTCCTGCGATATCTGTAATTAATATCTTTGTTTATAATTCTAGTGTATGGTACATAGGGCAGTGTGTTGATTTATATTTGTTTATTGTACAGATAATCATCCTTCCCTCCCATTTGACCAACACAACAGGTTGATGTGTTGTTTTCAACTATGAAAACACCACATCAACCTCTATATTAAACCACAAAACCTGTATGCAGCTTGATTCTTAGCTGAACCAAAACACCCCAAAAAAGTTGTGAGATCCCTAATGAACATTTCATAAACATATCTAAACATATCTATCTATCACATCTATCTGAGGTGAATTAGTGAGGATATACTTCAATAGAATATATTTTATTGAGGGCATGTGATAATATAACTATTATCTTTACCACATTATAGAAACCGATATTGTAATAATGTCCAATAATGTAATATCTGCCAATAACAATAATTTGTGCCATTTCAAATGTAATGAAGCCAGTAACGTAATAACATTTTGCCAATAATGTAATAAGTTATTATGTTGTTGGTTGGTTATTACATTATTGGCGTAGCATTAAAAAAACGTTAACTGATAATGTAATAATACATGTATATGATTCTTGGAAATAAAAGATTATTTTTATTTGGGGTTTTATTGTTCTGTCAATCATTATCTCTCTTACACCTTTTCTTTGGATATTACTAACTACACCTCTTCCCTGTAGTTTCTGTGCTTTCTCGTCCAGCAGGTTCTCATGGATTGTGGCTGCCGCCGTGGTCTGCTGCTGACGTCCACCATATATAGCATTATATGCCATATATAGTGATTATTGCTACCATCTCCACTACAGCTTTGTTGGTTAATGACTTATTGCTGCTGTGCATCTGTGTCTCTCTATCTCTATACAGGTTCCACTGCTACTGCAATCACTTTACCATTTATTGTAATTCATTGTAATTGTACGACATGTTTGTGTTGATTGTTCTGTACATGTGACATCTATTGCACGTCTGTCCGTCCTGGGAGAGGGATCCCTCCTCTGTGGCTCTTCCTGAGGTTTCTTCCACATTTTTTCCCTGTTAAAGGTTTTTTTGTAGGCAAGTTTTTCCTCACTGGAACCGAGGGTCTAAGGACAGAGGGTGTCACTCCCTGTACAGATTGTAAAGCCCTCTGAGGCTAAATGTGTTTTGTGACTTTGCGCTATACAAATAAAATTTGATTTGATTTGATTTGATTTGATTTGGATGGCATTGTCGTCATATTCATTTATCAAGGGTACGTACTTTGCAGCACTCTATCTCCTTAATTATGATTGTTAGAGCTAATTTTAGAATTATTTGTTGTACAAAATCTTTATTTAGACTATTGTTTATTTGCTTAGATACAGTGCCGTGAAAAAGTATTATAATTTAATTTAAATAATAAGTTATTAAATCAATAATTAATTAATATAAAATCATTGACAGCCAAGAGACATTTCTAAAGCTTTGGGAGTCCAGTGAACCATGATGAGAGCCATTATGAACAAATGCAGAAATCACTTGGCTCAGTAAAGGTCAGTGTTCATGACTGAAAAATAAGACGGACACAGGGCAGACACTGAAAACCACTGCTGACTAAAAACAACACAAAGGTTCATCTCACTTTTGCCAAAAAAACTTCTTGATGACTTTTGGGAAAATATTCTGTGGACTGATGAGACAAAAGGTGAAAATTTTGGAAGGTGTGCATCCCGTTACATCTGGTGTGACTTGCAGTAACTGATGGAACTGTGAATTCTGGTCTCTGACCTCAAAGTCAGACGCT
Source organism: Nibea coibor (assembly GCA_023373845.1). Taxonomy (NCBI): domain Eukaryota; kingdom Metazoa; phylum Chordata; class Actinopteri; family Sciaenidae; genus Nibea; species Nibea coibor. The sequence goes on from CM041737.1 coordinate 15,124, forward strand.
GTTAGGTTTCTCCATTAGTGGAATTTTGGAGTCCCGAAGCTTTAGAAATGGGACTGACAGTTGTCAATGATTTTGTTTTTAATTTTTTTATTGTACTTCTTGAGATCACAGTGGCGTGATGTATTGCTGTTTGAGATCTCTCAGTCTAACAGGTTCTACTCAGGTGATTTCTAGATTCAACAGATCTGGGTGTGGACCATGTAATTGAACTCATCTTTCAAAAAAAATTTGTTTTATCATAGTTAGTTCATGATTTAACAAGGGGGGCAATTACTTTTTCACACAGGGCCAGGTAAATGAATGAAATCATCATTTAAAAAATGCATTTTTTATTTACTTGGGTCGTCTTTGTCTAATATTAACATTTGTTTGATGATCTTGAACATTTAAGTGTGTGTAAGAAATCAGGAAGTGGGCAAATACTTTTCACATCACTGTATGTAATTCATAATTTCATATGTGGAGGAATATTATTTAATTCATTACTTTGAAGTCTATATGGTAATTAGATCACTTAGTGGAATGTGCTAGAATTCAGAAAGAGAACAGTGGTCATGTGACCTACATGTGTTTGCTCAGTGATTAAAAAGTTATTACATTGTTGACATGTTATTACATTATTATGCTTTATTAAATTCAAAATGGCCAAAATTATTACATTAGCAGCAGGTATTACATAATTGCACATGACTATCAATCCACTAAAGTTGAATGCAATAAAAGTAACATATTTATTGCAGAACCAGGTGATTCTCATCTCTAAAGTAAAATGACCCCAAACAATTAGTCAGGATTTTATAATTCAGTTTATGGTACCATAACATTGCTGCTAACGTTGGAGCTCCTTTTTAATTCTTAAGGAAAATGTTGTAAGGGAAATGCTGTAATCACTGTTCTTTATGTACTCAGAAAGGTCTTCAATACCCTCTGGGCAGTGGTGAGCTATGCGATACAGATACTCTATCCTGTGGCTCTGTCCTTTTGCAGAAGTAGACTCTTCTGGCATACAGCTATGATTCTTGAGCACCTCTACTGCAGCAACATGTGTGGCAGCATCTGAAGGCTAATTTCCAAATTTCACAGCATTTCACAGCACAACATTCTTTCTTTAAACATTCATTAAAGAAAGTTGAATTTAAATGAAATACAGATTTATTGCTTTATTAAAAGTTGATTTCCAGTGTATTCACATACATGGTATATACTGTCAGGCATGGGCTTAGAGGAAAAAAAGAGGCCAAAGAGGAAAAAAGCATAAAAGCAGGGAGGAAAAGGTCAACAAAAGATCACTCCTCTAAGGGAGGACAGAAGCTAAGTCGGCTATAAAACTGAACCAAAAACAACGACCATGAACTATGAAATTTACAAACCAAAAATCACTCACGTGGAGGCAAAAAACTAGAGGCACATGGTACGTGGCGAAACAAGGTTGAACAAGGACTGTGGAGCAAACTGGCTGGGGTGAATGAACAGAACGAAACACTCACACAAGACAAAGGGAGACACAAACTAGAGACACATGAGGGCAATAGGTAACTGGTGGACACAATCAGGAATCAGGGAGGACAAGCCAACTGGTGAAACTTGAGGAAGGGCAAGTGACCTGAAATGACAAGACATGACAAAAACCCAGCTTGACCTCACCCCGTGACATATACACTGTGTTTCAAATTGTCATCAAATCAAATTTTATTTGTATAGCCCAAAGTCACAAAACACATTTTGCCTCAGAGGGCTTTACAATCTGTACAGGGAGTGACACCCTCTGTCCTTAGACCCTCGGTTCCAGTGAGGAAAAACTTGCCCACAAAAAACCCTTTAACAGGGAAAAAGTGTGGAAGAAACCTCAGGAAGAGCCACAGAGGAGGGATCCCTCTCCCAGGACGGACAAACATACATACAAAAATCAAAAATATTGTACAATTACAATGAATGATAAAATGATAATGAATTACAATAAATGATAGAATGATAACCTGTGATAGAGATAGGGAGACACAGATGCACAGCAGCAGTAAATCATTAACTAACTATAAACTGTAATGGAGATATGGTAACAATAATGACAGTAATGCTATATATAGTGGACGTCAGCAGCAGACCACAGCAGCAGCCACAATCCATGAGAACCTGCTGGACGAGAGAGCACAGAAACTCCAGGGGAGAAGTTTAGTTAGTAACATGCATTGATGGTAATGATGATGAGAGAGAGAGAGTGTGTTGTGCTTTCAGCAAATGGAGATGTGACAGCATCTTCAAGCAGTACCATGCCTGACCTATCGGAGCAGCCTGATAACAAAGAGTTACAGTAGCCCAGCCTAGAAGTAACAAATGCGTGGACTATTTTTTTTTACATCTGCTTGAGACATGAATCTGATTTTGGCAATGTTAACCTAAGTGGAAGAATGCAGTCCTCGAAATTAGTTTTATGAGATCATTAAAGGACAAATCCTAATCAAAAACAACTCCAAGATTCTTTACGGTGGAGCTGGAGACCAGGGTGATCCCGTCTAAAGTAACCAAGTCTCTGAAAAGAGAATTTCTGAGGTGTTTGGGTCCAATTACAAGAACTTCAGTTTTGTCTGAATTCAACATCAGAAAATTGTAGGTCATCCAACTTTTTATATCCTTAAAGCATGCTTGGAGTTTAGTTAACTGATTGGTTTCATCAGGCTTGATCGATAAATATAATTGGGTGTCGTCAGCATAACAATGAAAATGAATTGAGTGATTCCTAATAATGTTCCCTAGAGGAAGCATATATAAACTGAATAGAAGTGGTCCTAGTACAGAACCTTGTGGGACTCTGTGACAGACTTTGGTATGCATGGAGGAATCATCATTGACGTGAACAAACTGAGATCGATCTAAGAAATATGACTTAAACCATCTTAGGGCAGTTCCTAAGAAGAGGGTAGCACCATGGTATAGCTAGCAGACTCGCAAATTAAAGCAAGTGACATGTAAATCTGAACACAAATGGCATGGCACTAAACTGGGAATATCTCGATAATCTTAAAACTTACAGGAAGGCTCTCTGTAATGCCAGAACATTAATCATTGTCATCATTGATTATCATCATCATTAATAGAGGAAAATTCATATGCAAATCAAAACATCAGTCATATAAATCACTCTGGGCACAAAAATTAATCAAACAATTACATTTCACAAAAGATGATAATTCCCATTTAAATCCCCATCCCAAAGTCCTTATAATTGATCAACCAAAAATCGCATTCAGCATAAAAAACATGAGTGAATGGGTGACTTGCAGTTCATCCAAGTTAAGCGGGTTCAAGTGTGTGAGGAGGGTAGTTTATGGGGAGAAAGAGTCAGTTTTTGGGGAAGAAAAATATTCAAAAGTTCAAGTCAGTCTGGTGTGTATGGTTCAATGTGGGGTGTATTGTCTGTATTGTAGATGGAATGAAGAGGTAGGGGTGGAGAGAGAGAAAAGAGGGAGAAGTTTTCCAGCTTTCCAGACAGTTTTCCAGGGAACAAGGTAGTGGTTGAGGGGGGAGAAGCCTGGCGAGGAACAGATTGAAACCACTTATCTGCAGGGGTGGCTGATATTAGACTGAGTATAGCTCCGAGCACCGCGAACCGGACATCCAAAAGTCCTGGGCCCACACTCCGGGGTTGCTGCTAGTCTTCTCCGTGATTCTTTCTCTCCTAGAGAGAGAGAGAGAGAGAGAGAGAGAGAGAGAGTGAGAGAGAGAGAGCCCATCCAGGCTCATCCAACCAGGCTGCTACTGCAGCCCTTCTTTATTGGATATGATAAATCTGTCTTTATTATCAGGTTATGTACCACAGTCACAGTAATTAAACCTCTTCTTAAAAAGCCCACTCTAGATCCAGAGGTCTTAGCCAATTACAGACCGATATCAAACATTCCCTTTCTTTCTAAGTTGCTTGAGAAAGCTGTAGCCAATCAGCTGTGTGGGTTTCTCCTTAAGAACAGTTTATTTGAGGATTTTCAGTCAGGATTTAGAGTGCATCATAGCACAGGACCAGAGACCTTTATGATAGCGCTTATAGTTAGGGCTGGCTCAGGTCATCCCTTAGTTATGCTGCTATAGGACTAGACTGTCAGGGGACAAATGATGCACTGAGCCCTTCTCTTCTTCACTTTCTTTCTCCATCCAGTATTATAAAGTAGAGTCCACTCTAGACCCGCTCTGTATGCTATATAAATAAAATTGAATTTAAATTAATTCTATATGTCTAGCTGACCAGTCAGATTGCTTGGTCAGAACCACTTGTTGTATAATTATAATTATCAATATTGTATTCTTATTGCTGCATTACCCTCTCTTTCAAAAACAACAAGAAAAACTCATCAGAACCAAAATGCAAAAACTAACCAGAGAAAATCACTTTAAAGATTTTATTGAGAACAAAGGTGATGGTGCAAGTTCGGAGCAGGGTGACTAGAGAGGCCTCGAAGGGAGGAGATCCAGAACCGGTGGTGGGAAAATTCAGAGTGGTGAGGGGGAGAGGGGATGAGGCAAGACAGTCTGGTGTAGCAGGGGAATGATGGGCATAAGCACAGGGAAAGCAGAGTTAAACAGAATTAACAAGTATTGAGAAGATCTCAGAGGCCATGCCCAGGAACACAAAGACAGACAAACAGACAGACAGACAGACAAAACACAGAAGGGATGGTGAAAACAACAGGAAACACATGGCATAGAAGAGGCAAAAAGTCTCATTAATAACAAACAAATCCCTGTATTCTAGGTGTTGCTTGAAATTATTATTACCACAAGAAAATCACATTCATTCATCATACATACATCATTTATGTAATAGTACTTAAGAAACTCAATGTGCTTCCACTACACAGAAGCCAAGTTTATCCATTCAATGTTAATAAAGTAAATTTGTTTTTTTGTTTGTTGTTGTTATCCAATGAATAATGTGATAAAGCCACTGGAATAAGGTTTATTAATTAAGTTTATGAAATGATGAACCATAGATTTTGAACAGCGAACTAGTAGAGCTGTAAAGAGCTAGTCACTTAGAAATCATACATTATAAGGAAATTATTCCTGAGAGATGCAGGCTGCATGTGAAAACTAAAGGTTAGATATATCTATACAGTACAAGGCCAATGACTGTCTCAACCAAGGGTATAGGAGTAATGGAGGATTCCGCCCTTTTCCAGGAAACAGTCATGCTCATGGGTTCCTGGCTTGATCTGACGCTGGCAGACTCCCAGTAGGTCATCAAAGACAATGTCACTGTCATGAACCTCAAGCCTCAATATGTCATTTTCCTCAGCCTTGAAGTAGGTGAACTTCTCCTCCCACCAGGGGTTTGGATTATTGTTACGAACAGATGTTTTACCCAAAGTTGCTGAGCCACAGAACACCTTGACATAGCCATCTGTAGTCCCAAGGAGGCTGGAGGGAAGATCACTGGCTCGCAAGTTAAACAACTTCAACTGGGCTTCAGCCACACTCTGACTGCACAGGACCAACACGAAGATTGAAAGACTGGAGGCCATGGTGTCAGGCTGTGGATGAGAAACAACAGATCTTTGCACTTTTATTTTTTGTTTTTGTTTTGTTTCCAGTTTCCCTCCAGAATTCCTGGAGATCTCTGAGGCAAAATTATTACTTATGTAAGATGGAAATCATTATTATAAGAAAACCGTACACTGATACAGTATAATATCTCATTTCAACACATGTATGGAATGCAATTAAGTTATAAGTTATAAAACACATTACAAGGACAAGTACATATAACATTATATGATTACAGCATGTTTTTTGTAACTGTATTTTCTAAGACTCTAAAATTAGTTAGAATGGAGACAGGCTTGTTAGTCACAGTGGACAGATGGATAAAACCTTCAAACACATACATTTACATTCACAAACAAAAGTAGAATTTGATTTTAAGGACTATTTTTTAAATAGATCATAAAATAGAAATTAACATAGACAGAAATCTAAAACGAAAACTAAAGAAACAGAAACAATGGCAAATTATAGTAAAGATTATAATATTACAATAATAATACATAAAATAATAATGTGTGTGCTCTTTCAGGCACACTCAATAATAATAATGTAATTATTAAGAAGAAATTAAAAGGAAAAATAAACTCTATATATAGTCTTACCTTGAGTCTAGATGCCCCTCTCACCATAGAGTCTGCTGTTCCACATGTTTTTAAAGGCTCACAGACTTCATATCAGCTTCATCTCACCCTCCTACAAAATACCGACAACACAACCTGCTGCGCTCTCAGCATTATGTAATAACAGAACCTGGGGCACCAGACAGACAGACAGACAGTGTTTTTAGTATACTATTTCGTATCGTTTTTGCTGATTTGATGTTTTTTTTCTATTATGTAAAGTGTTTGAGTATCTAGAAAAGTGCTTTTAAATATAATGTATTATTATGATTAGAACTAGACATTTGGCTCTGGGTTAGATCAGGTTGTTTAGCCCAATGGCCACCATATCTGGCAAGAATACTATAGCACTACAATCCTCAAATCAGATCTAGTTTATTTACAATTGAAACAAGTATCCAGTAGAGAATATGTACTTTTTACTAGTGGAGTATCATCAGAAGATAATGTATTCTTTCAGTTGAATACGTGAAACAGACAGTCGTCATCTTTTATTTTAGATGAACAGAAAATGGCTTTGTACAAATTGTCCAAAGATCATAGGTTGTATAGGTTCTAATCCTTTAGTTCAGCGTGAGTAGTGATATCACACATAAGACAGAAGACTGCGAAATTTCCTGAGGATTATATATATTTTAATATTTTTTTTTTATTATATATAAGTTAAAAGCCCTTCTAGTGGTTATTAAAACTACAAGTTACCTTGACAAGTTTTCAGTGCTGAGGCATTTTTTTGTGTGTTTCACATTTCTATTCAAATTGCAGTGTGTATGCCCTGGTTATCTTACAAACCTGCTGGATGGCTTACCTACCCCATGACACTTTTGCAAAAAATGTGTTTCAGCAAAAACCTCTGTCACATTAGATGTGTTCACTTGTCAACTCAGGTGTAACTACTGTATTAATAGTGTAGCTACATTTCTAAATAAATAAACCTTTCATAAATAAAAGTAAGCTGGCACTAATGTTATTTGTTGCCCCATTGCTTTACCTCTTTTGGCATAAATGTCTGCCATCTGTCATTCTGATCACAGTCACAGTCACAGTCTTCCTTTTATATCAGTACTGTTACCTCTATATGAAACCATGTATCATACATTCCACTGTGGCCATAAAGGATACTGGGATGTTATACCCGCTGATGTCATGGATTTCTTGTTTTTTGTAAACATAAAAAGTCAAGATTTGTCAGTGATATTTACATCTAACAGTTTCATTGTTGAAGGAATGGGAAATATGTATAAGAAGGTAACTTTGCTGTTCCATTAACCCATAGATGTGCTCATAATTATTGGTTTGACAGGATTTGTATTTAAAAAGGAATTCATTGAACTAATCTCTGTGTTGACCTGAGAAGGTATGAAATTCTTGCCAAGTAGAATAGGCAAACTGATTATTTCTGTGTTTCACTCCCGCTTCATTATCCAAATGGCTAAGCAAACAATACAGTGTAGATATGGTATTGCCGCACAGTTTATTTCTTTTTGACAACATTGGAAACAGGGTAAAAGAGACAATGGTATAGTCACTGGAACAAGGTTTAGTGATTAAGTTTATGTATTTGAGTGACCATTTTTCTGGTCTAATCCTAAATAATGAAACATAGATTTGGGACAGAAAACCTAACCATTTACAGTTAGTGTCTTAGAAATCATATATCTGGGAGATGTGCAGAATGCATGTAAACACTATACATGACTCGTCTCAGCCAAGGGTGTAGACATAATGGAGGGTGCCACCTTCATTCAAGATGCAGTCATGCTCATGGGTTCCCAGCTTTATCTGACGCTCACAGACCCCCAGCAAGTCATCGAAGACAAGATCACTGTCATGAACCTCAAGCCTCAGTACGTTGTTTTCCTGGGCTTTGAAATAGGCAAAAACCTCCTCCCACCAGGGGTTGACCTCATTGTGACGGATGGATGTCTTCCCCAGACTAATTGAGTCACAGAACACCTTGACATAGCCATCTGTGATTCCCAGCAAATCAGAGGGTAGACCAGTTGCCCGCAGGTTAAACAACTGCAGCTGGGACTGAGCCACAGTCTGCAGACTGCATAGGACTAGCAGGAGGGGAATCCTGAAGGCCATCACTTGATAGGACACTGAAGAGGGGAAACAACAACAACTTAGTGTGATCTTCTTTCTTTGCCTAACAGTTTATGATTTTATATTACCATATATATACAATATTTGCACTGCAGGAAAACTGCTATACAGTGAACCCTCGCTATAATGTTCACCTTTCGCGGCTTTGCTGTTTCACAGATTTTTTTATGTTTTTTTTTTTTTTAACAGTGCATTGTGTTGTTAATCCTGATTGGCTAAGCACTTTTGACATTGGTCTTTCACTTAGACTTCAGTAGAAAAAGACGCTACAGCAGAGCGGTCAGGACGAAGACGCACAGTCAGAGGGACTGTGAAATACACGAGTCACAATGTGTCCAACATCGTATTCATTATTAAAATAGTTATTTTGCAGTAGTTATTTGTAAGAAAACATTTTTTTTTCTTAAACAAATGCTGGGGCCTGAAAACAGGTTTTGATCTTTGGTTTCATTCTATAGTACAGTATTGTATTGTATCATAATTGTAAAAAAAAAAAAAAAAGCTGATTACTTCACGGATTTCGCCTATCGCGGGTTCCTTTTGGAACGTAACTCTGCGATAAACAAGGATTCACTGTACTAAAAAAAAAACATTTTTATGTTGCTGCACTAGTATTCTATTCATTTGAAACACTTGCAAGTTCAATTTCTGAGCCTTCAGGTTTAATTTCTGTTGGACTGCTATACCATAAGCCAATCATGAAATAATATTTATACTATTGTGTGGCCCTGAAACTGTACAATGAAACCCAGGCTTGAGAAGTTGTTTTAGGCCATAATTTGCTCAAACAAATCACATAAAACAGAATTGTTGATGATTGTTAATAAAATGCAGTTTCAATTTGACAATGGAAATAAGTGGCACTTCACTATTTATAGACGCTACAAACAAGAAGGCAACTGTGAAATGGCCATGTGGCACCAGCTGCTTTTACCTAAGTCTTGTCTTGAAGATAATACAAACCTATGTGCTTGTTGTGTTTGCACACAAAACTTAGGGTTAGATATTGAGGGGACGTTGCATCATACTCACTGAGGGCAAGTGTGAAAATGTTGCTCAATAACAGCTGGATTTGTTTGGACCATTTCCTTTTTTAAAGTTCTACCTACATTTATAATATGTCAGTCCTTTGAGGCACATATACTCAGGGTCCCTGGCCCTCAACATTTGTTTTCATCACTGATCGAAAATGATAGACATGATAGACTAATAAAAATAATAAAATATAAAAAAAACTAATGAATATTTCAAAAAATTTGCAGATTGCAAAATGATTCACAAATAGTATATTTTACACAGCTGTCAAAATATAATATTTTTATTCATAATATTTTCTGAAATCATTTTTTTTGTTTGATCTTTGGATGATTTATTAGACTGACTGTGGGTCAGATTCAGATTATGAAGGGTGACATGTAGGCTTACTAACTTACTAACTAAATTAGATTAACAAGTAGACTAACAACCCAAGACCATACGTAAATTAGCTCAGATGCAGTTACATTTGAGTGTGCACTGTGCCTGCCTAAATAAATAAATAAACATAATAAATAAATAATAAAATAGCAGTGGCTAATTTGTACATCCAGCAGTTTTGGAGCAACATTACTAATAATTTAGAGGAATTTGATTTTGGCCAGCACTGTGAAGGCTACTTGACAGTTATTCATAACTTATAAATGAGAACAGAACTAAAAACTAATTTGTGTTTGAAAGTCTTACCTGTTGTCTTGATAGCTTTCTTCTCACCTATCTATCTGCTGTTGCATGTTTTTATAGGCCATCTGCACTCATATCATGACCTCCCCCGAAAACAAAACACATGCTACATTCTCAGCATTATGCAACATGACAGAAATAGAGTAGCTGGAAGACGAACTAGCACCCAAAGTTTTTCAATGAGATGAGAACTGAGAAACCTTTTTGAATGTAAAAATAATAATTTGGCATGTCCACCTGTGAGCCCACAGATGGTTTAGTCTTGTTGCTGATATTAGCCATGTTTCCAGCCGCTGTGTAAGTGGAAAAATCATTTATTAGAATCAGTACTGCTCAAGTATATGTACACCGGAGACAGACGGGGGCTTGTATTATTCTTTGAATAGAGTGTCTAGTAGAGTATAACATGGAAACAAAAAAGGATGGGAAACAAGTGTAGCATTATGAAATAAAATAAAGTCATTATTTAAATAAAAGTTATTATTTAAAAACTCATCCTAATACTAAAAATACTAAATACAAATCTATTTATTTGTATTCTATGGGTGGAGGGGACAATTCACAGGTGAATTTAGAATCAGGAACACTGGTCCAGTCACTGAAGTGAAGAACTGTAACACAACAATTTGTTAAGGGACGGTTGATCTCTCAGACCTCGTCACATTTGTATTTTGTTATTTACTCGCCTTCCTTACTGGAGCACATGTACAGTGATCAAAGGCTGAAAAAAAGAGACAGCAGCTTCAGACGAGCCCCCCCCCCCCCCCCCCCCCAAATAAAGACTTATAATTCCTAACCGGAAGTGTAGTCTGGAATACCGCCGCTAACTTAACTTCCGATTTGTAAACCTCTTTATACTGTCATTGGTTTAACGTCATCGTTTTACTTCCGGACGTTTCACAGATTAGCTTGTCTCGCATTAAACGGGTAGAACAATGGAAATATATGAAAGTGTATGAAAAGTGTAGTGTAAAAGAATTTCGCTCCATGCTATTCATACATAACGAAACATCTTTAGTAAACTGGACTGATAGACGGTTAGACTTGGTTCACAGATACGATGTCTGACCGGACGCTGGACTATTTCTTGGTTCAGAAACAGATAAAGAAGAGAAACGCTGCCGAAGTGAGATGGTCTCACGCGGTCAATAGCAGGAGCAAACTGACCGAGGTTCTCACAGGTAGTTTCTGTGTTGCTCGTCAGTGTGTCAGGTGAATTCTGTTACCATGAACGCTGTGAAAAAAGGGTAATGACACCATTTTAAATCAGGAGCGTCGTTATGATCGAAATCATCAGTGCTGCTGTAATCCCGACTAACATAACTGGATAACCGTTAAAATGACATTTCTAGACTCTCCAAAGATCAAGTGACCAAGATTTAGGGGGCTCTATTTACAGAATATAATATCAATAACTATGTTTTCATTAGTGTATAATCACCTGAAGATAAGAACAATTGTGTTTTTGTTACCTTAGAATGAGTCTTTTATATCTATATAGTTATTAGGTGAGTTATATTCCTGATGATTTGCACAATTATTCTGCTAAATGAAAAACTAATATTTTCCTTTTTTTTTTTTCCATTTATTTATCTCACTTGTTTATCTTTATTTAAGTGAGTAATAAGGTTTAATGAGGTTTGGGAGTTGATTTTAAATCCATCATCAACCTGAACTAGCTCATCCTTAATAGTAGCAGCCCATGCCAGTACCTCCATCATGCTGGCATCTGACTCAAAGCTGAGCTCTGTGCCCATTAGTGATCCAGCCACGAGCCTATCCATCTGGTCTCTCAACAGTCACTCTTTTTTCAGAGTCCATAAAACCTTTGAAAAATGTGCCTTCAGATATCTCTTGGCTCAGTCTTGGCATTTCTACTCATGAGTCTTCTAGAGTGCTGCATCCTCTGAAAGACATTCCTTTACACAAATTGACACAATTTTTTAAAATAAAAAATTAAATCTGTTTTATGGCCAGTTTTGTCTGAGGTAAAGAAGCTGCCTAATAATTATGCACACCTTGATACAGACTGTTGATCACTTTAGGCAGCACCCTCCCTCATTATATTACATAAATACACATAACCTGATAATGCTTGAGTCCAGTAAGCATTCAAGTTTATATAGAATGGAGTTACAAAATATGAATGAAAATGACGATAAGCTCAAGATACTCACTTGCCCAATAATTGCGAGAGTACAGACACCATGTTGAATGGTTTCTACAGCCCAGAACAGACAAACTGAACAAGGGCTCTAGATATTTAAATTTTCCACACATTTTATGTTCACTGTAGTTTCTCCTTCATGCCTTCATGGAGAAGATGAGGTAGCAAGGTTGTGATCAGTGACTACATCACTAGATGCCACTAAATCCTACACGCTGGACCTTAATGGACTAATTTTGATAAATCCAGGTCCCATTTCTTTCTTTCTTTACTTGTAACTTCATCACTCCTTGGATCACTCCTTGAATGGCACATAGAACAAACGTGTTGGACAAGACTAAAAAAAATTAGCCAAATCATAATAAGGTGGTATTTTGTCTGAACTAAACAGGCACAAGTTCATCACTGATCATTTTTACCAATAACTTTTACCCTTAGGTCCCACTCATATGATTGAGGCTGACATAATAATGAGAGGCTGTGACCCCAAAGAGCCAGTCATGGCACATCCCCCTGACATGGACAGTGACATCACACTGAAGGAGTGGCTGGAAGGAGTTAAGGCATTCAACAAAGGAATCAAATTGGACTTTAAGAGGTGAGATTATATCTGTTGTGGAGAAATTGCTGAAGCCAAAGGTCAGTGGTGAGGTCAGAAAGGAAGAAAGTGTTGAGGAGCCTCTGATGTCTTATGCTGTATTATTTAGTAATACTTGATCAAGCAGAATTAGAGACATTCTCATAAAGCATCAGAAGTGCCTGAGTCGGTCTCACATTCTGCCCAACTCGTGCTGGTGGATAGACTTTAAACCCTGAGATAACACAACAAACACTATACGCCCCGAATTAGGTAAAGAGAATGTTTTTACCAGGGATGGTGTCTTCATCAACATGATTAAGTCTGGAGACACAGATGTCTGTTTACGCAGATTGGAATGTCAGTGGTAAGCTATCTATTATGTCTAAGCATGCAGCACCAGAGTCCTTCGACCCTGGCCACAACAGTGTTGAGATAGGATGGCACCTGTTGCCAAACAACTAATACTGCTGAGGACCTCAGGGCCCACACATGACTTCATGTAACCTTGTGGAATGTGTCTGTTTGTGCTTTTATCATATTATATATAAGTATATATGTGTCACTCAGAACACTACAAGAATAGAAAATTCCATAAGTACACCAGTATCCATTCTAACTAATGCGTCATTGTGTGTGATGTTAACACTGGTGTACTGTCCACGTAGCCTGGAGGCAGTGTCTTCATCTGTGGTTCTACTGGAGGGGCTGCTGGCTGAGCCAAGCCGTCCCATCTGGATCAATGCAGATATCCTCCCTGGTCCAGGGGGACAGGCCACACCCCTGGAGCCTCAAGCTTTCCTTTCTGCTGTGAGAATTCTACCCACTCATACTGTGCTATCTCTTGGGTGGACTACAGGCTGGACTGCTGGGAAAGATAATCCAGGTGAAGACATTCACGGCCACTGACCTTTACTCTACTAATGACAGAAAATATTATGTAAACAAAAATATCATGTACACACCTCAGTCTGAGAGAAGTTTGATTTACATTCAGTAGTTTATGTATGAACCTGACACACCAGGCAAACAGTAGGCCAATAAAGTGCTTCTTACTGGATTTTTGAGGGAAATAACAGTATTATTTGAAATCCTAAAAAAAATTCTATCATACTGTTTATTAGGGCTGTGGGTTATTGATCACATAGCCAGATAATGATGATAATGATAATGTTTTTTTTTTGTATGTAATTTATGTCTTTGATGTATTTTTTGTTGGCTATGTGTCAAGTTGACTATAGCTGTGTGTAGCACTATTGTCTAAGTCAAAATTAAGTATATTAGAGTAAAAAAAAGTATGTTTTTGCCCTGAATAGATTTTGAAGTCCAGAAAAGCATAAATGATTCAAGATGAAAATTATATTTAATATTGAACCACAATGGTGGACAGTGGGCTCTCAATATTTTGGGACCCTGTTTGTTCACACTGCAGTCACTCAGTGGTTATAGTGAACAGGTTTACACTGTGAGTTGTCAACCTATAATATGTTTCAGATTACATTGCCTGAACCAACTCCAGGTTTTAAGAATAACTTTCATTTTCAACAAATCTCAAGAGATCAAAACCAACAATGTCTTAGATTGTCTGTGAACTCATTTTGGTTTTTCTATTCTATCTATAACGGCAGCCTGTTGGTTCCTCCCAAAACAGATCACAAACACAGTGTATAGTTTCTTTTTTTTAAAAGGTCGGTCATTTCCTATTTCTAACTATATTAAGTACACAATACTTAATTTTAAGTAAATTCATTTTTAGGTTGTGATAAATAGAATAACACCAGACTCATCCTTTGAATCAGTTCTCAGTAGAAAAAGGAGTTACACCTTCTGTGAGAAAGAAACTTTCTCATTGATTTGTTTTAATATTTTTCAGGTTACAGCTGGGATATGGTACATGTGATGAATGAGATCTGTCGAACCCTTAAACATCCAGTCACCTTCCCAGTGCGTGCAGCTCTTTTGGCTCAATCATTCTCCCAGCTCACATGGTTGCTGCAGCAGTCAGACAGGTGATTATCAACACAGTCACATTCTGCTTAGCTCTGCTGCAGGACTGTCTCACATGACCCATCATGTGTGCATCATGCTGTAAAGGTATGGCTGCATATGAATCTACATGCAGGACTACCTACCACCTAATCTAACCACTCTTACATGTGTGAGGTTGACTGTGGTTTTATTGTATTCTAAAGAAACTCAAAAGCATAATGCGATGCAATGAAATACAATTTTTATTATGTATTCAAAATTGGTCATATTCCTACTTACATGTGTCCAGCAAGAAAAAAAACAACAACAAAGTGTTAGGGTATAGGTAGCCAGCCAGGGGGTCAAGACAAGCAAAAAAAAAAAAAGACTAGCAAAAAAGGAAGCCAGTTGTATTGGACACTTCAATAACACTTAACACATTAAAAAGATGAAATAACATGTGTAGAACTATGTGGTAGAATCTGTTTTAGATTTTAGATTCTTCAAAGTAGCCGCTCTGATGACAGCTTTGCACACTCTTCATTCTCATAGGGCCCGTCCGCACAAGTATGTTTTTTTTTAATCTGCATAAATACTTTGTCATTTTGGCCTCACATCCAGAGGAATCTGGCTTTTTGAGGTGTGAAACTGGTATTTTTTGAGAACAGGTCCCAGAGGGGGAAAATCCTAAAATGCCGGATAATCTGGAGTTGTCTGGATGGCGAATGCAGATTTTAGAAACTATGACATATAAGACCCACCTCTCTAACCTTTAACCTCTTCTGCTAGACACAACAACAATGATGGACTAGAGGCTTGTGCTCGTACTATAGAAACTACTCAGTGTATTACGGCTGCTACGACAAAACCTTCTGCTTCTATATTACTGCGAGGAGCAACAAAATAACATGTTTGTGAACAGTATGTGACCTTTATACACATGCTCCATGGCTTCTCTTCCGGTTTTAGTGTATTGGTGTGGTGCCGTCACAGTGCCACATACAGGTCTTATTACAGGTCTGGCATATGTACTACAGTGTTTTGGGTTGTTTCCAGTGAATCTGTGTGGACGCAGATATGACAGATATGATCTTTTTCAAAACAACTTATCTTCTTTATATCATTTGTGTTGTTCAGAGGTAGTGTTGGCATACAGTAATTCATATTATGGAAAGAACCACTCAACTAAGTAAGAGAAACAACTGTCTATCATTACTCTAAGACATGACGTCAGTCAGTCCAGGAAATATCAAAAACTTTGAATGTATCATCATCTGCAGTCACAAAAACAGAGAGGACAAGTTTATTACAGTTACCAGTGACCTCAGAACAACAATTAACAGCACCTCAGATTAAAGTCTACATAAATGTATCACATAGTTCAACTAGCAGACACATCTCAGCATCATCTTTTAGAAAAAGGGGATTGCTTTAATCAAGAAACACAAATGGACATAAAACCAGTGGGAAATCTAGACTTTAAAATATGAGATTTTTGACAAATCAGGGGGCATCGGCCTGACACCAGGTGGAAAATATGCAAGCCTTTGAAGTAGTTTGTTCAATTGACCACACACATTAGCCAGAATTCAGTAAAATGGTCAAATTTGATGGAGCGCCACACCCACACAGTTTCTTCAAAATGTATAATTTTGATAACTTTTACTGAGGACGTCTATATAAACACTTCTTGCAAATTTAAAGTCAATTGGAAAAAATATCTAGGATATCTTGGATAAAATATCTAGGAGGAGTTTGTTCAAATATGACCTCTTCTCAACCCACCCGAATCACCAAAAATGGTGTCATTCTTAAATATGTGTCCAAAACTGTGGCGGGGCTGCCTCAAAGAAAAGTTCAAGGGGGCGCTATAGAGGCGCTATATTTTGCCCCCCCAAATTAATTATGCAGCCAGCATTTGCATCTTATTGGTCTTAATAACCACAAGAAGTGTCTTACAGCTCTGAGAAAGCCCAACACTTTTGCCTGAAAATCAGCCAAAAAAGTCAATGGAGTTACATTTAAAAAAAAAAAAAATCAGCATTTTTTACCTTAACGGGCCATCGTGTCTACATAGTTTCTCGAAAACTCACAATTTTTGGAGGATTTCTTCCCAACGTTGTTTCTGATATTTTCCCTCAGTTTCAGCACCGTATGGTAAATATTGTAAGAGCTGGAGATCGTCTCGAAAAAATGTTATTTTCTATCACCACTAGGAGGCGCTGTGAAAAATCACCAGATGTTGTCATGGAAATGTGTTCTAGGACTACTATTACATATGAGAGGTTTGGGGAAGATTGGAGTATTTTTTGCAAAGTTATAGCATGTCGAAATTTCATGACAACACACCAAATTTCGTGGCCCCGCCCCTCCCACACAGTAAATCTAAAACTCACGATTTTGATAACTTTTCATGGTCAAAGCCTTAAGAACACACACGGGGCTAGAAGTGTTAAAGATGGTTTGGTACCAATGTGGTGATGTGTCCTGTCCCCTAACTTGTGTTGTGTAGTCTGTTGTTCTGTCAGGTTGTAGTGTGTGTGTGTGTTTATGTGTAACCTGACTTTGTGCAGGCTAGTTTTCCTGAGATAGTTGCCTTTGGTTTTCATTGTTAGCAGGTGCCATTTGTTTAATGTTATCTCTTTGAGTAATATTCTGTGCTACATTAGTAGCTTGATGGGTTGTTTCTAGGACTTCATATTTGTGTCTATGACTTTGGTGGTCATTAGAGAGAGCATTTGTGATTTGGCTGCTTTTGTGTGGGACACTGAGTAGTGCTGTGTGCACTGTTCAATTTGGTTAGTGAAAGGTGCAGTTAACCAGGTGTGTAAATGTGAGGAAGTTATCCAGGATGGCAACACTTGATAATTTCATTAGTGCACCTTCAGAGGAGCTGCTTGAGAAATTTACTAAAGATCAGCTCCTAAAACTCACCAACTAGAGATTGCTATTAGTGAATTTTCTCAGGGTAAATTGCCAAATTCTAAAATTGATGATGACGATGCACCTTAAATATAATATAAAATATGTATATATTTACGAAATATATATTTAATATGATATATAAAATAACATATGTTAATTCCTTCAGGAACCCTTAGAAAATGTTTGAACTGACTCAGACCAAAGATTAGGAACCACATGCACACTGCAGGAATTACAGCAAGTATCCAGTTATTTCAGTGACTCTTGCTTTCGATAACTTATTGTTTCCACTGGTACCATTTGTGGTAAGTAACCATTCACACAACTTTGCTGTGAAGACTGCAGGAGAATGCTATAGTAACATTAGATGGACAGGGCCTTTTTATTTTTCTTTAATGACAACACTCAAGTTGTTTCCCTTCTGCCATCTAGTCCTCATTTAGGATTCTAGTGGTCTGAGGCTAGATGCTCCTCCTGAGTCTCTCTGTGGTGTCCTGGTGTATTTGGAGCCTTCTTCTTGATCCTGATCCTGATCCTGGTCCTTTTTTAGTTTTTTATCTCTGTGATTGAAATTTGCTACATACTATTGGGCTTTTCATTAGATGTTTAAGGTTTCTCTTGTTGTTCACAGGTACAGTCTAACAGTGTGGACTGGCCAGAATGACAAGTTAATGGTACAGGACTTAATGCCCTACAAAGAAAAGTTTGACATCAGTAGGATCTACTATGATCTGCCGGACCCTCTATGGACAGAGCTCAGCACGACATTGCATGACAATAACTGAAAGTCCAGTGTAAACACATACTCGTAACATCTGGCAATCTGGCTATGGTTACTTAACTCTGACAGCAGACTGATGCCCCCAAGTCGCGAGAGGACAACAGAACTACCAAACATCCTGTGGTAAATCTATCGTCATGATATTTTACAACACTAGTCCCAAACCTGGGGTCAGGGCCATCCTCAGGGTTGCAAGATAAATCTTATGGGTCATGCACAAGCACTGTTTCCTCCTTTGTGATGCTTTGCCAGGCCTTTACTGCATCTCTTCAGTTGTTTCTTTCAATTTAGTTTTATTTTCCATATATGTATACTGTAAGATCATAATCTCTTTATAATATTATTTACAGAGACGCAACATTTCTCACCATGTGTAAGTACTTGGTGACAGTGGCACATAAAAACTTCCTTTAAAAAACAGAAACCTGGAGCAGAACCCAATTCAGGGTGAGCATTGATTGGTTGTGACTTGTTTGTGTTAAAGAGCGGAGGGTGGTTGTAATACACGTTGCTCTAGCAACGTGAAAGCATGAAATGCATGCTTCATCAGGTGATTGACCCAGCATTGCATTACGTTTTGGATCATTATCCATCTGTAAAGCGTCCAATCAACTTTGCTCAATTTAGCTAAATTTAAGCAGACATTATATTGCTATACTATAATTAATCCGGCTGCTTCTGTCTTGTGTCACATTATCAATAAACATGGGTGACCAGGTGCCATGCATGCTTGTGCCATCATGCTGCCTCCACCATGTTTTACATGTGGTATGCTTTTTTCTTCTCATCATATATAACATATTAAAGAGCTGTAAAACCTGCAAACGTACTTCAGTACTTCACTACAAAGGTAAACCACTGGTAGTCAACAATGACAGTTGGGTGTTTAATATTATGGAATGTTGTTACAGTATCAAATTAAAAGCTTATACAAGAAAATGACCACTATGAGTATTTTATTGTTATTTTGTTGTTGTTGTCATATAAATGAAATCATTTTACACTTTCTTGTACTGTAGTTTAATTTAGAACAAAGCGTTTTCAGTTAATATCAAGTTGTTTTGTGATCACTTCCTAAGATGTAAAGTAGCTAAACCTGTCAAACAAATGTAACTGAGTACATTATAAACATGTAAGTAATGTAAAGGATAAATAAAATTAATATTAGTGCAAGGACCTAAAAATTTAATTCATGTTAAGTAAAGCAACAAGTGGAAATCTGCACAGGTCCAGAACAGGTGACAATGGTTTGCTTCCAGGAAGTCACAGCCTGAGTGATAGGACTGCTGAATAGATGTGATAAAATATCTGCTATGACTCAGCTTGATATTTTCCATTGAAATTACATTTTGTCTCTGTACTGCTGTTCACATTTTTGGTTAATGTTGGTGCTACTTGTTTCAACTCCTCAATGTCCTATATACTACATCAGTATCAGATATTCTAAGCCCTGAGTCCATTTTGTAGGCATTAATGAAACATTTTCACTGTTAATGAAATCACGTACCTGCAGAAATCTAAATAAGACACTATTTTTCAAGCTATATAGTGTCTTCAATTCCTCAGCGTTCTTCACTGACCCCTGGTTAAAAGAAGTGCATGAAGAGAGACCTTTATTAAACCTCTTATCTCTTACAGCTAACATCTGATTTATTTGGGATAAGTCGGATTTTTCTGAGCAAGCCAGATTTATTAAAAATGCTTTGCCATATTTTCTCAAATTGATCCATTTATTGTTTCCATTAAATTTCTAATTGTAGTTTATCCATTGATCCATTTTCTTACAAGTCTCCTTGGAATGTCATTGATCTTTCCTAAGATTATAGTTGCATATGAGGTGCATATGAAGTGCATATTTGTAAGTGCTTGTTAGACTCACTTGTTTCTTTGAATAAAGTCCAAATTATTCAAGTCAAGGCCAGTTGCGGCTCTTTTCTTTTCAAGCATCCACAGACCAACTCTGGCAGCCACGAAAAGTCACGACATTATTGGCGTCACAAACAGGATGAAGTGAATGCGCAAAACCGCTGGCAGGGATCAGCTCAACACAGTGTAAAATCCAAAGACAGCGTGCAAAAAGGAGGTGAGTTAGCCTCAAGTTGGGTTTTAATACGGTGTACAGGTGTTTCTTTGCAAGGTGGTCGGTTTGCAAGAAAAAGAACCTTTGTGGAGGAATGGCTGGTTGATAATTGAGAAATGTCTGTTCTAAAGTTTATTAAAATGAATGAATGTAACAAAATAATGAGTTAGAATAGGTTAAAAAGAGAGGTTAAGCATTAAGTAGTGTACCATCAATGTATTGGTAGCCCAAGGACAGTGAAATGTGTGTGATAGGAAATAATACAATGGCCGTGGACAAAAGTGAATGGGGGAAAATAAAGAAGCATAAGAAGTGCTAGAGAATGAATCAAAAAGCAAAAAGAATTGCTTGATGATTGCAAGTAATAAGCATAAAGAATTACTTGAGTATGGATGGAGGGATAAATGAAAAACACATTTCCTGAGTAATGCATGCAGACTGTGACAGTGCATGTGGGGGACGCTCTCTGTAAGTCACTGAAGAACTCGAGTGTGCATGAAAGATAGGCTGTTGATAAAAGTGAAGACAAAGAAGAAATGAAGAAATAGAGAAGAGAAAGTCTGCAGAGTAAAATAAAGTGAAGTAGTAAAAGAGAGATAAAGAGTAAAGCCCAAAAGCTTAAAGAGTAAAGAAAAGAAGAAATTTGATTATAGTAAATTAATAATAAGAAGAAGCTTCAAATTAGGACTATGT
Organism: Nibea coibor; assembly: GCA_023373845.1. Lineage (NCBI taxonomy): Eukaryota > Metazoa > Chordata > Actinopteri > Sciaenidae > Nibea > Nibea coibor. Next base: position 36,295 of record CM041737.1, read on the forward strand.
TTTGTGTTGGTTTGTGACTTTAGTTCTGTGTTACTGTTTGTGTTTGTTTGGGTTATAAACGGACAGACGTGCAATGGATGTCACATGTACAGAACAATCCACACAAACATATTGTACAATTACAATGAATTAAAATAAATGGTAAGGTGATTGCAGTCGCAGTGTCACCTTACCATCACCCACCGCATCTGTGATAGAGATAGAGAGACACATGCACAGCAGCAATAAGTCATTAACCAACAAAGCTGTAGTGGGGATGGTAGCAATAATGACTATATATGGCATGTAATGCTAAATATGGTGGACGTCAGCAGCAGACCACGGCGGCAGCCACGATCCATGAGAACCTACTGGACGAGAAAGCACAGAAACTACAGGGAAGAAGTTTAGTTAGTAACATCCAAAGAAAAGGTGTAAGGGAGATAATGATTGACAGAACAATAAGACCTTAGGCCCCGTTTATGCAGACTCTAAGGGATATCGAACTGCCTTACATTGATAGGCATGATGAGAGAGAGAGAAAGAGAGAGAGAGAGAGCGAGAGAGAGTGAGATAATGATTGACAGAACAATAAAACCTTAGGCCCCGTTGTTAGACCCCTAAACATGACCCCTAAACATGATTCTTTTGATTCTATTACAAATCTCAGACCCATGGGCAAGCAGAAACTTGTGGTTCCAACAGCTAACTCATTCTGTGAGATCGGCTAGTTATGGAAAGTGCCTGTGTGGTGTTAGGGTTCCCTCACCAAGCACACGGCCGTCAATTCTAGAAACAGTTCCTGAATCACTGCTTGTCCAATGTCAATCTAGTGCATTATCGTGGCTGTATAAGTATAAGCAGGATGCATCAGTAGACATTATAATGGCTGTATCCGTAAATCTATTTAAACCCAGAGGAGTATGTGCTTGGATGAGGAATTTGCCATATATAAATTTAATTGATCAGGGGGAACAGATTGTGACAGTTTCTTCCTTTCTCTTGTTTTTGTTCAAATGACACTCATGGTGTATTCTATATGTTTGTAGGAATTTCCGTTTGTGATATGAACATGATGGAATTTGCTGTTCAGAACAAAAGGAAGCTGATAATAAGAGCTATGAAGTAACTTTTAAGGTCCCAGATCAACCAGATAGACTTTTGTCTGTAGAGAACCAAGCCATTCCTGGGAATGTGACCATAGGATTTTTTTTTTAAGATATTTGGTGGATTTGTGGTGATACAGCATAGATATTTTTACCTTATGGATGGCTGGATGTTGTTACAGATGTAGCAACTCAAAAGTTCCTGTGTTTCCGTGACGTGTCTTTGGCTGGTCCTTGACTGGTCCTTGGCTGGTCCTTCGCAGGTCCATGACGCGATGATGTAGTCAGTGAGGCCCCAACTGGTAACGCCCCTGAGCAGCCTGGGTGAAAACCAGCTGCAATGCCTCATTTGTCCACAGGGAGGAGCAGTGATTGTAATGTTCAGCTCTCACCTAGACTGCATAAAGACACATCTGAACAGATACCATGGGCTGAGTGGGTGAGCTGATCAGCTGAGACAGAGCACAATCATGGTTGTGGCCAGTGGTGCTCCCCACAGACCGCAACCAAGTGATCCGCAGGTCAGTTGATGGAAAAAATAAAACAAAAAATTGCTCCTCTAGTGGCACACTTAACATGCTGATGGAACTTAGGGAGCTCTGCTTTCAGGTCTGCGTGGTCCCCTGCTAATGATGTGCACAGCGTCAGGATATGTGCTCTGCTGACTGCTAATGCTGTCATGTAAATGTTGATAGCTGAGTTAGCATTAGCATCCGGTGGTATATAAGCCGCAGTAACCACGGCAACAGTAAACTCTCTCGGATAAATGGGCCTGCATCTAACAGTCACATACTCCAGCTCCAGGGAGCAGTGACTGTTTACAGTCACTGTATTTGTACACCAGTTGTTGTTGATGTACACACAGAGCCCCCCTCCTTTGCTCTTATCAGAGTCTGATGTCCTGTCATGACGCTGTAAGGTGAAGCCTGCAAGCTCGATGGCAGAGTCTGGAATGGATGAATGAAGCCACGTCTCTGTTATCAGTAGGACACACGTATCTTTCACAGTGTTGATGGTTGCCATCTGTAGCCTCAGTTCATCCAACTTGTTAGTTAGGGATCTGGCGTTTGTGAGAAAAAGGCTGGGGAGTGGAGGTTTGTGTGGCTGCCTCCGTAGCCTAGCTAGTGCGCCGGCCCAACAGCCTCGCTTCTTCTTCTTCGCCTTCTCTCACATCACCTTCGCCCACTCCTCGCGGGGATGGTAATCCACGGAGAGCCAGGGCTCCTGGCGTTAGCTGCCGGAATGTTGTGTCTGTGGAGATACTCAGCTCCGAAACACTCCGTCCATAACAAACTTAAGGAGATCATGCCGGCTATAGATGTTTTCCCCTCAACAGGATGAACACTGGACGAAGAACAATACATAGCCAAAAAGCCAAACAAAAGCATGGACTAGTTTTTCTGCATCCGCTTGAGACACGATGCATCTGATTTTGGTAATGTTGCGTAAGTGGAAGAATGCAGTCCTCGAAATTTGTTTTATGTGGGCATTAAAGGACAAATCCTGATCAAAAATAACTCCAAGATTCTTTACGGTGGAGCTGGAGGCCAGGGTGATCCTGTCTAAGGTAACCAATTCTCCGGAAAGAGAGTTTCTGAGGTGTTTGGGTCCAATTACAAGAACTTCAGTTTTGTCTGAATTCAACATGAGAAAATTGTAGGTCATCCAACTTTTTGGATCCTTAAGGTATGCTTGGAGTTTAGTTAACTGATTGGTTTCATCAGGCTCGATCGATAAATATAATTGGGTGTCGTCAGCATAACAATGAAAATTAAAGCTGCAAGCAGCGTTGAACGGGCCCTCGCACTCCCACGCAACTCGATGGCTGGCACGTCGGAAGGGAGCAGTCGGAAAACGCGCGAGCCTTTGACGCTTTCAAAGCGTTTCGTTCAATTGAGCACACACATTAGCCAGAATTGGGACAAATGGTCAAATCTGACAGAGCGCCACGCCCACACCGTTTCTTCAAAATTCATGATTTTGATAACTTTTACTCAGGAAGTCTATATGAACATATCTACCAAGTTTGAAGTCTATTGGATAAAATCCCAAGGAGGAGTTCGTTCAAATAGGACAGCTTCAATACCTATACACTAAAAATGGTGATTTTAAATATCTCACTTCCTGTTCATTTTAGCCCATTGCTCTAAGAGACTTTTTTGTACGTCTTGCTATGTTCTACAATTCGTCTGAGGTTTCATAACTCTGTGTCCAAAACTGTGGCGGGACAGCCTCAAAGAAAAATTCAAGGGGGCACTATAGTGAAAGCCCCCTCCCTCTAATAATAATAATAACTAATTAATTATGCAGCTGAAATGTGCACAATATTGGTTTTAATAACCACAAGAAGTTTCAGACAGGTCTGACAAAATATATGTGCAAGCATAACAGCTTTGCCTTAACAAACAGCCAAAAAGTCAATGGAGTTTGAATGTTGAATCAAAGAATCAAAATTTGATTGAGCGCCACACCCACACCGTTTCATCAAAATTCAGAATTTTGATAACTTTTACTCAGACTATGTGAGTATTCACTATGTGAAAGTAACTACCAAGTTTGAAGTCAATTGGATAAAATACCTATGAGGAGTTCGTCCAAATAGGACCCCTTCTCAACCAGACCGAAACACAAAAAATTTTCATTCTTAAATATCTCGCTTCCTTTTAATTTTAGCCCATTGCTCTAAGAGACTTTTGCCATGTTCTACAAATCAGCTGAGGTTTCATAATTCTGTGTCCAAAATTGTGGCAGGGCTGCCTCAAAGAATAATTCAAGGGGGACTTCGCCCCACCCCCTAATTAATTATGCAGCCAACTTTTGCATTTTTTTGGTCTTATAACCACAAGAAGTTTCAGACAGGTCGGAGACACTACATGAAAACGCAATACCTTTGCCTGAAAATCAGCCAAAAAAAGTTCAATTTTTTATCGAAAAATTTGGCACCTTTGACTTTGATGCGCTGTCATGGCCACGCCCTCTGATGAAAATTATTTCTCAAATAACACCAAGGCCTTGACAACATCCACACCTAGTTTGATGTGGATATGGTCAATATTTTCCGAGCTGGATGTCACCTCGTAACAGTGGTCTTTTCTGTTGCCACTAGGAGGTGCTGTGACAATCACCAAACATTTTTATGGAAATGCACTCTAGGCCAGACTACCATTATATATCAGAGGTTTGGTGAAGATTAGACAGTAAATCCGAAACTCACGATTTTGATAACTTTTCATGGTTAAGGCCTTAAGAGCACACACGCCAAGTTTCAAACAGATAGGATGAAAGCTCTAGGAGGAGTTTGTTCAAATACAACCCCTGAAAATGACCCAAAAACACGAAAACGCCAACTTTGAAACAAAATGGACGCCGTGCGCTTTGCAATAGCCCCGGTCACCAAGAGACTTTTTTGTGCGGCTCGGTATCTTACATACTCCCTCCAAATTTCGTACATGTGGATGAAACTGTGTCGAGGGGCTCCTCTGACAACTTAAATGTAGGTGGCACCGTACGTTCAAGTGCGAGACCCCCAAAATACATAATTTTACGCCAGACTTTGGGGGGGTAGGCAAATTTTCGTGAGTTTTCGAGTACATATAGGCCGTCTAAAAATAATAAACATTCGAAATCCAATAGGGCCTCCTGATAATTAATGGAGTGATTCCTAATAATGTTCCCTAGAGAAAGCATATACGTATAGACTGAATAGAAATGGCCTCAGAGCGCTCTGAATTGTGACTGGTCGCTATCGTTACCATTACGCCCCGCAAGTGACCCACACATCACTGAGAAAATCATTTCTCAAAAAAAAAAAGTTTTTTCAAAATGAAAGATCGTTCATACTCAAATAATACATAAAACGGAAATAATTAATTATTTCTTGTGCGGCCCAGTACCAATTGATCGATGGACCAGTACCAGTCCACGGCCCGGAGGTTGGGGACCACTGCTGTAGGTAATATGTACTAAGAAGCTTTCTCTCTGGCTGCTTGGCTGAAAACTCAGGCTCCATCCTGTACTCTCCACTCTCAAGTCTCCTCTCCTCCTCTTAACTATTTTCCTTTTCCCTATTCTCCTCTCTGATTCAGTCAACTCCTCTCTATACCCCTCCACTCCATTCTTCTTTCCTGGTCAATTCACTCTTTTTTCCTTCTATAATATGTTTTAAATAGTTATTACAAGTTAATGAGTTGCATACTTCCCTAATACTTTAGCTAAAATGACCATTTTCAATCTTTATATCCCTAACCCTAAATATCATGCTAACAGCTATAGCATGCTAAACTAATCACTATGCTATGCTAATTTGATCAGACTTGATCAACTTATTTGTTACTATGAATTAAGACCTGTATTACTTCCTTTGTAGTATTTAGATGATACATGTTTAAAATTCAGGCTTCAGTACCCTCAAGCTACCTATTAGTAATCAAGTATAGCTGCTATAAGATTAGCCAATTAGCTCAACAGACATGGCTAGCTAGCTGAAATATTGATGTTATGTATGCAAATAACACCTAAATATATAAACTGTAAAAAAAAAAAAAAAAAAAAAGACACCCTTAAATTAAATCTTATCACACACATATGGTAGGCTATGCCTTATAATACTTAAGCCATAGCCATAAACAAAAATAGTGAGTTGAAAGTAAGACAAAATATAGAACTTGCCTCAGATAAAATCGTCAACATCAGGTGCCTGAATAACTTCCTATTTCTTAAAGAAACAGTACATCTATTCTTGTCGTACTAATTTGGAGTAACAAGAACAACAGGCAACAATTTCAAATTTTGTTATAAAACATTATTTGTCTTTATTTTTTTTTTGCATCTACAATTCCTTAGAAACATTGTCTATTAATAATTGAATGATTTCCGTTCTGCAGCATTTACCCATTGGACTTGGAATACTGTTGGTATTGGTTGTTTATTCCAAGCTCATTTAAATTACTAAAATCATGTGTGTGTGTGTGTGTGTGTGTGTGTATCTAAGTGCACCATGATGGGCCTGTCTGGGTCTGTTGATCGCCAACTAGTAGTAAAATCATCACAGATCCATTGATTTTGGTTGGATTTTTAGCTTTTTTTCTGTGCAATGAGTATACTGTTTGGTGAAAAGAATGACATATTGGCTGATGTCATAAATTGGGGGGGAATAGTGGATTCCCCATTTTTTCCAATATTTTCATCTTTACTTCATTAGTAAAGATGAAAATATTGGAAAAAAAAAAGTGAGAAAACACATTCTTTTTTTCCAATAAAATGAGCCAAAATCATGTAGAAATGTGTTTTAAGAATTATTTTTTCACTGAATGTTGTCACCACATGCATTCTTTCATCTGGAATGCATTTATTGACAGCTTACCCAACCCACTGAGGATTTCAGGTTTTTCATTTTTCAAAGGGTAAATACACTAAAATGGCCACATTTTTTTTTTTTTGCGATATTTCCGACAGAGCAGACCCTCCAATTATTGGTCCTTAGTGTCAAAGCTAACAAAAAAAAAAAAACAAACAAAAAAAAACAAAAAGTATGACAGACCACGTCAGGTTCAACCCATTTTATTGCGCTTTTGAGACTTTGGCTCCCTGACTACAAAACATCACGTAGTAAAACATGACAGGTTCTTTGCTTCTGTTCCTTTCTAGGTGAACATGGAGTATTCTCTGAGTTGACACACTTATTCAGCTGGTCTTTTCTGGGTAATGCCAGACAATATACAATACAATACAATAAAAATCTTTTTTTTTTTTTTTAAAACACCCATTCTTCATAAATAACTCTACAGTAGAAATATTTGTGACACCCCAACTGTATAAATCACAAGTCTAGTATTTATGTTGTTTTGGTGCTTTTTTTTTCCTTTGTTTTTTTTTTAGAATTCTTCTTCACTGCTCGATGCTCTCATAGACTTCAAATCTGTACTGGATACCATTCTCCTCCTGCAGCTCTTGTGGCACCCCTGGAAATCTGCAGGAGAAATAAGACATTTTTGTGTTTGCAAATACACATAAACTAATACGGCACTGTTGCTGCATAGCATTACTGTCATTATTGCTACCATATCTCCACTACAGTTTAGTTGGTTAATGACTTATGCTGCTGTGCATCTGTGTCTCTCTATCTCTATCACTGCTACTGTAATCATTCTACCATCTATTGTAATTCATTGTAATTGTACGACATGTTTGTGTTGATTGTTCTGTACATGTGACATCCGTTGCACGTCTGTCCGTCCTGGGAGAGGGATCCCTCCTCTGTGGCTCTTCCTGAGGTTTCTTCCACATTTTTTCCCTGTTAAAGGTTTTTTTTTGTGGGCAAGTTTTTCCTCACTGGAAGGACAGAGGGTGTCACTCTGTACAGATTGTAAAGCCCTCTGAGGCTAAATGTGTTTTGTGACTTTGGGCTATACAAATAAAATTTGATTTGATTTAATTGGTAGAGAATTTCTCCTCAAGCGATGTTACTGTGAGACTGTAATATGTTGATTAGGATTTGAATCCGACCTGCAGCCCTTTGTCATTCCCGATCTCTCTCTCCCCCCACATTCCTGTCACTCTTCAGATGTCTGTCAAAATAAAGCTTGAAAAAACCTACGGATGCACTGATTGTGAAATTCTAGGCTGATACCAATACCAATGCTTAAAAAAATAACCGCAGGTCAAAAAAAAAAAAAAAGACAAATGTGAAACTAACTAGAAAAATTTTGAAAGAAATTTTGAGTGTGCCTGACTCTGGCCCTCTTTTTCTTTTTATTTTTGACCCTGCAGTAGCACAGAGACTTCAACAAAGTTAGTCAAAGGCAGGCTTGAGAGGTTGCCAAGCAACCAGGGTCAGCTGCAGGTAAGAGTAACTAGAAAAAATTGCATGCATTGAATAGCTGTCAGTGTGTTTGTGTGGTCTTGTGTCTGTCAATGAGAGTTTTACAAATTTTGGCTACTTATGACGGTAATGGTCTTCATCTTGATCCAAGGATTCCAAGTCTTATTTTGAAAGCCTTGCCGAGCCGGTTGTTTTAACCTTGTTTGTGTATGTGCGACAAAAACTCTGGGAGCAGAAGCGAACCGAAGAAAACACGGAAGAAACGGAAGACGAATAATAAAAATAAGCCCACGGGATATTAATGCTCTTTCAGGCACACTCAATAATAACTAGAAAAATTTCTAAAGAAATTTTGAGTGTGCCTGACTCTGGCCCCATCGCTGCCTGCTGGCCTGCTGGCCGAGTTCTGTCCAGGTTTGGTCAGCAACGAAAGTAGTCCGGCAGGTTTCCTGGGACACTTAAATAAAAAGTTTTTCTTCTCAAAACAGCATGTGTTCAAAAGAGTGATTTATTTGCATCGCAAAACCAATGTCGACGAAAAAGTCCCACGTCGTAATCACTTGGCCCTACTTTCTCTCTTTTTGTATCTCTGCGCTGCTGCAAGATGACAGACGAGGGCTGGGCTGCGCAGAGAGAGCGCGGTGGGGCCGAAAGAGCCAGAAAGCACCCCATTCAGACGCGGCACGTCCGCAAACAAAACTAAACTGTAGCAGCCACTTGCAGCAGCGCAGAGATACAAAAAGAGAGAAAGTAGGGCCAAGTGATTACGACGTGGGACTTTTTCGCGGACATCGGTTTTGCGATGCAAATAAATCACTCTTTTGAACACATGCTGTTTTAAGAAGAAAAACTTTTTATTTAAGTGTCCCAGGAAACCTGCCGGACTACTTTCGTTGCTGACCAAACCTGGACAGAACTCGGCCAGCAGGACACTGTCGGGGGTAAGTCGGTGTGGCTGTGCAACACTACTGACGGGGATGCCATAGAGCTTCATGTCAAAAATCCCGAACTATCCCTTTAACTTTGGGCATCTAGAGCCCTTCCTGAATGTGTAGATATGCAGTTTGTGTGTAAAAGGAAGAAGAAAGATTTTAAAAAGTTAAATGAGTTTAATAGTAGTAGTAGTAGTTTAAAATGTAGAATGTTTGTAGAAAGATTTGAAGTTTGTACAATGTATTTCAAATTGGAAAAAAATTGTAGAAATAGTTGAAAAAAAAATGTATAAATATCAATAGTAGAAAAAAGTTGAATTTACGCAGGGATATCCTGAACGAGCGCCTTCTGTACAAGAAGAAGAAGAAGAAATGGATAAGTGCAGTGAATAATAAATAGTGTGCTCTTTCAGGCACACTCAATTAACTACGTAGCATATCTATACATGTAGAAGCATATTTAGAATAACATACACCAGGAAAATGGCCAAATCTGAGCAGTTAAACAAAGTCTGGCAGGCTAAACGCTCGCGTCTGAAACTCTCCCTGTGGTGTTTGAAGTTGTGTGCAGGACGGACCATATACCAATTCCACAGCGCTTACGCGGCGTGCCAGTGGGGTTTCAGAGTTACATCTCCAAAAAAGAAAAGTTTCTCATCCATCTGACATGATAGAAGAAGAGGATTGACTTCTTCCTGGTCATGTTAGCCACTGGTCCTTTCTGCAACACAGAAAGGGCCATACAAATATGACCAGGTAAGAAGTTTCAGAACATTGCTGTGGCTCAGTATGCCATTATCTATCCTGCTTCCCTCAGGATAACGGTAAATGATACAGTGTAAACATTCCACTCTCTAATGTGATCCAATAAAACAACAGTACCATAAATTCTACCACTACAAAACTTAGAATTTTCACTTTATAGTATGTAAATGGAGTGGGCAAAATATTAGAAGCACCTCAGTATAATGCATTCCAGTACCCACTATGAGCTCAAGTACAAATATTACCTCTCAGACAGGGTCAATAAGTTCTGTTGTATTCAATTCAATTCAATTCAATAAACTTTATTTGTCCCCAAGGGGCAATTAACGGCACACAGAGTAGCAGACATCAAGACCAAGCATTATCTGCCAGATAAATACACAATAAATACACATACATTGGATCATATTGGACGCAAGGTGTATATCTAAAAGACAGGATGGATGAGAGTTGTGGATAAGGATAAACGTGACAGTAATGAGCAGCCACAACTTTAAATATGCTTCAGTGTATTCAATTTAATGAAGAACATTTCTAGTGTTAAGCACTGTAATTTGAATGTATGACAATTCAGTAGGAACCGCACTATTAGGAAACACTACTGATAGACTGCCTACAGATTCTAGGGTTTCTAAGAGCCAGGGCATCAATAAACACGTGATGAGTTTGGATTCATTGATGTTTGGAGAACTGTGCATATGTTGCACTCTCAAGCAGTCTCACAGTTTGGCAACTTTATTTGTCTCGGTTCTACGGGCGCACCTGTACCAAAAAAAAAAAAACAAAAAAAAAAAAACAATCCCCCTTGGCGCTGGCCGGTGACGTCACATGAACTCTGACCTCAGTCCAAAAAAAATATTAAATAAAAGCAAAAGAAAAAAAACGTTTCAATAACGACTGTTTACTCCTTACTAAGTTCTCTGGCTCACTGGCATCTTACTTATTAAAAATGTCAAATATCAAAATGTAAATAAAATCATAATAGACTATTCACATCTAGGTCTCAACACATAATAACCTCAAAAAAGGAGTTCTACAGTCTTTTTTTAACCCATACATGAATGGTAAATGGACTGTACTTATATAGCACCTTTCTAGTCTTCAACCACTTTACAGTACGTATCTCATTCACACACATTCATACATGATGGCACACCTTCGGGAGCAATTTGGGTTTCAGTATCTTGCCCAAGGACACTTCAACATGCAGACTGGAGGGGATCGAACCGTGGACAACCCACTCTACCTCAAGGCCACAGCCGCCCTTACTATTATCCTCTCATGTGTGTCACAATATGGGAACTATTTCTGTCGCTCACAGACCAACCCATTTTTGTTTGTCTCCTTAATCACCTATTAGACTGTGCAGCTGAAGGAGGAGAGAGAGGAGGTAACGTGCAGCAAAGGGTCGCAGGTCAAAATCAAACCCAGGCCACTGCAGTGAGGACTTCTGCCTTACAGCACATGCTGTACAGCGAGTACAGTGCTCTAAGTACAATTCACATTTACTTAGTGATTCCAAATTATTTTTATACTTTAACTTGTTAACTACCTTTATTCAATACATAATAAAGACATTTCAGAAATATACACATCAGTGTTATGGGAAACCGGTAAAGCTTATGCTATGGGCTTAATCATCTCCTATGTCATAAGTAAACAATGGAAATCTTTACAAGCGCAAAGGAAATTAGAAAACCAACTTGCCAATTTGGAAAAGAAATTAAATCAAATTAAAATGGATTAAATATCCATCTGATATTTAACTGTCAGGTGGATGTTTTCGAAAATGAAATAAAACACTTAAAAAGGATAAATGGCTGGTTCAAGAAATATATTTGGAACAAAAAGAAAACGCAAATAAAAAATGGCTAAACTGCAAATGTCTGTTCTAAATATGAGATCAGTTGGCTGCATGTCTTCGAGACATAGCTAGGTAGAATAATATTGACCCAGAATCAGCATGGCTAGATCTGGAATCAGTGCATACAGGAAATGATAAGAATCATCTCCGCTTACTGTGGAGACTGTGGTTCTTTGTGCAGGACTGCCACTGTTGTGGCATCTGCATTATATTATGCAGTCATCTGCTGGAGAGGGGGAAATACAGAGGAACAGAAAAAGACTCAACAAACTGGTGAAGAGGTCCAGCTGTGTCCTGGACTACCCCCTAACTCCATAGAGGAAAAGGGGGAGACGAGGATCAAATCAAATCAAATCAAATCAAATTTTATTTGTATAGCCCAAAGTCACAAAACACATTTATCCTCAGAGGGCTTCACAATCTGTACAGGGAGTGACACCCTCTGTCCTTAGACCCTCGGTTCGAGTGAGGAAAAACTTGCCCACAAAAAACCCTTTTAACAGGGAAAAAAAATGTGGAAGAAACCTCAGGAAGAGCCACAGAGGAGGGATCCCTCTCCCAGGACGGACAGACGTGCAATGGATGTCACATGTACAGAACAATCAACACAAACATATTGTACAATTACAATGAAGGATGTTAGCAAAGCTGACATCCATCATGAACAAATCCTCGCACCTCCTGCATGAGACTACAGGGGCCTTAAACAGCTCGTTCAGCAACACTTCATGACATTCTTGATGATTTTTTTATTTGTTTTTTTTTAATTTCTAAAGCTGCAGTGACAAATGGACTTCTCCAGTGTGGGGTCATTAAAGTTTATCTAATCTTATTTAAGCTATTACCAAATGTAGCCACAAGTGGCACAAGCCAGTGTTTTATTGTGCCGGTCCCAAGCCCAGATATATACAAAGGGTTGTGTCAGGAAGGGCATCCGACGTAAAACTTTTACCAAATCAAACATGTGAATCAAGAGTCGCTGTGGCGACCCCTGAAGGAAAAACACGAAGAGAGAAGAAAAAGATTTACCAATAGAATGTCTAACATACATATTGTTTGAGAGAGAGGGATACAGGAAACACAAACACACAGGCAGAGGGAGAGAGACAGAGAGCTAAAAGTCACTGTGACCCGGTCAGTCCTCTACTCTACAGCTCAGTCTTTGTCACTTGTCATGATGCACTGTGGGTCAGGTTCTGTGTCACAACACAATTTTACAGCATCTACAAGATTAAAAAGACAGGGACATAAATAATTTAGTGGTTAACGCTGATCTTACTTTGGCAGCAGGCGAAATTTATCTGGACTGATTTCAGGAAGGAACGTGTCACACTCAAACTGCTTCAGGATTTGTGTGATGAACAGTCTTCTGGTCCCTGAACTTTCCATTAACTCCTGGGTACCCAAAGCAAAGCAACATAAGTAAACAAACACATAATTACAGAAAGACGTCTGTGTGTCTGTAGATTTGTGTATAATTTCAGTTTTAGAAGTGGTTCACCATGATCTGAATTATCTAATGGATAATTATTTGGATAGTCATTTTAATAACTTGCAGTTGAGGTAATGTCAAAATTTGAAGTGTGAGAAATAAGTGACATTCCCCAACAAATACTTGGTAAAACCAAGTGATATGTGCAGTACCTTGTAGAGAGAGCTGCCTCCTATAATCCAGACCTGGTCAGCCTGCTCTGCCAGGTCCGTCTCAACCAGCCTGAGAGCAGAGTTAAAGTCTGGCACCAGGTGGTGCGCACCTGCAGGAGGTGCTCTAGAATAGAAAAGAACTTCTATTAGTTAAAGTTGCATGTTTTAGAATTTTCACTTTATAGTGGACTGACTTATACATCTCCTTTCTAGTCTCTCGAACCTCAAATTCACCCAGTCACACACCGATGACATTAGAGTAGTTTTAATGTTACAGTAAGAACTACTGAGATCTGAATTCTGTACACAGCCCTAGTCAACAACTTTCCTGTCTCTAAGAAAATAAAACAAATGTCCAAATTGTACCAGAATTTCGGGTAAAAACTATTAAAATAGCATGTGATCTGTAAATTCAGGACTAAAAATATATAGTACTAGTAGTGGTATATGTTAATGACATACAGCAAAACAGTAGAATTTGAACAGAGTGACAATAGGAAAAAAATAAATAGCACTGCTATTTATTTTTTCTACAGGATCTACAGTAAATCATTTCATTTGCACACACTGTTATGTAGCTGCATCAAACATTTTGCGCACATACTTGCATTGCCGACTGAGGACGATGTTGATCCTATTGTTCAGAGGTCTGTTTTTCTCTGGGATGGAAAACCATGTCTTCCTGCCCATGATCACCACATTCTGTTTGCCTGCAGGACAGCAAGGTCTGAATTAATTAATTAGTTCCTGACCCTGAATGTATATCAATACATTCAGTTCTTACACATTTAGAACTGCCTCTATGCCATGCTCCAGATACACTAAAGATAAACTTAAATAACTGTTTCACCACATGTCGGTCAACCTTTGTAACTTGAAACACATAAAAACACACAAAGAGGATTGGGTTATAGGGTTCTGTTAAAGTGGAAGCTATATGTAACCTATCACTCCATCCAATATATTTATGTGAGTTTGGCTTTACACATTCACACATGACAGGACTGTTACATGTAGAGCTGCCGTCTTGACATTTGGATGTTAGCCCACAGAAGCAGCAGCTTCATTGCTTCGCTTCCCATTTGTCTTAATTTTCCTACAAGACACATTTGAAAACATTTTAAAGCTAATGTCTGAATTAATGATTATTATGAGAGATGCATGTCCCACCTCTCTAGTAAATCCGCCCCGATACAGTTTGTCATCATTTAAGAACAGTTTGTTTGCCTGTTTTATTTTTGGTTTTTTTAAATACAGGAAGGGAGAGCTGGTCTGATTACTAATATGATTAGAATACAGTGAAGGTAGTCTAAATAACAGAAACACATCTGTGTATACCATCAATACAGTTCAACAGTATCTGCATCCTCCAAAATAGCATACATCTGTTACTGTTTCACCGTCAATGGCATCACAACACAGGTGCAGTGAGTAGATAATGAGTAGATGTTACACTCTTTTCTTGTGAAAACTACTCAAATCAAATTTTATTTGTATAGCCCAAAGTCACAAACACATTTTGCCTCAGAGAGCTTTACAATCTGTACAGGGAGTGACACCCTCTGTCCTTAGACCCATGGTTCCAGTGAGGAAAAACTTGCCCACAAAAAAACCTTAACAGGGAAAACATGTGGAAGAAACCTCAGGAAGAACCACAGAGGAGGGATCCCTCTCCCAGGACGGACAGACGTGCAATGGATGTCACATGTACAGAACAATCAACACAAACATATTGTACAATTACAATGAATGATGAAATGACAATGAATTACAATGAATGGTAGAATGATTACAGTAGCAGTGGAACCTGTGATAGAGATAGAGAGACACAGATGCACAGCAGCAGTAAATCATTCACTAACTATAAACTGTAATGGAGATATGGTAACAATAATGACAGAGAGAGACAGAAAGAGAGTGGGGAGGGAGGGGGGAATCCCCCAGCAGTCTAGTCCTATAGCAGCATAACTAAGGGATGACCTGAGCCGGCCCTAACTATAAGCGCTATCAAAAAGGAAAGTATTAAGTCTACTCTTGAAGGTGGTGACTGTGTCTGCCTCCCGAACCAGACTGGTAGTTTGTTCCACAGAAGAGGAGCTTGATAGCTGAAAGCTCTGGCTCAAAATCTACCTTTGGAAACTATAAGAACCACAAGGAACCCAGCATTCTGAGAGCGCAGCGTTCTAGAGGGGTAGTAAAGTACTGCTACTCTTTGTATATCACCAGCATTACATTTTTACATGAGTGTAAGCTGCTGATTGTGTGACTTTAACAATGGCAATCTTCACTGTTCCTTTCCTTCCTTTCATGTGCACTAACCCCCCATCCCTCGAAAATGACAGCACACTGGAGAGTGATGGGGAGAGCACACTGGAAGGCGTATTTGTCTGTCTGCTAGTCCCAGTGTAGAATGGTAATACTGCAGACACACTGATAAAACATTCCCCAGGGTAGGAATATGTCATCTCACGATAAAAAACAATAAATTCCCATTGACGACACACTCGCAGTCCAACAAGCATATTGATAAACATGGCGGAAGGTGGAGCAGATACGCTGGGCAGCAAGGAGCTCTTGCCTCACGCTCTGGCTGCCAATCAGAAACTCAGATAACCTCCACAGACAGCCTGAAATGTCTGTGAAGCAGAGACTATCCAGGCCTGGTATTTCAAAACTTGTAAATCCGTGATCCCGATCTGGGCGGATACGGATTTCCAAATCTCGTGACTCCGCCTCCACGGGCCAAAAACATGGCGGACTACCCCAGGAAAGGAGCAGCTGGGAGCACGACTTCACGTCTCTTGTGGAGAAATTGCTGAAGCCAAAGGTCAGTGGTGAGATCAGGAAGGAAGAAAGTGTTGAGGAGCCTCTGATGTCTTATGCTGTATTATTTATTAACACTTGATCAAGGAGAATCAGAGACATTCTCATAAAGCATCAGAAGTGCCTGAGTCGGTCTCACATTCTGCCCAACTCATGCTGGTGGATAGACTTTAAACCCTGAGATAACACCACAAACACTATACGCCTAGAATTAGGTAAAAGAGAATGTTTTTACCAAGGATGGTGTCTTCATCAACATGATTAAGTCTGGAGACACAGATGTCTGTTTACGCAGATTGGAATGTCAGTGGCAAGCTGTCTATTATGTCTAAGCATGCAGCGCCAGAGTCCTTTGACCCTGGCCACAACAGTGTTGAGATAGGATGACACCTGCTACTGCCAGCCAAAGACAAACAGCTAATACTGCTGAGGACCTCAAGGCCCACATGTGACTTCATGTAACCTTGTATAATGTCTGTATGTTTGTGCTTTTATTATATTCCATTTAAAAGTATGTATGTGTCATTTAGAACACCACAGGAATAGAAAATTCCATAACAGCGTCAAAAGTTTACCATCGTCTAATGTGTAGCGGTTTTAGGACCATACGAACGCCAACCAACATATCATGCAAACCAACTTGTTGAACTGTCACCTAATTCAAACGAGGCGTGCTAACAGTAGCTAACTCGGCTCCATTGACTTGTGTGCTAAGCAGCTAGCAAGGTAGCTTTGTTGATGAATTTAGCTGTCTATGGTTTAACTTAAAGGGAACTAATCTGACGTACATCATACCTTAACTCTTTAAACCAACACCAACCTGTTCATTGTTTGTTACGTGTTAAGTCATAGCCTCCATGTGTACAGACCTACAGGCTGCAGTACTTTGGTAACGTAACGTAACACAGTACGAATATTAACTACACGGTGAAGTGTCAGGATGCTACAGTCATGCTGCTGCTGATGTCATAAACAAAGATATACTCATACACCTCTCTGTCTTCTGCTTTCAGAGTCCACTCACAGCCATGGACCACTCAGCTGTTAGGGACAACCCCTGGAAATCCTTGGAAATGCTTTAATTGTACATTTAAGATTAAGTTATTGGATTTTGAATAAAGTGCTTGAAACTGCTTGAAATTGAAACTGCATTACTTTCATGGTATGTAGCTTGGTCAGTGACACAATTAGAAACAATTAATCTAATTTCTGCCTTATACAGTATGCTCTGAACATAATTATGGCAAAATAGCATCTGATTTGATGAAGTCAAATAATCAGTTTGTACACAAACACTGAACTACATTGCTGCATGTTTCAAAATCATATTCAAGTGCATCATATAATCATATAAAAGTTCATTTTAAGCTTCTGACTGTAGTCAAATTTGTCTTCATTTAATCAGAAGGATGTAAATTGTAAGGTGCTTCAATATGCAGCATGATAAACACTGAAAAAATGCAAGTTTCAGAAAGTGTGGTCAAAAATATTTTAATATGCTTTAAATTTCTTACAATTAAGCTACTTTAATTATTTAAAAATAAAACACTAACACTTTAGATTAACTGTAATGAACACCTTGAGTAACAATATCTAGGAGAAGTGGAGCTGAGACTGTCAGTCTAGGTGAAATCCACCTCTGAGGTGGGATTCAAATAATCCTGAAAAGTTGATCCAGGTATCTGCCTCAACTTCTGAAATACCCAAATCCAGACTTTTACCAGGATTCAAGGGAGGACTGGATTACCAGATCAGGATTCTGATCTTCAGGATCAGGATTATCTGGATCTGTGTTGAAATACCCAGTTTTCAGTTCAGATCTAAATTTAATCCAATTCAACCAGGATAATCCTGTCAGATCAGTTTTGAAATACCGGGCCTAGGTGGATTCACGGACTAAACTCTGATAGTCTACCTGTTGGTGTGTTCTCACTTTGTTTATTTCATGTACCAGCTTCTAAATTTGAGTCTAACTTGCAATTTACGCCGCAAAATAGACACAGGAAGAAGTTTAATTTGATCAGTGAGAGTGCTTTGTGCTCTCTCTTTATTACTCTATGTCTTTCTACCAGACCTGTTATTAATCAGTAAAATAACAAGATATTTCCTGGTTGTTTCACAGCGGTTATTTTCAGCACCACCAGCTCCCCTTAGCTTTTATTATTATTTAGGAGATAGATGTGTAGTCAAATTAGGGTGAATTGGTGTTTATTCATTGTCATTTTTATCATTACCGTGATAAATACCAGGAATAATCAGGCTAATTTTCATCCCTATTAAAGTCTCTGCACATCTCTACACATAACCAGAAGGCATGAGATCTGTGTTCGTTGTCTGGTTTGAGCTCAGAACTTTGACTCCAGTCTATCTGTTCTTATCTACTGCGTTCAAGCCAGCCGTCTCTCGTTTTCGCGTGGTCAAGTCAGCCGCTCCAATATTTCATGTGCGCCTTTATGGCAAATACTCAGCGCTAGCTTACTGCACCGTGTGGACACTTCCAGTTTTCAAAATAAGACGTGGGTGTTGTATGTATTAAACATTTATTTATTTGATTTAATTTGATTTAAAAAAAGCGTGTCTCATAAAACAAGTATAATCCTGCACTGCTTCAATGCTCATATTTACATTATGAAATGTATTAAAAATTCATAAAACATATTACATGTGTTAAAGTGCTATAAAAAGAGGTGTGTCTCATACAGCAGGTGTAGATAGACTCTTCTAGACTGATTTTGAGTCCATAGGTCACATGGCCTGGGAGCTATTGACCTTTAAAGCTCATATTTACATTATGAAATGTATTAAAAATTCATAAAAAATATGACGTGTTAAAAAGGTGATTAGAAAGTCCCATACAGTAAACAGTTATTGAAATAAAATTATCATATTTGAATAACGATAAAGTTATAGGCCTATTAACCCTTAAATGCGCAAGCTATTGAAACCCCCATAATGCGCAACATGGGTCAAAAATGACCCGCATTCATTTCAATGTAATTCCAAGCACACATGGGTTTTTTTCTGTCACAATTTCTAAATATATTCTAAGCTCTAATGATTTAAAAAATGATTATTTAGGTAGTATTTTATGCACAAAACTATTGTTGTTTATTTATTTATTTATTTATTTATTATCTCATGAATAAACATAGATCCAGAATTCCTCCACTAATGTGCAGACATGGGTCAAAAATGACCCACATTCATTCCCTATGTAATATTGTATTATTTGCAGTATTGTTTAAAAAAGTGTATTTATTTATTTAATCATTTAATATTCCAATAATTTCATTTCTGAATGATGATACTTAAAACATTACAAAACAGTATAAAACAATACAGTGAGTGTAACCAGGGAAGGTTCTATATCAATAATACTACTATAATATAATAATATTAATATATTACAGTTCCAGATTGTACTTTTTCACCCTGTTTAACTGGCGTTAACATTAACTACAGGTGTGAAGTGCAATCTAAAACTTGACTTTTTGAGCCTTCTTTCATGCAAAATCATCAATTACATCATCATACGATATCTGTTGTACAACTGAATAATTGATGCTGATAATGGCATCAAGTCCAGAGAGACGCTCCTCCTGTGACATAGTGGACCTCAAGTTTTACGTTTGAATCAGCTTCAGCTTGGAAAAACTCCTCTCTGCTTCAGCTACTGTCACTGGAAGGGTCATGGTATCAGTGGAAGGGTGAGTGAGGGCACCCACTCCACTAACCTGACGTGGAAATGAGCGGTATAGAAAACTGGAGAGTTGTTTTTTTTTTCTTCTCAGGGCGCTCACACATAGATTGTGCCCTGGCTGACTGCCCACATTGTCCATAGCAAAAACCGGCCCCGAGTGCAACTGACACTGTAAACCTGTGAATATTGAACAGTTACAGCTACTGAAGTGAGCCACTATCAAACTGCACGGGTATAAAACTACATAATAAATGAATAAAACAAGTATAACAGCATATTACCATGAGCACAGGCAAGTATAGGCCTACATTGAGACAGCTGTCTCAGTTATTGCATTTTTCACAAATGACCAGAGTCATTTGCTGTCTTTGTCCTTCTCATGTTCTCTGACTCAAGGTTTACAGTGTCAGTTACACTCACTGTATTGTTTTATACTGTATATTCTTTTATACTTATGTTTTAAGTATCATCATTCAGAAATGAAATTTTTGGAATATTAAATGATTAAATAAATCTCATACAATACTGCAAATAAACTGTTTCTTATACAATATTACATAGGGAATGAATGTGGGTCATTTTTGACACATGTGTTGCAAATACAGTATTGTATAGTTGCATAAAATATCTTATAATTCAAAGAGTAACCATAAAGTAATAGGATTAAGTATTAGTGTTGGGGTAAAAACTAAATAGTGATGGAAAGTTGGAATATTAAATGAGGAATTAAATTAATTTTTACAATATAGCTAAAATACATCATGCCTTGCCTTCGACAGGCACTGATCTGCATTCTGATACAGCAAGTTTGGAAACAGCTGCAAAACCTGATACATATTTAGACAGCTTCTCTCCCATTGACCTTCATCAAATAACTTCAATAATTTCTTCATCTAAGTCGTCAACCTGTCTCCTAGACCCCATCCCAACCAGGCTGCTCAAGGATGTTTTACCTTTAGTTAGCCCTTCTTTACTGGATATGATTAACCTGTCTTTATTATCTGGATATGTACCACAGTCCTTTAAAGTAGCTGTAATTAAACCTCTTCTTAAAAAGCCCACTCTAGATCCAGAGGTTTTGGCTAACTATAGACCGATATCAAACCTTCCCTTTCTTTCTAAGTTACTCGAGAAGGCTGTAGCTAATCAGCTGTGTGAATTTCTTCACAAGAACAGTTTATTTGAGGATTTTCAGTCAGGATTTAGAGTCCATCATAGCACAGAGACCGCACTAGTCAAAGTCACAAACGATCTCCTAATGGCATCAGACAAAGGACTCATCTCTGTACTCGTCCTGTTGGATCTTAGTGCTGCATTTGACACCATAGACCATCAAATTCTTTTACAGAGACTGGAACATCAGATTGGCATCAAAGGAACCGCCCTAAGCTGGTTTAGGTCGTATTTCTTAGATCGATCTCAGTTTGTTCACGTCAATGATGAATCCTCCATACATACCAAAGTCTGTCATGGAGTCCCACAAGGTTCTGTACTAGGACCACTTCTATTCAGTCTATATATGCTTCCTCTAGGGAACATTATTAGGAATCACTCCATTAATTTTCATTGTTATGCTGACGACACCCAATTATATTTATCGATCAAGCCTGATGAAACCAATCATTTAGCCAAACTGCAAGCGTGCCTTAGGGATATAAAAAGTTGGATGACCTATAACTTTCTGATGTTGAACTCAGATAAAACTGAAGTTCTTGTAATTGGACCCAAACACCACAGAAACTCTCTTTCCGGAGACCTGGCCACCTTAGACGGGACCACCCTGGCCTCCAGCTCCTCCGTAAAGAACCTTGGAGTTATTTTTGATCAGGATTTGTCCTTTAATGCCCACATAAAACAAATTTCAAAGACTGCATTCTTCCACTTACGTAACATTACCAAAATCAGACGCATCCTGTCCCAAGCGGATGCAGAAAAACTAGTCCATGCATTTGTTACTTCTAGGCTGGACTACTGTAACTCTCTATTATCAGGCTGCCCCAATAAGTCTCTTAGGACTTTGCAGCTAATTCAGAATGCTGCTGCACGTGTTCTGACAGGAACCAAGATCAGACATCACATCTCACCCATTTTGGCTTCCTTACACTGGCTACCTGTTAAATCTAGAATAGAATTTAAAATTCTTCTCCTTACATACAAAGCTCTTCATGGCCAGGCACCATCATATTTAAAAGAGCTCATAGTTCCCTACTACCCCTCTAGACCACTGCGTTCTCAGAATGCAGGGTTCCTTGTGGTTCCCATAGTTTCCAAAAGTAGACTGGGAGCCAGAGCTTTCAGCTATCAAGCTCCTCTTCTGTGGAACAAACTACCTTTCTGGGTTCGGGAGGCAGACACGGTCACCACATTCAAGACTAGACTTAAGACTTTCCTTTTTGATAGCGCTTATAGTTAGGGCTGGCTCAGGCCTTCCCTTAGTTATGCTGCCATAGGACTAGACTAAAACTTTTGTCAGGAACATAAACAAGTTAATTGAGGAATTCATTAAGTGCTGAGTAATAAAAATAACTTATTGCAAAGATATAGATAGTTTAAACTCAGCCGGGTCACTTTTGACCCATCTTATGCGTTAAAGGGTTAATAAGGAGAAAACACGCATCACTTCCAGAACTATCCAGATTCTGGTCGGAGTCAAACCACATTGCCAGGTTGTGAGTTGAATTACTCGATGGGTTGTCTCAGGACAAAAAAAGTTTCAAAAAAAGTCACCCAAAATTCATCAAGTGGATGAAAGTCATATGGACGGAAAACAGGAGAGGATTGAGAACGGAGGTGCTTGAAGGTAGGGCACTGTTATTTTTATTACTTTAAAAAAAAAAAAAAAATTATTTATTATTTTAATCATTACATAGAGTTGTAAAGTTATGTCTCTGAAAATGAAAACTCATCCGATAGGTCGGACCCTACAAGGCCAACTGACGACAGAAGCTAATATATCAATTAATAGATCCCCGTGACACTTCAGGCTGTCTCTTGTAGCCTATGGTATACCACTAGAAGGTATACCACTATTAGAAGGCCCAAGGAAGACATGACAGGCCGTCGCCTCCGAGATGTAGAATGTCTGCCATAGAAAAGAAATGTATATATTTTTGTGGAGTGTGCCTGAAAGCGCACACTATATATGTTACCCACCGCGCTAGACATGACAGTGTGTCGCCCCAAAGGGCGTCCACACTAATAATACAAATAAATCCAAATATGACTAATCACTTTTGTTAATCTTTTCAGGTCTAGGAACCCATGACAGTGGTGGGGAAGATGACAAGCAAGGCAATATACAGTCTTCGCCGCAGTCCAGAGACCAGGACCAGGATCAGACCAGAACAGAGGGCGAAGAGGTAAGTAACAATAAACTGGATGACAATGAAAGCTGCAACACACACCCCCATGAAACAGACTCATCCAGCCCTGTGCCCTTGGTTAAAGACTTAACAGATGCAATGTATTAAACCAATTTAAGCTCACCTAGCTGGGAAATTGTGGTAACAACTTTTAAATGTGGTGATTACCTTTAACCACAACCTATAATACACATTTACAAGAGATTATTGTGGATTCCCACAAGTTGTTACAAAATTATTAGAGAATTTAAAAAAATGTATTCATGTTTTGTTTTCTGTTTGGTGTGTGCAGTTAAACAATGGATAGAACTATCACAAATTTGTACTTTTGTTGTTGTGTGTGTGTTTATGTGTTTTGTAAACAACTTTAAGTACCTGGTTGTAATGCTTTTAGTGTATTGTTAGTGCTTTGAGACAATTTGTTAATTTTTCCTTTATTTTTTTGGCAGATTTCCAGCAGTGCCTCATCACAAGGCATAGATGACTTCTTTACCCATAAGTTGCCCGATAAGCCATGTTTTTTTCATATTTCATGCAGTGATTGGGCACAACTTAAACAAAAACAACAAAATAGACAATTCAAAACATTACATTGGACTAATGTAATTTCAAAAGGCTTACAAACTGTGCATCCGTATTGCTCTTTTGCATTTAAAAGACACAGTGTAAGAAAAGTCGCAACCAAGAAAGCCTGTCCAGCCTTCACCTGCTTTGGATACTGCCTTTTTGACGAATGTAGTGTCAAGGTCATTGTGAGAGTGCTGAATGAATACTCACTGAAGGCAGAGGTAATTTTTCATGGGGACATGGTGCAGCACAGAACGGACTGGCTCAAAAGAAGGCCAGTAAGATCGACTGAGAGGGAAAGGATTGCAGAGAAACTCAGCTCAAAACTTCCAAGACAGTACCACCTCGAGAGCTTTATGAAGCTGGAGGAGGATGTGGTGGAATCTGGATGCAGAGACAATGTACCCACCACAGGAGTCTTGAAAAACATTGGGTACTCTGAGAGGAAAAAAAATAGGTTGCATAAGAATGACATGCTAAGTCTGCAACTCCTCTCTGATAAAGAAAAAGACAGAGAAACTGATACAAAAAATTATTCTTCAGCCCAAAGGACTCATGCTCTGGTCAAAAGAGACAATATGTCTCTTCCATAAAAGATCAAAGACTGATGTGGTTTATCTGGATGCAACAGGCAGCGTCATAAAAAAAGGCAAAGGAGAGAGTGCACCTATTTATATTCATGAACTTGTGGTAAGACACCCACTAAAAAGGTTGCTCCCCAGTCCCTGTAGCTACATTTGTGACCGCAGAACATACCACTGCATCAGTATCATACTTCTTAGGCTCTTTTATCACGGACTGCATGAAAGCACATGGAAGGACAATTAGAAAAAGGACAGTGATGTACATTTGTGATGGCTCTGCTGTTTTGATGCATGCCATTTCGCAAAACCTGTGTGGACTGAGCCTTGCAGAGCTTCTTGCCCAGTACTACAGCATTGTAACTGGAAAAGCAAAGAAGAGTGTCATTGAACTTCCAATTCTTCATCGGTGTTTAAGTCACGTCATGAAGAATGCCTTCTTCTACTAAATTTCAGTATGGTGTTGTATTGGCAATATTTATATGTACTTCTAAAAATCTTTCCCATAGTGCTGGCAAACACTACCTCCTGTGTATTCATCTGCTGGGGCTTATGACTCAAGCTACGACACTAGAACAACTAGACGAGGTTGTAGTGAGTGCTTCTGTGGTTCTCTCCAGTCCATCAAGTGGTGAGAATGTTGAAAAACATTTTCATAACCTGCAGACACTACTCACCTCAACTGCGCAGCTAGTCATAAAAGACTCTGACATCACTGATGAAGACTTTGAGGTAAGTTATCCTGTTGTACTTTCCATGCATTTGAATTTACATGTTTAATTTTTTTGAGAGTTATGGATCATTTACAGTAGGTCTTTGGCCATGTGTGTATTTGTGTGTTTCTGAGAGGTTTCTGGTGTTGAATTTTTGATGAGCATTTTAAAGAGGTCATCCAGCAGGCACCTCTGGACACACAGGGAGAGCCAAATGGGTACTACTGCCCCACCCTCATCCCCAAGCTTTTAAAGTACTTCCTGCCTCAGGCAGTTCTGTGGTCTGGACTGTTACTCCCCTACATGTATTAAGTTTTTTAAGATTGTTGTTGTAATTATTAAAGTAAGGTACTTGTATTGCAGGAGACCTTGGACGGCATGGAACAGGTCCTGTTTATGACATGCTCTCAAAGAAGTACAAAAGAGCTGCCCAGAAATCAACACAGGTAAATGCAAGTGTTTAAATTAACAGATAACCATAAACTGCTCTAAGAAAATTATTATCTTTAGATTTGTGGGCACCGTAATTAAAATAATAGTATACTACAGGGTGTACATGGGGTAATAAAAAGTATTAAAAGTAGTAAATCAACTTAGAAAAAAATGAAGGCCCTTACAAAGTATTTAATGTCTGATTGTGAGATTTTTTTTTAAAGCACATGATTTATTGTAACTTTGTTTGTTAAACGTTTGCCAGAATTTATTACATAGACTGTACAATACAGCTATTTTCCATAGCACACAGCGGTAGACTCAGATGCATTACAGTTCTCCGTCGCTATTTCCGTCATTCACAGAGGCCACAGCGGACATTTATGAGCTCAACCTATATCTGAGGAGATGGGAGATGTTTTTATTGGCAGATTGTCACACAGCCAGTGGAAAGTGATTTTGTTTACAGCGTGCATGTGACCCACACTAGGCCGGAATCAAAACACTTGATGTCTTCATTAGAGAACATGGTTATGTGTGGAATGATGCTGAAACCTTATGCATTGTGTCACGTCTTTAGCAGATATCGAGTAGCTTAACTCTGACTGATTAAACTCTAATCATGTAGTTGGATACATCTAAAGTGTTCACTTGACTGACAACTTGATGGTGATTGATGATTGATTTCTGTGCTGCTTGTATGCCCAGTACACCGCTCCAGTCCCACCACCAGTCAAACTTCCACTGCAATAACTAAGGGATTGACAGTAACATTTATGCATCCATAGATCCTGTTTTTGCTATGACTAGAGGCAACTTGTGTTGAGGTTTTTAAAAAAACATTGAAGGTATTAAAAAGGTATTAAATGGTTAAATTTAACCTCAGGATTGCTGCATAAACCCTGTGCTAACATGAACCCACTTTAAATTCAACATATCTTTAATAGAATTACACCAAAGATAACAAGACGCAGGGCATCATGGAGAAGTCTCAGTGGGATCTGAAAAGGATCCGTTTTCAGCACAAGAGGCTTACCATATTTGATGTTTGATGATTTTGTACACACATACAAGAGGATGCATCAAGCTCTTTTGAGAGAACACAAGGACTGTCTAAAAATCAAGAAGGTGGTATGATATGTTTGCGGTTTTTCTGGTTAATGTTATTGCCCTTCACATTACTTACTATTACAGACCTCAAATGAATAATACTAGACCAAAAGAACTGCAGATTACCAAAAAGAGGTTGAAAAAAACAATACATCTCTCTGTTTATTGTAACAAGACACACAGGGTTGATGTTGAATGGTGGAAACAGAGGAAGCAGGGAAGGAGAGGTGTATACGTGTCAAGAATGACGAAGCCCTTTGATTTTGAGAAATCAAAAAAAAAAAAAAAACGGTACGACAAGATGCTGTAGTGTTCACCAAGGTGTATCATATTATGATAGATGTTCAGAAAAATCGCCCATGGCAAGAATGACTGGGGGAGACTCAGATGGAGGGGATCAACCATGGATCATCCTGTACAACGTGACACAAGTAGTTGTGGGGTCATCGTTACCATGGTAATGTCCATATGTCTGTTTCTTGCAGTATTTATTTTTCTCTGTCAAACATTATGAGTCAGACTTCTGGTGCTTAACTGAAAAATTCAGTATATATAATGTAACAAGCATACAACATAGTTTGTCATTTATATGTTTTAGGTGACGCATTGCTATTATTTGTCCAATCAAATCACTTTTGACTTTCTACTGCGCTGTCCTTCACAAATAATGTTTCAAACATGACAAGCTTAATTCTGCATTATTATTATTATATATTGTTGATGTAGATGGCAAAGGCAGTGATGGAGGCATATCCTGTGTTACCTGTCATGTCCTTTGGCACATCTAAGAAGGAGATGGCATCGGAAAGGAAAAAGTTTGCCCTGGCATTGCTGAGTGACTCAGGTAAGTCATTGTTCTCTTTTCTTTATATTAAATAGTTCATCTTGTTAAAAGATAAGAAATAGAACACATCAAAATAATCTACATCCTCTAAAAATATATTCCACACAATACCTTTATTTTAGTGAAAAGTGTCATAGATTTTATGAAAAAATTCACATACATCTCAGATGAACTCAAAAATCCTATCACAAAATCAGAAATAACTCTATGCAAACTTCTATACAGTCAAATGCAAATGACAATTAGCAATTAGGTGTGGAAGTTTTCTTTCTTCACTAAGGAACCATAATAGTGACAGTTTTTCTTCGATACACTTGATACCTCCTTCATTATTTTTGATTATAAATGATCCAGCTGACAAGCCACATTGATAGCTACACAGCTAACACGGCTGTCAATTTGGTGTGTAATGTGTACATATGACATATATGTCAACAATAACAAAATAATTTTATTTCAGTGTCAGACCTCGACAGCAACTGTGTGATGTGCTGTGCCTTCAAGCCCCCTGGATCAGGACCTCCAATGACTCATTGGGTGAGTTTTTTCACTGTTTATTATTTATCATTTATGATTTGTGGTTTATTGTATAGTAATAGAGGAGTGTTTCTAAGCAAACTACAAATTCACCAGAAGCAATGTCATGGGATACCTAACTTTCCAATATCCCTAAAAACAATACATGAAAAAGGCAGTAAAGGTTGAGATGGTTGACTTTGCCAGAACTTTAGGTTACTGTCCTCTATACAGATAGAGAGAGACCCTCGCTTTCAAAACTTTAGTAGAATAATGTCATGTTCTAAAGCAAAGGAAATCCAATGGTGCCACATACTTATATCAATGACTTCAAGATGCTGGCATTTAGCTATTTAATTATAAAAGATAAGTCTGGGATCTTTTTTGTAACTTATACACTCAACTAAAGCTCATAAAAGCGTCTTCATCAATCAAATCATATATATATATATATATATATATATATATATATATATATATATATATATGTGTGTGTGTTATAGTTTTTATGATTTTTTAATACATTTCATAATGTAAATATGAGCATTGAAGCAGTGCAGGATTATACTTGTTTTATGAGACACACTTTTTTTTAAATCAAATAAATAAATGTTTAATACATACAACACCCACGTCTTATTTTGAAAACCGGAAGTGTCCACACGCTGCAGTAAGCTAGCGCTGAGTATTTGCCATAAAGTCGGCAATAAAGGCGCACATGAAATATTGGAGCGGTTGACTTGACCACGCGAAAACGAGAGACGGCTGGCTTGACCGCAGTTCTTATCTGTTAGTATACACTTAGCTCAGCTCATTCACAGTTCAGTACGCCACGTGACAAAGATATCCTGCCCTCTAGACTGTACACAGTTCAGTTTGTGTACCTCTTTGAAACAGAGTACAGCTTCACTTAATAACAAATTATGAACTTGTCTTACCTTGCACAGATGGAGTTTCTGTCATCGTCCTAAAGTGTTTAAATTCGTTACTAGTAGAGAAAACACACAGAAACCTTTGTAAAGACCTTTTGATTTTATCCTGCTTGCGCTCTGGGAGCTGCTGTCTTAAAGGAATGTTCGGTCCTATATTTTATTATTTCCACATGAACGCAACTTACCTCAGTCTAACAGGATGCCATGGCAGCTTTCCATTGTTCCCGATACCCAGGTCAGGACACACCGCCACAATACCGTTCAGAATTCGGGACATTGGATCAAAACCGGACATCTACGTCTGTGGTCGTCGATTTCCCGCGTGATCCAGATATTTTAAAAGTATCGGAAATGACGAATCTCCTTCTTTCCGTTTTGAGGCAGCTGTTACGTTAGAGCCGTTACACCACTGCCATCTTATGGCGGCATCAATGTATTGATGCCCTTCTTGGATTGACTGAATGGAGGGTGGTCACCTTGACCTTTGTCCGTAGCAGGAGGCCGGAGGCCGCAGCAGCTGGACATGAAGCTGATCAGAGTTCAGTTCGGACAGTGCAAGAAAATATATGGAAGCTAGTGGCACATTTAAATGCCACATTTAATAGATTTCATCTTGGACTCTTTACTGTTGTGGTGAATTTTACTCCATATGTAGTTCTATGTTTGAATAGTATTCAAACATAAAACCACATAATCATACAAAATAACCACACAAAATGCAACAGTTGGAATTTAATAGAGGGTAATAATGGTAATCAGTTTAGAGTGCAGACAACAGATTTCTTACTGGTTTAAGCATTAGTACAAAAACAAATGTCTTATTGTAACATCCATGTCATAAACAGCTGCTGTACAAAACTGTAAATAAATGCACATTATTTCTGACAATATAAAACAGTGTTCTATTTAATGACCGGCAAACTGTCCAGTGGCTCAGATGCAATTCTCAGAGCAGATAGTAGCTTTGGCATTGAGCCCTTCTTCGCCTCTTGGTTCAGTGGGCACTCTGACTGTGCAGACAGCAGGGGCAGCAGTGCAGTGAGTCATGGATGAAGAGTTCGCATTCCACACAGAACACATTGTGACATGATGGACAGGTGAATATCTAGAAACGGAGAGGGAGAGGAAGCAATACATGAAGATAAATTAAGATGGTAGAGGGTCTGAAGCTGCAATGAATAAATGAATACAAGTACACAATATGAATATTTAATGCTGGGGTAGGACATGTTTTTTACCATATTGCTTGAAAACCTCTTCACGACCCCATTGCAGCCAATAAGATAGAAGATTTACCAAAAAAAAAGAAATGTTTTAGTCCAGTCTAGAGAGAGAAATCATGGGAAAACACCACCCAATTATGTTGATGGGGCTGCTCATTAGGGTCTGAGCACTGGCGGTGCAAGGCCCTATTGAATTTCGAATGTTTATTTATTTATTTTTATTTATTTATTTTTTTTATTAGGGCCCGAGCACGGTACGCAGTGCGAGGCCCTATTGAATTTCAAATATTTTATTTTATTTTATTTTTTTTTCTTCCCCAGAGTAAATCGCAGTAAATCGGGGCCTAAGGTCTTATTGTTCTGTCAATCATTATCTCTCTTACACCTTTTCTCTGGATGTTACTAACTACACCTCTTCCCCGGAGTTTCTGTGCTTTCTCGTCCAGCAGGTTCTCATGGATCGTGGCTGCCGCCGTGGTCTGCTGCTGACGTCCACCATATACAGCATTATATGCCATATATAGTCATTATTGCTACCATCCCCACTACAGCTTTGTTGGTTAATGACTTATTGCTGCTGTGCATCTGTGTCTCTCTATCTCTATCAGAGGTTCCACTGCTACTGCAATCACCTTACCATTTATTGTTGATTGTTCTGTACATGTGACATCCATTGCACGTCTGTCTGTCCTGGAAGAGGGATCCCTCCTCTGTGGCTCTTCCTGAGGTTTCTTCCACATTTTTTCCCTGTTAAAGGTTTTTTTTGTGGGCAAGTTTTTCCTCACTGGAACCGAGGGTCTAAGGACAGAGGGTGTCACTCCCTGTACAGATTGTAAAGCCCTCTGAGGCTAAATGTGTTTTGTGACTTTGGGTATACAAATAAAATTAGATTTGATTTGATTTTAGATGGCCTATATGCATTCGAAAACACACAAAAATTTGCCTAACCTCCCAAGGTTGAGCGTAAAATTACCTATTTTAAGGGTCTCAGACACAGGCGTTCAAAAATGGCTCTACAGTGCCACGCTTATGTTTTCGGAGGGTTAGTCTCTTGGTGACCCGGGCTATAGCGAAGCGTACAGCGTCCATTTTGTTTCAAAGTTGGCGTTTTCATTGTTTTTGGGGTCATTTCCAGGGGTCGTATTTGAATGAACTCCTCCTAGGGCTTTCATCCTATCTGTTTGAAACTTGTCGTGTGTGTTCATAAGGCCTCGACCATGAAAGTCAAAATTGTGAGTTTTGGATTTACTGTGTGAGAGGGGCGGGGCCACTAAATTTGGCGTGTGTCATGAAATTTCGACGTGCTATAACTTAAAAAAAAAACAATCTTCCCCAAACTTCTGATATATAATCACAGTCTGGCCTAGAATACATTTCCACAAAAACATTTGGTGATTTTCACAGCGCCTCCTAGTGGCGACAGAAAAGACCACTTTTACTCCGACAATATTGACCATATCCACCTCAAACTAGGTGTAGATGTTGTCAAGGCCTTGGTGTTGACATTTGAGAAATAATTTCAACTTTTCGCCAGAGGTCGTGGCTGTGACAGCGCGTCAAAGTCAAAGGTGCCGACTTTTTTGATAAAAAATAGAACTCCATTGACTTTTTTGGCTGGTTTTTAAGGCAAAGCTGTTGTGTTTTGATATACTTTCTCAGACCTGTCTGAAACTTCTTGTGGTTGTTAAGAACAATATTATGCAAATTTCGGCTGCATAATTAATTCATCTATAGCGCCCCCTTGAATCTTTCTTTGAGGCAGCCCTGCCACAATTTTGGACACAGAGTTATGAAACCTCACCCGAATTGTAGAACACGACAACTTTGACCCTTTGATCCAAAATTCAAACTCCATTGACTTTTTTTGGCTGTTTTTTAAGGCAAAGCTATTGTGTTTTCATATACGGTTGTTAAGACCAATATTATGCACATTTTGGCTGCATAATTAATTAGGTTGCGGGGCAAATTTGGTCCATAGCACCCCCTTGAATTTTTCTTTAAGGCAGCCCCGCCACAATTTTGGACACAGAATTATGAAACCTCAGCCGAATTGTAGAACACGACAAAGCCTACAAAAAAGTCTCTTGGAGCAATGGGCTAAAATTTTGTCCGAGGGATTTTGTCCAATTGACTTCAAAATTGGTAGGTGTGTTCACTTAGACTTCCTGAGTAAAAGTTATCAAAATTACAAATTTTGATGAAATGGCATGGGCGTGGAGCTCTGTCAGATTTGGCCATTTGTCCCAATTCTGTCTGATGTATATGGTCAATTGAACGAAATGCCGCCCCCCTCTGCATGTTCACCCATTCGTGAACAAATAGAAACCCTTCCATTACTTTAAAAGTGTGGTTTCAAGGGGAGGTCTGAGGAAAATGTGTGGGTGTGTATTTTCAAAATATAGCTTGCTCAAACCGTTTTCCCAACATCTCCTATCCCACCTTTAATATTAGTTTCTTTTTGTTTTTGGTTTTTTAAATCAACCATTTTTACAATGTGGAAGGACTAATAAGAGATACAAAAAGAATTGTCAAAATTTAAGCAGATGAAGCTAAATTACGGACTTGCAGTCCAGAGTACAGGTCAAGCTCCAAACACTGTCAAACACACTACAGTCCTAATAATGCAACTCAAGAGCATCTTTTATTAAATGTCCATAACTCCATCCTGGAAGGTTACTGGTAATATGATAATAGATGTGATAATATATTATGAAAATATGATAAAGGGTGTCCTGATGACTGATGACTGTACTCACACTTTTATCTTTCAGCTCCCCTTGACAAGCTTGACAGAACCTGAAACCAAAATCAGAACAGAACAGAACATTGCTTCACTGAAGAAAGATTGATTATTTAATCAAATCAAATCAAATCAAATTTTATTTGTAAAGCCCAAAGTCACAAACACATTTTGCCTCAGAGGGCTTTACAATCTGTACAGGGAGTGACACCCTCTGTCCTTAGACCCTCGGTTCCAGTGAGGTTCAATGACTTATTTATTGAACTCAGAAAGGTCAGATTTTGGCAAGACAAAAGTTTTGTCGCCCTACAGAGAGTAATGTGAAAATTGAACAAATCATTTACTTCAAATACAAAAATATGTTGCATAATATCGGTGAATTAAGTAGTGGTGCAGTGAGAGCCACATTTAATATCTTGTATGACTTCCATGAGCTTGAAGGACTGCATCCATGCGGTTCAACAATGATTCATACAATTTATTGATGAAGTCATCAGGAATAGCAAAGAAAGCAGTCCTACATGCCTCCCAGAGTTCATCAAGATTCTTTGGTTTCGTCTTCCATGCTTCCTCTTTCATTCTACCCCAGACATGCTCAATGATATTCATGTCTGGTGACTGGGCTGGCCAGTCCTGGAGCACCTTGACCTTCTTCGCCTTGAGGAACTTTGATGTAGAGATAGAAGCATCCAATGGAGCACCATCTACTGCAAAATATGACCCCTTTTATGGTTGGGAATATAAAAGGTAGCTCATACTTCTTGATATTTTATGCGAGTGATGCTGCCTTCCACCCTGCAACTGTCTTGCACATCCCCATACTGGATGTAACCGCAGACCATGATTTTTTGCCACCAAACTTAACTGTTTTCTGGTCAATCTCGGATCCATGTGGGCTCCAGTAGGTCTCCTGCAATATTTGCGGCGGCTGTGATGTAATTCAACCAAAGATTCATCTGAGAAATCTACCTTCTGCCACTTTTCCAGCGTCCATCCTTTTCGCAGGCTGTGGTGCGGCCTTGGCAAATGCCACACGTTTTTTAATATTGGTTTCTGGGTACTGATTCGACCATAGAGGCCATTTCGAGACAGAATTCTACAAACTGTTCTGGCTGACACAGGAACTTGAGGTGACCAGGCCTGGTGGAGCTCTGCTGCAGTGGAAAAGGGGCAGGCCTTGGATTTTTGAACCAACAAACAGTCCTCCCCAGCAGTTGTCTTGCAGGGTCTGCCAGACCTGGGCTTGTCAAAAACATCTCCAGTCCCTTCAGATCTTTTTCTTATTCTTTGTACTTGCTGCTGAGACACACTGAAGGCACTAGCCACCTCAGCAGTGGATCTGGTCTTCAGCCTCTTGATAATCAACGCTTTGGTCTCAGGGTGAATTTTAGGCATGTTGTCAGAGGTCAAGTTGCAGTTGATGTGAAGGTCTGGTGTGCTGGGGTTCTTTTTATACACACCCAATAATTGATTGATCAATAATTGACAGAGGTGAGGCTGTAATCTAGGATTGGGTGCATCATATGACAAGGCAATAAGACTTTTGTCTTGCCAAAATCTGACCTTTCTGTGTTCATTAAATAATCAATCTTTCTTCAGTGAAGCAAATTTATTTTAGTATATTGAACATCATTTGAGAGGGTTTTAGCTTTCATATGAGACATTTCTAAAACCAATGGATTCATTAAAAGTCAGGTTATACGCTTTTGTTTCTACAAAATGGATAAGTGACAAGACTTTTGTCAGGGACTGTCGGTAGCTATATGTCTATCAGTTATCCAATACTGTATCCAATATGTTTGGCTTTACACATTCACGCATGACAGAACTGTTAGATGTTCAGAGATCACATCTCACCCGTTTTGGCTTCCTTGCACTGGCTACCTGTTAAATCTAGAATAGAATTTAAAATTCTTCTCCTCACATACAAAGCTCTTCATGGCCAGGCACCATCATATCTAAAAGAACTCATAGTTCCCTACTACCCCTCCAGGCCACTGCGCTCTCAGAATGCTGGGTTCCTTGTGGTTCCTATAGTTTCCAAAAGTAGACTGGGAGCCAGAGCTTTCAGCTATCAAGCTCCTCTTCTGTGGAACAAACTACCTTTCTGGGTTCGGGAGGCAGACACAGTCACCACCTTCAAGAGTAGACTTAAGACTTTCCTTTTTGATAGCGCTTATAGTTAGAGCTGGCTCAGGCCTTCCCTTAGTTATGCTAGTTATGCTGCCATAACTAAGGGCTCATGGATCGTGACTGCTGCTGTGGTCTGCTGCTGACGTCCACGCCTTACTGTAAACCCTCTCTCTCTCTCTCTTTCTCTCTCTCTCTTATCGTGCATATCAATGTAAAGCAGTTCGATAACCCTTAGAGTCTGCATAAACGGGGCCTGAGGTTTTATTGTTCTGTCAATCATTCTCTCTCTCTCTCTCTCTCTATCAATGTAAGGCAGTTCGATAACCCTTAGAGTCCGCGTAAACGGGGCCTGAGGTTTTATTGTTCTGTCAATCATTATCTCTCTCTCTCTCTCTCTCTCTATCAATGTAAGGCAGTTCGATATCCCTTAGAGTCCGCATAAACGGGGCCTGAGGTTTTATTGTTCTGTCAATCATTATCTCTCTTACACCTTTTCTTTGGATATTACTAACTACACCTCTTCCCCGGAGTTTCTGTGCTTTCTCGTCCAGCAGGTTCTCATGGATCGTGGCTGCCGCCGTGGTCTGCTGCTGACGTCCACCATATTTAGCATTACATGCCATATATAGTCATTATTGCTACCATCCCCACTACAGCTTTGTTGGTTAATGACTTATTGCTGCTGTGCATCTGGGTTCCACTGCTACTGCAATCACCTTACCATTTATTGTAATTCATTGTAATTGTACGATATGTTTGTGTTGATTGTTCTGTACATGTGACATCCATTGCACGTCTGTCCGTCCTGGAAGAGGGATCCCTCCTCTGTGGCTCTTCCTGAGGTTTCTTCCACATTTTTTCCCTGTTAAAGGGTTTTTTTGTGGGCAAGTTTTTCCTCACTGGAACCGAGGGTCTAAGGACAGAGGGTGTCACTCCCTGTACAGATTGTAAAGCCCTCTGTGGCAAAATGTGTTTTGTGACTTTGGGCTATACAAATAAAATTTGATTTGATTTGATTTGATGTAGAGCTGCTGTCTTCATCTGATATTTGGATGCTAGCCCACAGATGCAGCAGCTTTGTCAGTGTCACCTGTCTTCTTGAAGCTTTTCCACAGGACTCTCTATAAAGGCTTGGAGGGGGAAGAGGTGGTGGAAGGATCTGGCGAGATGGGGGGCCAACACCAGAGTCAAACCTTGGAGGCAACACATGATATCATATCACATCACATTGACATGCATACACACAGACACACACACATATCAAATGTTTGGCACTTGTATTGTTCTATTGAACACAGTACTTTTAAAGCAGTAAAAAGAACAAATGTACTTTTTTTAAATACCTCAGATCTTTGATCTGATCTTACACTGACACAGAGTGAATCCTGCCATCAGACATACCACACACTTTACACTCCACAGGAAGCTCTGTGTACTTGGCGTGGCACTGTGGACAGAAGTATCCTCCCAGAGACAGACCTGGACCACTGCTACTGTCCAGATGACTGAGTAACATACAGCAGGGGGCATACATAAGACAGATAATAAGAATCTAGTGCACAGTGGCTGCTCACAGTCCTGCCTGTAAGATTTAAATCACCACATGTTTTTTTACTTACGACATGCTGAATGAAGGCTTGGCATCCTGGTCAGAAAGAGAGGCGATGGTGTGCTGTGGAAAACCTATGTAGATACAGGGTTCCAATTAAGTGGGTCTATACAAATATTCAGTAAATGGTTTTATAGTTGTAGTGATCAGCATCAAATGCCTTCATGCCTTCTGTTTTATGGAAACAAAAAGAGACATTTTATTTTACAGAAATTATCAATTTACTTTAATATAATGTTAATGTGTATAATGTATATAAGT
This sequence comes from Nibea coibor, assembly GCA_023373845.1. Classification (NCBI taxonomy): domain Eukaryota; kingdom Metazoa; phylum Chordata; class Actinopteri; family Sciaenidae; genus Nibea; species Nibea coibor. The sequence goes on from CM041737.1 coordinate 72,951, forward strand.
GTATATACTGTATATAACTCTACATTTTCCACTATATCCTATCTATCTTACCTCTTATCATATTGGTCATACTGTACAATTCAACTGTTGTTTTATCATTCAAAATTCTAATCCAATCCAATCCAATCCAAGACACCAGGAAAAAATACCTTCTTAAACACCAAAGTCAATGACTTTTCAAAGACTTTCCAGGCCCAAAATTCAAGGATTCAACAAATTAAGTAAATAACTTACAACACAATTCATTGATCAGAACTAGTAGAAAGTTGCCTGTTCACTAGAGTTGAGTGAAACAAAAATCAAACAACTTTAATTTTTATCGTTGCACAAAGTATATTAAATTCAAGCACTTTCAATGACTCATGTCTGTTTATATCTATACTTAAAAGCTTTCAATGTCTGGATTTGCCTTTAATTCACAAACATTCAAGGATTTCTTATATAAACCATGTGACGATGCGCAAAATGATGAACACATCATCACATTTTGTTTCTATTTGCATTTTAGACTTTTTTGGAAATATGCTTTAGAATATCAACAGCTGTATAAGTCTGGGTCTGCAATGGGAGCAGAATAGTTGTTTGTTAGTTCACTGTGCAGTCAGTTCATAAGTGCTGTTATATTTGTGATCTTTAACATTTGGTGTTTGGTAGCTCTGATTGTTTACCAAAGATTAAGAAACAATCTGTATACTGACCCATGCGTATTAAAGAGCATTCAGAAGATGAACTGGCTGGAGGAGGTTTGACATGCAGTATCAGCAGCTCTTTGAAGTGACTCTCATCCAGGATAACATGGTACGAGCCACCCGTCTCCCTGGTCAACACTGTACACACCCGGATCTCCGCTGACAGGCCGATTACTGAGACCCGCACCTTCAGAGACTTTAGGGTCTGCCAGGCGAGGAACATGATTAGAGAGAGTCTCATTTACGTTGACTTGAAATTAATATATATACTGTGTGTGTGTGTGTGTGTACACACACACACACACACACACACACACATATATATACATATATGTAAAGATTTAAGCTGACTTCACCTTGATCAGTTCATAGATATTGGCTGGGTCACATGTAGTGAGGCTGCTGAGGATTATCAGGATCTCCCGGCTTGTATGTCCAGGCATGTGTCTTACAAAGACAAAGACAGGCAAGTATCTTAGTGACAGTCATTAATGTTCCACAAACTGATCTAAGTCATGAACTCTGCAGAACATACTTGAGGCTCTGTATGGCCAAGTTGAGAGAATTGTATAGGGACGGCTCTCCTACACACACAGTGTCCACAGCTTTCTTCAGAGCAGCAATGTGCTTCTTTGGATTTCCTAATGGTGAAACAAAACACACCTTTACACACACATTACATTAACGCTGCACAGGCAACTACACAGACAAATCCATAAACAGAAGTGTGACAATAATTTCTGATGCAGTAACTACTGATTTAAATGAGAAATATTGACATCAATAATGAAGGAAAAACATTTGCACCATCTACAGGAAGCTCAAGAAGATAAAGGTGTATTAATGATGATGATGATGATGATAGATGATGCTTTAGTAGACTGAACACTTCACCTGCCAGCTCAGTCAGCTTCTCAGCTCTTTTATTCTTCGTGATGACAATGCCCACCTGGAGACACACAACACATGGTGTTACATCAAATCAAATCAAATGTGTATAGCCCAAAGTCACAAAATACATTTGCCCCTGAGGGATTTACAATCTGTACAGACACCCTCTGTCCTTAGAACCTCAGTTCCAGTGAGGAAAAATTTGCCCACAAAAAAACCTTTTAACAGGGAAAAAATGTGGAAGAAAGCTCAGGAAGAGCCACAGAGGAGGGATCCCTCTACCAGGATGGACAGACGTGCAATGGATGTCACATGTACAGAACAATCAACACAAACATATTGTACAATTATAATGAATCATAAAATCACAATGAATTACAATGAATGATTACAGTAGCAGTGGAACCTGTGATAGAGATAGAGAGACACAGATGCACAGCAGCAGTAAATCATTAGCATTCTGATTAGCATTCGCATTCTGAGAGCGCAGTGTTCTAGAGGGATAGTAAGGTACTATGAGCTCTTTTAGATATGATGGTGCCTGACCATGAAGAGGTTTGTTAGGGGAGCTTTGTAAGGAGAAGAATTTTAAAAGGTCTAAGGACAGAGGGTGTCACTCCCTGTACAGATTGTAAAGCCCTCTGAGGCTAAATGTGTTTTGTGACTTTGGGCTATACAAATAAAATTTGATTTGATTTGAAATTCTGTTTTAGATTTAACAGGTAGCCAGTGCAAGGAAGCCAAAATGGGAGAGATGTGATCTCTGATCTTGGTTTCTGTCATAACACGTGCAGCAGCATTCTGAATTAGCTGCAAAGTCCTCAGAGACTTAATGGACACACAACAATAGTCCAACCTAGAAGTAACAAATGTGTGGACTAGTTTTTCTGCATCTGCTTGAGATACAATGTAACTGATTTTGGCGATGTTACATAAGTGGAAGAATGCAGTCCTTGAAATTTGTTTTATGTGGACATCAAAGGACAAATCCTGATCAAAAACAACTCCAAGATTCTTTACGGTGGAGCTGGAGGCCAGGGTGATCCCGTCTAAGGTGGCCAAGTCTCTGGAAAGCGAGTTTCTGAGGTGTTTGGGTCCAATTACAAGAACTTCAGTTTTGTCTGAATTTAACATCAGAAAATTGTAGGTCATCCAACTTTTTATATCCTTAAGATATGCTTGGAATTTAGTTAACTGATTGGTTTCATCAGGCTTGATCGATAAATATAACTGGGTGTCGTTGGCATAACAATGAAAATTAATGTCGTGATTCCTAATAATGTTCCCTAAAGGAAGTGTATGTAAACTGTACAGACGTGTTCCTAGTAGAGAACCTTATAGGACTCTGTGACAAACATGGAGGATTCATCATTGCTGTGAACAAACTGAGATCAATCTAAAAAATACGACTTAAACCAGCTTAGGGCGGTTCCTTTGATGCCAATCTGATGTTCCAGTCTCTGTAAAAGAATTTGATGGTCAATGGTGTCAAATGTGGCACTAAGATCTAACAGGACGAGTACAGAGATGAGTCCTTTGTCTGTTGCCATTAGGAGGTCATTTGTAACTTTTGACTAATGCGGTCTCTGTGCTATGATGCACTCCAAATCCTGACTGAAAATCCTCAAATACTGTTCTTATGGAGACACAGCTGACTGGCTACAGCAGTTATAATTTTATCATTAAATTTATCATTACATAGATGACTCAGTGGAGCTGTGGTTCTCTGTTAGCCTGGCTACAGTGCCAAAGAGAAACTTGGGGTTGTTCTTATTTTCCTCTATTAATTAAGAGTAATAGGCTGTTCTGTCTGTACGGAGAGTCTTCCTGTATATTTTAAGATTATTTTGCCAGACTAAATTATTCTTCCAGTTTAGTGGCATGCCGTGGCAGTGTTCAGATTTCATGCCTCTTGATTTAAGTTACGAGTCTGCTGGATATACCATGGTGCTAACCCCCTCTGTTTAATTATCTTCTTTTTCAGAGGTGCAGTAGAGTCGAGAGTTGTTCGTAATGAGCCTGTAGTACTATCAACAAGATGATCTATTTGTGAGGGGCTAAAAGAAGCAGACAAGTCTGCTACATTGAGACATGTCATTGAATTCAATACTAAAGGAATCACTTCCTTAAATTTGGCTACAGCACTATCAGATAAACATCTCCTGTAGGAGTTTGTGCAAAAAGACTTATAGTAAGCCTTACAGTAATATGAACTCAAAGGTTACTGAAAAATGACTTCCGGTTATGGCCGCAAGCTAGAAAGTCACGGTCAACCCCGCTCTGCTACAATTTTTAACAACTCCTGATGTAAATTGCAAGTTTGAGTTTGAAAACACAGGCGAACACCAGATAATACAAGGTGATGCCAAATACTGGAAAAACAAGCAGCGATAAAGCAAAAACTTCAACGCAGGCGAAGTTAACTAACTTCAGGACGCAAAACTAGCAAAGATGCTGACCGCGACATAGCAACTACGGAGCATTAACAAAACGAGTTCTGTGGGACTAAAGAAGAAATACTGCTGGCAATACATAGCCTAAAGTCAGAATTCTTGACAAGACTGAATGGGATTCTGACAGCAGTTGAGGAAACAAAGTAAGAATTGGCTGATTCGGCACTGAATCTGAATTGGCACTGAAAAAATAAACGAGAAACATGACTGTCCACGGTGGAAGATGAACAGACTAAGTTAAAAGAGACGGTGCGGACACTGGAAAAAGGAACCAATCTCTTGAAGATAAAGTTATCGACATGGAAACACGATCGCGGCTGAACAATATGAGGCTGGTGAATCTGCCTGAGGGAGCTGAAGTCCCGGATCCCCATTTGTTTCTGGAAGGCTGGTTACCGAGGGTGCTGGGCCTGGCTCCTCTGCGGTGCCCAATAGTGTTGGAAAGGAGGCACCATGTTGAACCAAGACGAGATGCAGAAGACCCACCGAGAACTTTGATTATGAAGTTTCAGAACTATAAACAGAAAATGCTGGTGATGAAAGCAGCAAAGGAAAAGAAATACGTCCTTTACAAGAAGAAGCACATCAGATTCTACAACGACTTGGCAACGGAGGTGCACAGACAAAGGAAAAAATATGACACTGTGCGTCAGCAGCTGCGAAGACTGGGACTCAGACACGGCATAATAACGCCAGCAAAACCAGTGGTAACATACAGAGAGCAAACACACACCTTCAGTATGCCGACGGAGGCACAGGAGTTCATAAACAAGATCAAAGAAGAACATGGAGGAAATAATGACTGAGTGTCAGTTAACTGTGCGCACAATGCAGAAGGCCACATCAGTATACTAAATCCTGGTAAATTACTTAGTTTATAGACTACACTCCAGATTCAGGTATGTTTATACTTGCATATGTAGCAAGGAGCAACATATCATTCAGGGAACACCGTGGTGTAACATTTGAAATGTCTCAAAAGGTAGAACTTAAATGTATATCCTGGAACAAACAAAATCAAACAAGTGATGAATAAATGGATTCAAAAATAGTTTTCTTACAGGAGACTCACACTTTAAAAGAAGATAATGTAAGGATAAGTGGGGGATGGCAGGGAGACATCTATGCATCGTCATTTACATCACAAGCTAGGAGTTATGACTCTCAATCACAATTCAGTACCTTTTCAAGTCTCTAAAGGAATTAAGGATAAATATGGAAGATATTTGATCATCCAGGGATCTTTGCATATGACCCTGGAGAACATGCTTTTCTTTTGCTGAACTAGAATAAAGTGTAATTGCTCATCCACTACAGTAGGTGGCATTTGCACTTTCATTGTCAGAGTATGCGCAAGTAGTACTAGTTCTATGGTGTAGGGTTTGTGCTCGTACACACAGTAAAGAGCAGGAGAGTGAACAGAGTGGCACAATGGAAAAATATTTAACAGGGAAGAAAAGAAAGGCGGAGAGAGACGGAGGTAATGTGACAAAGGGAAGTCCCCCGAAAGCATTATTATGAAGCGTACGTAGCGCTTGGCTTCACTGTGACTATGGTGGGAGACAAGGAAAGACCTGTGTGTCTACTATGTCTAACCCCACATGATAGCAGAGGAGTTGATACTGCCTGCAGCACTCTGTCATGCTCGATGACATAAGTACTGCAAAAATAAAAACCATCTCTCTGTCCAATGGCACTGTCGCCAGATGTATACATGACATTGCTAACCATCTTCAAGAACAGCTGGCAGATAAACTCAAAGACAAACGTTTTGCCTTACATTTCGATGAAGCAACTGACAGCAACAAAGATTGTTTATTGCTTATGTACGTTTTGACATGACAAAGTCCCTGTGTGAGGATCTATTTTTCTGTAAATATGTTAGAGACAGTCTGACTCCACATTGAGACTGAGGTTCACATCACAGACACAGTGAATTCTGGGTGTAGAGAGGCATTATCCACTTTTAGAGAAGAAGGCTATGGCCATTCTTCTTCCTTTTGCAACATCTTACCTTTGTGAGACTGGCTTCTGAAGACCAAGTACAGGTCCCAGCTAAACATTAAGCAGGAGCTGGAGTTGCAGTATCATGCCTCAAACCCCGCCTCGAAAAGCTCTGCACTGCAAAATGTGCTCATTGTAGCCATTAATCCTGCTTCCTCATTTTGATAAAGGAAAAAAAACAGGACAAATTGTTTTATTCATTTTTGTCTTGTTGATATTGTTGATCAATGAATTTATTATTTTTTATTGATTTTATTGAATTTGAATGTTTTAATTTGGTATTTATTTATTTTAGTGTGTTATTTTGATATTTATTTAATTTTAATGTGTTATTTTGATATTTATTTAATTTTAATTTATTAATTCGATATTTATTTAATTGTAACTTTTTAATAATATATAATTAATTTAATTTTATTATATTTTATTTTTTCAATAGTTTATATCTTTTTTTTGGTTTTGTTTTGTTGTTATGTAGTATTTATACTACTACGCAAATTTTTTTCTTCCTCAAAGGGGGGCAGGGGCATAACAGAAAATAATTGAGAAGCTCTCAGTTAACTTGAATTTAGTAAATATCTATGGGCTAAATACGATGAACCCAGCTTTTTCACAAATCTATTTATTATTTATATGACACTGGAATCTCTCCCAGGGGAATATATAATTGCAGGGGGCTGGAACTGCACATTGGACCCAATGAAAAACAGACCCACAGGTGTTGACGAAACTCATAACAGAAGTAGAATAACTATCAATAATTTATTAAAGAGTTGAATCTGTTGGACATATGGAGATAGTTAAAACCCAATGATCTTGCTTACTCCTGTTATTCTGGTACATTTAAGACATACTCACGTATAGACTATTTTTTGGCACCTGTAACACTGGTTTCTAAAATACAGGATTGTTATTACAGCAGCATATTAATATCAGATCAGCTATTTGAATTATGTGGATAGGAGTCTTGTAAAAGATCCACCTAGATGGAGTCTAAATAAGAAATGGCTACTTGATGAAAATTTTATTAAATATGTTGGCAATGAGATAGATAATTATTTAAAAAATAACACAAATGAAATAACAGCAAGTATTGTGGGATGCTTTTAAAGCCTTTCTAAGGGGACACATAATTCTCAACTCAACTCAACTTTATTTATGAAGCCGTTAAAATAGCCACGGCTGACACAAAGTGCTAAACATGAAATAAAAGACATAAAACATAAGAGACAATATAAAAACAATAATAAGTGATAAACAGTATTAAAATAATAATAAGACGGAAACAGGCTCTCATGCTAGGTTAAAAGCCAAAGAATAAAAATGGGTTTTAAACGTGTTTTAAAAATGGACAGAGAAGGGGCTTGTCTAATGTGTAAAGGGAGGTCGTTCCATAGTTTAAGACCCACAGCAGAAAAGGCTCTACCCCCTCTGAGCCTCCGTTTAGTCCTTGGTCCCTCAAGGAGCAGGTGATCAGCTGACCTGAGGCACCAGGCAGGAGTGTACGGATGGAGCAGCTCGGTGAGGTGAGGTAGGGAGAGACTGTTTAAAGATTTAAAAACAAAAAATCTTGAAATGGACTCTAAAATGCACAGGCAGCAAGTGGAGAGAGGCTAAAATGGGTTTACGTGTTCCAGTTAGGAGGCGAGCACCAGCATTTTGAGCTAACTGGAAATGTGCAAGGGAGGACTTGCTGACTCCAAGATAAAGTGCGTTACAATAATCCAGCCGTGACATAATGAAGGCGTGGATTACGGTTTCAAAGCGCTTTTGTGCAATGAAGAGCTTCACCTTTACCAGCTGCATGAGATGAAAAAAACTGGACTTCACTATTGTACCAATTTGCTGGTTGAGTTTAAAATCACTGTCCATCTTAAAACCCAAGTTTCTGACTGTTTGCTTCCTGAAATGCACCAAGGGGCCCAAGTGAACAGTAGATGGTTTGCAAGAGCCACTGGGAATAAACACCAATACTTCTGTTTTATTTTCATTAAATTTTAAAAAGTTCAAGGACATCCAAGCTTTAATGTCTTCAAGACATAACAGAAGTGGTTTCAGAGAGAACGCATCCCTCTTCCTTAGTGGCACGTAGATCTAGCTGTCATCAGCGTAACAATGAACAAAGATGCCATGCTTTCTCAGGATGGAACCCAGGGGCAGTAGGTACAATGAGAAAAGCAGGGGCCCTAAAATGGAACCCTGTGGAACCCCATATGACAGTGGAACAGAGCGGGACTCTTAGGAAAGCTTACGCACATGGTCCTGTTTGCCAGGTAGGACTTGAACCAGTCCAGGGCAGTACCAGAGATGCCTACTAGGTGCTGCAACTCCACCAAAATGCTGTGGTCCACGGTATCAAAAGCTGAAGTTAAGGCCAGGAGTACAAGAATCACACTCTCCAGAGTCATTCGCCAGGAGGATGTCATTGAAAACTCTTAATAGAGTTGTGTGCTATGCAAAGTTTTAAATCCTGACTGGAAGACCTCCAGAACATCATGCTCATCCAGAAATTATTTCAATTGAGTAAAGACAACTTTTTCCAAGATTTTTGAAATGAAAGGCAGTTTGGAAATGGGTCTAAAATTGGCTAGCACACCAGGATCAAGACCGGGTTTTTTGAGGAGAGGTTGCACCACGGCATGTTTATAGCTTCGGGGGACAACACCAGAAGACAGACTGCTGTTGATAATGGCCAGAACTGACTGCCCTATACTGGGGAAGACTTCTTTAAAAAAGTGAGGCGGGGCAATGTCACACGGAGAACCTGATGGCTTAATCTGGCCAACCACATCTTCTAAGGCCTTCAGAGACACAGACAAACACAGCTCTGCAAGGAACAGGGTCAGAGGGGTCAGTTGCAGGAGTAGGGATAAGAGCCCTTGCCCATGTAACCTTGTCAATAAAATAGTGCAAGAAGCAATTGCACATTTCGGGGGATGCCTCTATGTACCCAGGCTGGGGGGGATTAAGAACAGTCTCAATGGTTTTAAATAACACATGTGGGTTGTGACGATTAGAGTCGATAAGGTTAAGGATAAGGTTGGACAGGCATTCCCTTTTGGCCTCTTTAACAGTGCTCTGGTAGCAGCGTCTGGTAGCAGAGTCTGGTAGCAACTGTTTTTTTAGGATTTGGTAGGAAACCTGCAGCCTGTCCCTTTTATATTATTTATGTTATACCTCATCCAAAACTAGAGAATCACAACAAAAGGGAAAACAATTACAATCTAAAATAAAAGCTCTCCAAGATCCATTTTTTAAAAATAGAACCCCTGACATAGAAAACGAGTTACTGCTCTTAAGAGTGGAGTATAATAAACTATCTGCAGATAGGGCAGCCTCAGATATGCTTAGGCTCAATCAAACATTTTATGAACAAGGGGAAAAGCCTGGTAAGCTGTTGGCCTGGCAAATAAAACAGTTAGAAACGAGGAAAACCATTCTTCAATTAATAACAAGGATATAATAGTAGACCATATTGAAATAAATCAGGAATTTAGAAAATACTATGAAAATCTATACAAATCTCAGGTAGAACATGACCCACAGTTCCAAAATTCATTGTTGGATAAATTGAACTTTCCAACTGCTGAACTTGCAGAAGAGCTGGAGGCAGACCTAAAAGAGGAGGAAATAGGCATGGCTATTGACGGTATGAAGGCGGGCAAAAGTGCAGGCCTGGATGGATTACCAATTGATCTGTATAAACAATTTAAGTCAAAATTACTGAAACCGTTACTAGTCACTAGCCGTTACTTACCAAAATCAATGAGCGGTGCTGTAATAACACTGTTGCCAAAACCAGGAAAGCCTAGTAACAGATGTGAAAATATAAGCCCTATAAGCTTATTAAACTCCAACCTTAAAATTTGGTGCAAAATTTTAGCAAGAAGACTCCAAGAAGTATTACCTAGTATAGGGATCATACATAGGGATCAAAATGGTTTCATTCAAGGATGTCAAGGATTCCATAACGTTAGAAGGATCCTTAATGTTATCCAAGGCTTAAAAGACCCCTCAGATAAGGCCCTCCAATCTTTAGACAATGAAAAAGCTTTTGATAAAGTGGCCTTATCTCTTTAACATCTTAGAAAGATTTGGACGTGACAATACCTTTTTAAAATGGGTTCAGCTGCTGTACTTAAATCCTTCAGCAGAAATATTAACAAACAAAAATGTATCAGAGCTGATCACAATTAGAAGAGGATGCCGTTAAAGGTGCCCCCATCCCTGCTGTTATTCACTCTAGCGATTGAGCCATTAGCAATAGCTAGACGTACTCATACTGGAATATCTGGAATAACAATAGGTCATGCAGAACACAAATTAGCATTATATATAGATGACGTTAGTCTTTTCATCTCACACCTTAGTAGAACTATTCCTGTGCTGAGATAATAGAAACATTTGGTGGCATCTCAGGTTATACCAATTAATAACTCCAAGTCCTCAAATTTATTACTTGATGAGAGAGAGAAAGAAAATCCACTCAGGGAAACTTCCCAGTTTAAAGTGGTAGATTAATTTACATATTTGGAGATAGAAATTAGGTCCAAATTAGCTCTAGTTGTTAAATCTAATTATGACCCATTGACTGACGAAATAATAGAGTCAATTAATACGCGGATCTTGCTGCCCTTATCCTTGATCAGTAGATTTAATGTTATAAAAATGAATGCACTTAACACCTAAGATATTATACCTATTTCAGAATATTTCGCCTCCACCTCCACTTTCGTCTCCACCAGATGGTTTTTTAAAGAATTTTTAAAAAGTTATTTACTGGGTTTATATAGCAAAACAACAAAGCTAGAATTAGACTTTCCCTGTTACACTTACCACACAGTAAGGGAGGTCTAAAGTCTCCAAAGATAACATGGGCAGTACAATTAAGGACTATTAAATTTTATTTTGCAACAAAGAATGCACCACAATGGAAAGAAACTAGAACTAGAATGTTTGCATTTGCCTTTACCAATGCATTTTTATTCTGATACAGTGCCAAACTGACAAACCACTAACCTGATTGTCAAAAATATGATAATAGTATAGAATGAAGTAAAAAAAAAAAAAAATACAAAAGAAACAAGTTGTTTATCTAAACTCCTATTTGGGGAAATCAGTGTTTTCCACTGGGAAGGACAGATGCTGTATTTAGACAGTGGACATTAAAGGGACTAGAAAAAATTTTACTAGAAAGAATCTTTATCTGACTAACTCCGATAATATGTTATCAATCGAACAAATAAGATATAAATATGACATAGATAAAAAATACTTATTTAAATTCCTCCAACTTAGAAACTACATTAGGGTGAGCCAAAATAGTTTTCTAACCAAACCCAGACAGTTTAAGTAAAGGTGCTATAGCAAAGATATATAACTATTTGTTATCAAAAGCAGTTGAAAATGCAGGCTGATGAGAATCTATATCACGCCAGTTCAATTAAATAAACACAATAGGAATATCCCAGATACATGTACAGAATGTATTGAGGTGAAGGGGACGTTATTCCATTGTATGTGGAAATGCAATAAGATAAAATCTTTTTGGGAAGAGGTTACAGCAATAGAAAAAATTATTTCGAAAAGCATTGCAATGGACCCTGTGTTCTTTGTCTTGGGTCTACCCAAAAGCTCATAAATACAACAAAAGTGAATGAATACTAATAGATATGTGTCTTTTACATGCTAAAAGATCCATTGCAATGGAAGAGGATCAGCAGACCAAGTGTTACATATTGGGTGAAACAGATGCTGGCAACCTTTCCTTTGGAGAGAGTGAAATTCATACGAAAAGGAAGGCAAGATATGTTCAAAGAGATATGGAAACCATTTAATATGTTTGTTAATGGTATTGATTTAACAACACGTTTTTTTCCCTGCTAAAGGCTTTTTTTGTGGGCAAGTTTTTCCTCACTGGAACCGAGGGTCTAAGGACAGAGGGTGTCACTCCCTGTACAGATTGTAAAGCCCTCTGAGGCAAAATGTGTTTTGTGACTTTGGGCTATACAAATAAAATTTGATTTGATTTGAAATGACAATGAGGAGGAATAAATAGTCATGCAAACCTTACAGCAGGAATAAAGAGTTCAAATATCCGCAACTGTATTCATTCCTTAAATTATGCATAAAATGTTTTTTTGGTTGAGAAGTGAGTGTTACTGATGTGTGTATATGTAATGTTTGTCGTTCGGTTTGGTTGTGTTTATGACACTTGTATCATAACAGGTGCTTTCGTTGGAGTATAGACCTATATATAGACCTATATACTTTATACCTATACCTATATACTATACATGTATGTATATACAAGTATATGTCTATGTAAGAAAATGTTAAATATATTATAAATATACTGTTAAAAAAAGGTCAGACAGAAGAGCATTCTGTGGAAAAACTATAATCAATAGATAATCATTTTCAATGCCATATGAGAGAACAAGCTCAAGTGTGTGGTTCAGATAATGAGTCTGTGACACCAGGGGTCTCAAGCTTGCGGCCTGCGGGACGATAGTTTGTGCCCCCCGCCTAAATATGAAAGTTTAATGTTAGTGCGGCCCACAGGTTTGATATAATGCTGTCCCGATTTATGCAGAGGGCTCTGCCTCGTTGCGTACCCTCTCCAACCCCCTCTCTGCCAGCTTACTGACATCTCACAGATGTGTCGTTCGTGAACGATTCGTTCAATACGAACTAATCTTTTATATGACTCGGGAGTAATGAGTCATCTCAGTGAGTGATTCGTTCATTTTCATGCAGTACCTTCCCTCACCACATGATGACAGGCAGCTGCATAAGCTCAGTCAGCAGGACAGGAAACGGAAATGATCAGTTCACGACTCACTCAACTGTGGTCCTCGTTCATTTGTCACGTGACAGCCAGGCCCAGGCCCTACGGCTCGTTCATATAGATCGTTCATACGGATCGTTCTTTCGTTCATTTGTCACGTGACAGAGCTGTGGACTCAGAAACGAACAAGGAAATGAATAATGTCTGTTTGTGACGTGCATTCATTTGTCACGTGACACCCAACATACATTATTTATTAATAAAATCATAATTAATTAGAACTTATTAATTGTTACTTTTTGTCTTACTTAATTGTTAAACTGAGTTTTACATTCACTTGTCCTCTACCAGCTGTGAAGTCAGGTGAACGGTTCGCTCTTGTTCGTTCTTGTTCATCTGGTTCGTTCATTTGTCATGTGACAGGCAGATGAACGGTTCGCTCTCGTTCATCTGGTTTGTTCATTTGTCACGTGACAGGCAGATGAACGGTTTGTTCTTTGTTTGTTCCGTCCTGGAAGAGGGATCCCTCCTCTGTGGCTCTTCCTGAGGTTTCTTCCACATTTTTTTTCCCTGTTAAAGGGTTTTTTGTGGGCAAGTTTTTCCTCACTCGAACAGAGGGTCTAAGGACAGAGGGTGTCACTCCCTGTACAGATTGTAAAGCCCTCTGAGGCAAAATGTGTTTTGTGACTTTGGGCTATACAAATAAAATTTGATTTGATTTTGATTTGATTTGATTCTCGTTCATTTGGATCGTTCATTTGTCAGGCGACAGGCAGCTCAGGCTGTGTGACGAGCAGTACGTTCGTGTTAATCAACAATGGCAGGGTGGATACAGGACACAGTCACTTCATTGTGGTGTGTATTTACTTTTCTAGGTTTTCATATGATTTGAATTGCTTGTGACATTTTGTTTATTATCTTTGTCAGCTGAAGCAAACCGTGTTGCCTTCAGTGTTAAGTGTAAGACCAGCGGCCTTTTTACATGCCCACAAAAGGGCTAACAGCGCCCCCTGCTGTAAAAATGAACGAAATGACTCAAAAAAAGATTCGTTTAATTTACTGTCTGAGAGTAAAAGATCCGAGTCAGTAATTTCCCAACACTACAGCTTACGTGCACCTCCGACCATATCGTTTCTGATTGGTCCGCTAGAGTTACCTCATTTCCGGAATCCCGATTTTCCGGCCGTATTCCTTCCACAACAATAACATAGCCACTTGTCTCCTCTTTAGTTCTCGTCTCAGTATTTACAATAAAACAATCCGTTGTTCAATGTTCAAAACAAATGTCTTCTCTGTGTCTCCATTGTTCGTTGTTTGTGGAGGAACGAGGCCGGGCCGTAAATAAACTAGTTGATAATCGTAACGGAAAGAAACGTATCACCCTCTATTGTTAGCGCTAGCTCCATACTAGACACAGTCAAACTTTTCGAACTTTATTAAACTTTTAATTTAAAAGTGCTTTAAGTGGTCGGAAGACTAGGAAGGAGATAAGTACAGTCTATTCACCATTTACTTTCATCATTTGTTAATATGTTTACCATCTTATCAATGAATAAATTGGATATCTGGTCCAGAAAATGTCGAAAAAGAGAGAGAAAGAGTGAGGAGTCAAAACGATGAGGGGGTGGTCTTTCAGGACCACAACTGCAACTAGAAAATTCCCACAGAAATTTTGAAAGTGCCAAGTGGGCTGTTGCCGGGGTTCTGTATTGAAAAAGCACACCTCAAATGGTAATATTTAACATGTTTATTTATACACATGACGAGCTAGCACTAATGCGCTAGCCACTAATTCTATCATTAGCTACCAATGTTATCAATTAGCATCAGCTAATCTGCATCAGCACTAACGCGCTAGCTGCTCTTGTGTAGAACGTTTGTAAAAGGTTTGTATAAGATCAGTGTAGTAGTAATGTCCTAAATGAGCCAAATCTAGTGATATGTGTCTGTGTTACTGTCTGTCAGTTAGAGGCTAGCGCTAACCCGCTAGCTGCTCTGCTGTCTCTGTCATTTTAGACAGACAAGTTTAAATTCAGTGCCAATAACTGCTAAAATGTTTGCCTAGTGTTAGCAATTAGCATGTCTTTAATTTTTAGTGGCTAGAAATTATGTTATGATTTAACACAGTCCTGCTGGATTCACTGTCAAACCAGATGACTGATATATGTTGCATCATAGGCATAGAAACAGTAGATTTAAACAGCAACAAAGCAAATTGACCGTCACTACAGAAAATGTCTTTCTTGAGCTGCCTGTTACTCTCTGGCTAGCACTAACGTGCTAAAAAAATGTTTGCCTAGTGTTAGCAAAAATGTTTGCTAACAAACTTTTTTAAATTTAAATTAAAACTTTTTTAAATTTAAATTAAAACTTTTTAAAATTTAAATTAATCAAACTTTTTTAAATTTAAATTAAACTTTTAATTTAAAAGTGCTTTAAGTGGTCGGAAGACTAGGAAGGAGATAAGTACAGTCTATTCACCATTTACTTTCATCATTTGTTAATATGTTTACCATCTTATCAATGAATAAATTGGATATCTGGTCCAGAAAATGTCGAAAAAGAGAGAGAAAGAGTGAGGAGTCAAAACGATGAGGGGGTGGTCTTTCAGTTACTGACTGTTAGAATGTCAGTTGGAAATGCTGACAGAGAGAGAGAAAATGCTGAAACCACTAATTTTAGAATTAGCCACTCGTGTTAGCAATTAGCATGATGCACTAGCCTGTAATTTTAGAATTGGCTGCTACTGTTAGCAATGAGCACAATGAGCACCCACTAAAATTTCAAAAAAAATCTGTATTTTGTCACATATAAGCTGCACTGGACTATAGTCGCTCTATTTCCTTCACAATAGCCATATCGATGGCTTTCAACTTCAAAGCTGCATCATAGAAATTTCTCTGTGTGGTTAAATCCACGTCGTTTGTCTTATATCCGCTTATATATATTGCTGTACCGCGACGAGAGACACTGGTTTGTTTTGAGTTTATCTCGTTATTTTGGTGGGTGCCCGCGGTAAAACCCGGAGCAAATTTTTTTATTAGTGTTTGTGGTGGCACATGCCCTGGACTGAACTGGCTGAACTGTGGCATTGTGAAAACCTGGAACGTACGGTTCCCAAAAGGAATGAACTGAACCTTTTCTTTTTTTTGTTTGTACTGTGGTGAAGCATTGTGAAAATATACATTGTGAAAATCGCCTTATGAGTGTGTGTCAATTGTTTTGTGTATAATTGCTGTGCTGATCTGACCGGTTATTATTTTGTTGTGGGTTGACTGAATTATTTTTGTTCTGATTGTATCTTACTTTGTCAGACCTGACTCTGACTAGCACCCCAGCATTTTTTCTAGTTAACCCATTACAGTGTGTTGCATGATGAGAGGGTGAGGGTGTGAAAATACTATTTTACTGTTGTGCGTGTTGTGTTGCATGTGCTAAGAATAAAAACTGTTGCGTTCGTCTTTGCACTGATATCCGCTGCCTGTCTCGTTTTTGCGCTTCCTACTAGAGTGCCCCCCTGAGGTCTGAAGAAAAATCCATAGAAAAGCCGCATCTTTGTATGTAAACCGCATGGTTCAAAATGTGTGAAAAAAGTAGCGGCTTATAATCCGGAAAATACGGCAGTCCCTCGCTATCAAGAAGGAAGGTTCATCCTGGCACTTCTTTCTTCTGACTTGTTTAGGCCTACGTGGCCTGGCCATCTTTTTAATTGGCCTAATTAGGCCTATGCATTGACATGTTTTTTTAATGTGCAAGTCATCAATAAATCTGATCATAATTTACAGTTTACACTTGTGTTATTTATGTGTCCATTTTGTTTCATTTTTGATTTATAAGCATGCATAGGTCAATGTCACATTTTCAGAGGGTAGATTGCTTTTGGCTGCCATGTAATTGTATGCCTCATTGTGAGGCTATTGCAGTGCAATTCCTTTTTGACATGTAGGCCTTCATAAATAATATCAAATAGCATGTCCATGTGTTGAGTATTTTCAGGCCAAAAGTGTAATTCGGCCCCCCGAGGTCCCAAAATGTGGCCCCCTGACCCATTTCACCCTGGCATCCCTGCTCTAAACCTTTCCCTGACACTACAGAACCTTCTTTCACAAATCTGATTTTGTTTTCTAAAACTGATGGCTTTACTCATAGAGAGAATGAAGAGCCATATGCAGGGTATGCAAATTTGTGAACATTTTTTCAATTATTAAAAGCATTGTCCGCCCAAGTAGCTGGGATATATGCACCAATGAGAACCGATCGCCAGCAAAAGATAACATAGATGTATCTATGTATTTTCAGTGTCTGCACCAATTGCTACCTTAACAATCTGAGCAAACTGAGTATTATTACATCCTCAGGGACACTCACTAGAAATAGCAAAACTAACTAACTTCAAATCCAATGACCCTGACTTTTCAGGTATGCCTTCGTTGACCATGCAGCCAAGGGGAAATGCCAAAATTTCCAACTAAAGCACAAAAGTAGTGTGAAAAATGCCTAATTTGTCATATAACCCAGGTCCAACCGTACAGACAACGGCGTCAACACATCCTTCCACACGAGAACCTTTTTGAAACAATGCAAATGGATGGTATCTATTTGCAACAACGTGATTGATAAGAAATCTTGTATGCATGCGTTTTTGGTCAAACTGGCATGAAGCCAGGAACTGCAAGACAAATGGACATTGTTTCCAAAGGAAAATGCCTATTGAAAGATTTAACATTCCACAGAGCATCAACTCAGACAGAAGTCTGAAAGAGATGATGCTGTTACTTCTGGTCTTAATCTCAATGAGTTCAGCACCCACTCCAATGACTATATTAAGCAACTCTGCCCTGCATGAAGAATATGAATCTCCATGCAATGGCTGAAGCTACAACGTTTTTGTTCTGCTCTAACCTCTGGTGAATACTAGGAGAATACTGGACAAGTAAAAGTTGTCCAGTATTCTCCTAGTGACAAACTGTGCCACAACATCCATCAAGGGGACTGAGTATGAGTCAACAGAGAGTTCCAAAGGAAGAACACCTGAAAGCCAAGTTGGTACAAAATACCAATACCTCCTGCTGACCATCAACATGGCAGTCGACGCTGACCATTTACCTGGATCCACACATCCATGGAAGAAAACGTCTCCTCCACCAGAGGCCAAGAAGACCCCTCATCACTCTTTGGTTCTTACTTCTTCATCCTGTGGGTCTTCACTCTTCATCCTGTGAGTCTTCTTCATCACCAACGGAGCCATAGGATGTTTGTCACACCCTGGGAAAGATATCCTCCTCTAAAGGACAATGCAGGCTCAAAGGCCCAGAAGAACATGTCAGACAACCACAGTGATCAGAGGAGCAGAAGGACAACGCAGGCACAGAAGCCCAGAAGAAGACGTTGGACTGCCACGTCAGAGGAGCAGGGCAACAACTGGATAATTTGTAAGAAAAATCCTCAGACACCACAACCTCCAGATACCATGAAAGATGATATGAACCACAACCCTAACTTACTTGCAGTTGGACAAATAATAGTCCAAACCCTAAGAACTGTCAAGCGTTTGGATTCATCCTACACAGTACAGGAAATAGATTCCTATTGATGGCTTTGCCCAGTGAAACTTCAAACCTCAACGCCACTTATGGACATTGTACTTACCATTCTACGAACAACAACTTGCCATCTGCTTTTATTGCAACACTCCTAACCCTGTTACCATTCAAAAGGTCCCAAAGACATTAAAATGGCATGTTGAAGGTAAAAGAAAACGTTTCACCAAAGAACATTCAAAATAACTCCACAGTGATTTCATCAGAGAATTTAGTTGTTGAATCCAAAAGATGCTTTACATCAGTACTCAAATGGGTATACTGGGTTTGGGGCATAAAAGCATATGGACATTTTCCAAATGATGGCCTGGAATATGTGATCCAAATGAAGCGATACCAACTATGCCAATCCCCTCTGTGCCACTTACTATACCAAAAAAGTGGTAGATCATGGACTATATAAGGAATGCATGTCATATCTGCGACGTCCCCAAAGATTTCTGAAGAGCCATTGTGGAGGTCATTGTGTTGGCTCTGACCCTCACCATCTTGACAGTTTTGCCTCTACCACCTCCTGACCACTCTAAACATGGGCTAAGACAAGAATTGTTGTGGATCTGAAGTGGACTGAACAATAACTAAGTGCTCAAACAAGCCATTCGTAACAACACCAACCTGTTAATCAAAATAGTCATGCTGTTGATTTTGTTAAGCCTTAATATAACAACAAATTAGGTTCTATTAAAATACACACTCCGTACAGTTAGACAGGAAATTCGCAACAGTGACCAAAGTAACTCTTTTACCAAGTTATAAGCATGTTTTTATAAAATTGTTTTGCTATAAGGTTGAGCATCTGAATAGGAGGTTGACATGTTCTGTAGCAAGATTCAGGTAGCAATCTAACCATTGTTGTTTTGGCACATGAGCTTCACTTTTCAGCCATAGAGGTTTTCACTTGAGACACACAAACACATACATGTATGCACGCACCAATCGCACACACAAACACATACACAAAAATTTTTGTTACCCACATTCCATCATATGGAGTTATTAGTAACCTTAGATCATATAAGAAATGCTTTCCAAGAAGTTTAAGATTTGCAATTTCCACCACAAAAGACAACATGAAGACCACAGGCAATAAAAATGATGGCTTCATCAAACCCTGCCAGATTAGATTTTCTACCGGCTTCTACTAGAAAAACTGAATGCTATATGAACAACAATCGGAATTACCAGATTTACCCCCACCCCCCCCATCCCAAAAATCGACTGTGGGGGAATTGACAATTCCCTCTGTGATATCATGTTTGCGTTTGAACGATAGAGGAGGCTTAACATCCAGCGTGGTCTGGGTGTATCTGAGGGATGCTGCCATTGTTGCGGGCGTGTGCGCCTGCAGTTATAAAATGAAACAGTTATTAGACTAAAATCGGCTATTGAAAAATGTAGCTATGTTAACTTTTTTGAATAAGTTAATAACAGAATGGTAGGGGAAACACTGTGTTTAATAGGATATTAATAGCCTATAATGTTGAAATATTACCGTCTTTAGATAATTTGTAGTCGAGCTGTGATATACAAACTGTTGTTTACAAATTCTGCCTTCTGCCACACTGCCGATGTCTTTGACATTGATCGGTAGGGGGACTCACTTCAATGAAGCGCACAAATAAAAATAAATAGTCAAAATAAAAATAAATATTCAGCAATTAAACCTCCGGACATTGATTTGACTTTCGGACTTTAATCGGACTTTAATCTATCAGTCTCTAGTGGGTTGGGATAATCCAAAATAGTGAAAACAAGGGGGGTGTTCTCTGCAGACGGGCTGTTACCTGTGATACAGGGGTGCTCTGAAAACACCCCCATTAGCACTTGGTACTTTCCTCTTGATGAAATCAACGTGGCAAAAAATCGACCAATCAGAATTTTGGTCGACTCAGAACGTATCGACCAATAAGTCGACCAGTCGACTAAATGTCCTAACAAATGTCCTAATAGTCCTAAATGTTAGCAATCTGCTTCTGTCGCTCTGTAACTCGTACCCTCCACTTAAAAAGATGTAGTAAGGACTTCCGGTGACGTCATGCGCTGAAAAGCAACCCAGAAGTTGAGCTCCGTCTAACTTAACAGTAAATAACCTAATTAAACTTAAAACTTGGCACTACATCACGGATTGATAATGGCAACATCTGCTAGAGGCAGGACTGCGACGAAACCAGAGGCTTCAAAAGAGAAAAACGATAGCTTGAAGCTAAATCAACAGGAGGCTACAGATAACGCTAGCTCAGGAGCCAAAATATTAGCCAAGCTAGAAAAGCTAAGGTCAGAAAACCGCAAGGGGCATCATCAAAGGAAAATGTCTCTCAAGAATTTGGAAACTTCAGTGGAAGAACTGAAAGGGGAAATGACCAAACCAGAGAAAAGAACCAAGGAGTCGGAAGATCGTATAAGTGCTACTGAAGACGATGGAAGAAGGTTTGAGAGAGCTATACGTTATCTGCTACGCCGAGAGAGGGACCTGACAGCTAGATGTGAAGACTTGCAAAACAGAACTAGGCACAATAATCTGAGAATTTATCAGGTGCCGGAGGGTAGTGAAGGAAAAGATGTTAAGAAGTTTGTCGTGGAGATGATTCAATCTGTACTAATGCCAGACATGAATATGCAAATAGAAAGAGCGCACCGCTCCCTGGCGTCCAAGCTGAAAGACCCCAATGCTACTCCGAGATCTATGATCGTCAGATTTGTGGATTACTCAGTCAAAGACAAAATCTTGCGACAAGCATGGAGCCAAAAATTAATGTACAAAGACAAACAAATATACTTTGACCACGACTACTCTCCGGAACTGCAAAGGAGGAGGGCACAAGTGCGAGAGATCATCAAACAATTAAAAGAGAAGAATGTTAAAGCCAAATGCCTCTATCCGGCGCAACTAAAACTGACAACGGAAAAAGGGGACCAGATCTACCCTACGCTTAAGGAGGCCCTCCCAGTCCTGGCTGAGCATACATCCAAAGATCGACGAAAGAACACAGATGGAGGACAAGATGTCTAACTACAGGTGGAGTGTCGCGGGCGAGAGAGGTCGGGAGGGCACAGCGGGAGGGATTCCCTCCGCGGACACGGCCCGCTATGACTAAGAAGTGATGCCAAGACTTTCTTTTTTTTCTCTCTATGGATACTTCAAACATTAGGATTATTTACCCTTTTTATTTTCCTCATTGGACGGAGATCGGCGGAACTGTGAGTATATGTGCGTACTGAGCAGCAACCGTTCCACAACCTGGACGATAGCAGCCAAGGCACTGTGTGCGAATCCCACAGAGGAATTGTCACCATCCTCTGCCCAAGCTACATCGGAATGCGGTTTGCTTAGTTTAGAGGCCATTGTTCTCTTATCTTTTTATAGGCCTATAGCAAACCATTTGGGTATTTGGAAGTTTAGTGTTCATATTGTAAAATGTTCTGTGTTATGTTTTGTTTGTTACTACCACCTTGAAATTATCACTAGTTGGGTTATTGGTATAACTATGTTAACAAGTATGTCTAAATGTCAAGAATGGGTGATATAAGAAAGCATAAGGATAGGGATGAACAGTTTAAACTATATTAGTTATAATGTAAAGGGATTGGGGAATCCAGTTAAAAAGGAAAAATATTGAGAAAGAAATTAGAATGTGCTATAGCCATGCTCCAAGAAACTCATTTGTCAGAAAAAGAGCATTTAAAACTTAGAAGAGAATGGGTGGATCTGGTATTCAGTTCTTCTTCTGAAAATGGGAGAAAAACGAGGTGTGGCCATCCTCGTTAATAAATCAGTATACTTCAATCATACAGAAACAGTTAGAGATAAAAATGGTAGATATGTTCTTGTAAAGGGAGATATTAGTGGCACAAAAGTAACACTACTCAATCTATATGCTCCAAACGAGGACACTGCTGTCTTTTTTAAAGACATAGCAACTTTATTGGCAGACACAATGGAAGGAGTGGTGTTAATAGGAGGGGATTTCAATTGTGTGCTTAGACAAAATATGGATAGGCTACCTGCAGGGCCCAGTATCTAGAAAGTCCTCTACACTACATGCGATGATGAGTGAACTTGGCTTGGTAGATGTATGGCGGCGCTTACACCCCAAAGAGAAGGACTTTACTTTTATGTCACAGGTACATGGCAGCTACTCTAGGTTGGACATGCTGCTAATGTCAGGTCCGGATCTTTATAGGGTCACGGAGTGTAATATAGAGCCAATTACCATATCAGACCATGCTCCAGTCACCTTAAAGATAAACATAGGACAAACAAAATCATTTAAGTACTGGAGACTTAATGTTTCACTGTTAAGTAATGATTTGATTAAACAAGAAATACACAAGGAATTAACACATTATTTTAAGACAAATGAAGATGATACCATCTCTCCAACAATTCTGTAGGAGGGGTCTAAGGCTGCAATGAGGGGCTGTATTATTGCCATTTCCTCTAGATTGAAAAAGCAAAGGTTAAGTGAGCAGAATGAGCTAGAGAAAGAAATGAAGCAATTAGAAACAGAACATCAGCAATCTAAGAAAAAAGAAGTATTGGATACACTGAAAGAGACAAGAAAAAAACTGGATGACCTACTAACTTACAAAACAGAGGGAGCTTTGAGATTCATAAGTAGGAAATACCACGAAATGGGGAACAAAGCAAGCCGTCTAATGGCCTTTCAACTATGGAAAGCACAAAGTAACAGGACAGTTCATAAAATCAAAAGCCCAGATAGTGATGAAATTCTAACACAACCTACAGACATTGCAGAGACTTTTGCCACGTATTATAGAAAATTATATGAAGAGCAAATAGGTCCACATAAAAAAGATAAGTTGGATTCCTTTTTTAGGTCCATCAAATTGGCAAAACTCACACCAGAAGAGGCTGATGTGGTATCATTACCAATTACAGAGAAAGAAATCAGAGACAATATTTTAAAACTTAAAAATAATAAATCTCCAGGAACCGATGGTTTCTCAGGAGAATATTGCAAAACATTCATAGATGACCTGACCCCAATATTGTGTAAAGTTTACAACTATACACTAGAGAAGGGAGAACCTCCTAAATCATGGTCAGAAGCAATTATAAGTGTCATACACAAAGAAAGCAAAGACCCAACACAATGTACATCCTATCATCCAATTAGCCTTCTTTGTGTTGACCTCAAAATTCTTACTTCAATAATCGCAAAAAGAATCCAAAAAATCATACACAAACTAGTAAAACCAGACCAAACTGGTTTTATCAACAATAGACAAGGCTCAGACAATATCAGGAGGGCTTTAAATCTGCAATCCATTGCAGCTAAAAGGACCACCCCTTCAATGCTTCTCAGCTTAGATGCTGAGAAGGCATTTGATAGGGTTGCTTGGTCTTTCCTACAACAGACTCTTAGATGCATGGGCTTTAATGACACTCTTATTAACTGGATATGCCTATTTTATAAAGAACACAAATCTAGAGTTAAAGTGAATGGTCACTGCTCTAACTTCTTTCCATTGGGACGCGGCACTCGCCAGGGAGACTCTTTGTCTCCTTGTCTATTTGCTTTAAGCATAGAACCACTGGCGGAATTAATAATGATGATGAGGGAATGATCCAACACAAAATAGCTCTATTTACGGATGACATTTTGTTATTCATGGAACGCCCCGTGGATTCTATCCCTGAACTCCTCAATGTCCTAAATAAATATAGTGAAGTGTCAGGATATAAGGTTAATACTAACAAATCAGATATCAGGTATCCTTTAGGAGATCCAAGCAGGGATTTAGATATCTAGGGGTCATCCTGACACAAAAACCAGTACAGCTTTACTCCTCTAACTATAACAAGCTAGTCAAAAAGACCAACCAAGACATAAGTAGATGGGACGTGCTACCTCTGTCTCTTTTTGGCCGAATAGAGTCAGTAAGAATGAATATTCTACCTAGACTCCTATTCTTATTTCAATCTTTGCCAATTCATGTTCCACAATCGGCACTAAAGCTTCTTGAAAAATGTATATCAACATTTATCTGGCAAAATATGAGACCAAGAATACGCCTAAAAATATTGATGGCTAGTAAAGAAAAGGGGGGCCTGGGTTTACCAAATCTCAAAATGTATTACTGGGCAGCCCAACTTAGAGCAATAGTGGTATGGATGGCCAAAGATGAGGAAATTGGATGGGTATCTATTGAACAGAATTCTACTACTACTCTACTCTACTCTTCCCTTTCTTAGTCAGCAGACCCAGAGGAAGATAAAAATAAATAATATCTGGGTCAAACACACATTAAAGGTCTGGAACAGTGTACAGAAGCAATTAAAAGGGGCTATGCCTCTGTCAAGGGCATTGCCCATTCTTGGAAACGTTGATTTTCTCCCATCTTTGACAGACTTAGCGTATAGAAAATGGGCGGAAAAAGGCCTGGTTATTGTTAACCAATTGTTTGAAAACAACACACTACGATCATTTTCACAACTCCAAGAGAAATTTGACTTGCCCTCAAATGACTTGTATAGATACTTACAATTAAAGCTGCAAGCAGCATTGGACGGGCCCTCGCACTCCTGCGCAACTCGACGGGCTGGCACATCGGAAGGCACCAGGAGCAAGTTGACCACACACATTAGCCGGAATTGACAAATGGTCAAATCTGACGGAGAGCCACACCCACACCGTTTCATCAAAAGTAATAATTTTGATAACTTTTACTCAGGAAGTCTATGTGAACACACCTACTAAGTTTGAAGTCAATTGGACAAAATCCCTAGGAGGAGTTTGTTGAAATAGGACCTCTTCTCAACCAGCTCGAAAACTACGAAAATGGTGATTTTCATTCTTGAATATCTCGCTTCCTGTTAATTTTAGCCCATTGCTCCAAGAGACTTTTTTGTAGATCTTGTCTCCCTCTACAATTCGGCTGAGGTTTCATAACTCTGTGTCCAAAACTGTGGCGGGGCTGCCTCAAAGAAAAATGCAAGGGGGCGCTATAGAGCGATTTCGCACCACCCTCTCATTAATTATGCAGCCGAACTGTTCTTAACAACCACAAGAAGTTTCAGACAGGTCTGAGAAAGTATCTCAAAGCACTTTTTTACCGAAAAAATCTGCACAGTTGACTTTGACACGCCGTCCCGGCCACGCCCTCTGATGAAAAGTTGAAATTCTTTCTCAAATGTCAACACCAAGGCCTTGACAACATCTACACCAAGTTTGAGGTGGATATGGTCAATATTTTCCGAGCTGGACGTCATTTCGTAAAAGTTTATTTTTATGGAAATGTATTCTAGGCCAGACTGTGATTATATATCAGAAGTTTGGTGAAGATTGGAGTATTTTTGGCAAAGTTATAGCACGTCGAAATTTCATGACGATACGCCAAATTTCGTCCCTCTCACACAGTAAATCGAAAACTTACGATTTTGATAACTTTTCATGGTCGAGGCCTTATGAATACACACGACAAGTTTCAAACAGATAGGATGAAAGCCCTAGGAGGAGTTCGTTCAAATACGACCCCTGAAAATGACCCAAAAACATGAAAACGCCAACTTTGAAACAAAGTGCACGGCGTAAGCTTCGATATAGCCCGGGTCTCCACAAGACTTTTTTGTGTGTCTCTGTAGTTTACATGCTCTCACAAAATTTCGTGCTGGTGGATGAAACCGTGTCCAGGTGCTCCTCAGAAAACGACAACGTAGGTGGCGCCGTAGAGCCATTTTTGTACGTCCATGTGCGAGACCTCCAAAATACGTAATTTTACGCCCAACCTTGGGGGGGTAGGCAAATTTTCGTACGTTTTCGAGTACATATAGGCCGTCGAAAACGCAATTTATTTCGTGGAAGAAAATGACCAAACGAAAAACAATAGGGCCCTGCACACAGTGCGTGCTCGGGCCCTAAATACGACACTACCTCACTAAGCACACAGACTGGGATAGTCTTAAGAGAGATCGAAAGGTACTTTATACATGTTTCTGTACAGTTGGTATCAACAAAGCATCAGGTATCACGTATTTATAGTCTACTGAAAGACACATCAGACAACACCTATCATATTAAGAGTGAATGGGAATTAGAACTCAATACAACAGATAGATAGATGATGACACCTGGGAAAATATATGTATAGCGAGTCATTAAGGGATTGGAAGTC
The DNA here is from genome assembly GCA_023373845.1 of Nibea coibor. NCBI lineage: Eukaryota > Metazoa > Chordata > Actinopteri > Sciaenidae > Nibea > Nibea coibor. The sequence continues at coordinate 99,514 of CM041737.1, forward strand.
AGATGTGGAAAGAATTTGACTGGAAGTTGAAACTGAGAACCTTTAGAACACCCCTTAAGGTGGCAAGGTTTAAAAACAATGTCCCCAATGTTTGCTGGAGGAACTGTGGCATGGTGGGTGATGATACCCACATATTCTGGGACTATTCAGTGACTCAGACATACTGGAAAGACATTAAAAAAGAATTAGACAACATTTTTAGGATTGATATCCCACTGGACCCTTTTATTTTTATACTGGAGAAAGTACCTGAGGACTTGCTTTCTAAGGACTAATACTACATGTTACATATTTTGGCTGCCAAAAGAAGAAGTTAAACAAGTTAATATAATGGAAAATATGACTGCTATTTTATAGTTGAAAGTACCACTGTTCATAAGACGATCGACCCCAGTCATTCTAGGCATGAACCTATACTAATACTGTGCTAAATACTGTAGACATACTGTGTGAATATGTAACCAATATGTGTTGAATGTGATGAATTACAAGGTGAACCCCTTTTTTTTTTTTAAGAGTTTTGTGTGTGTTCGCATTGATTTGTAATGCTTAAATTGCCGGCAAAGTTTTATATGGGCAATAAAGTTAAAAAAAAATGTATGTAGTAAAAATTAGCTACAGTGAACCCGGCCGCAGCGAGCCTTCACATATGGGGTGGCCACTCTACCGACTGAACTAAGCGCCCACCCCATATGTGAAGGCTCACTGCGGCCGGAGTCGAGTCCCGACCTGTGGCCCTTTCCTGCATGTCATTTCCCATCTCTCTCTCTCACATTTCCTGTCACTCTGTCTCTGTCAGCTGTCTCTATCTAATAAACCTTTAAACTCTGTTTCGGTACTCTTGACAACAACTATGTAAAACTGATGCCCATTACTTGCATTTTTTCCTCCAGCAAGCTCACCTGAACATACTGTGTTTAAAAGAAATTTAAATGACAAGTCTCAATACAGCTTGGTGTAAAAAATGCAGAGGGTCATGACTGTGTTAACATACCTGACTGATGGGATTTTGGTCAAAATATTCATCGATAAAAGCTTCCATCAGCTGAAGAGGAAAGCAGAAAGGATATTGTGGTTTATAGCTAAACATATCATACTGCTGTTGTTGTATAGTGTGATGGGTCTACAGAATTTACCTTTAGAGTAGAGGTAAGGCGATTTGGTTTCAAGTCCTGGTCTTCCATACTTCTTGAGCAGTCAATCACCACATAGAGGTGACGCATCTAGAGCAAAGTTTTTAGTACATTCTAAACGGGAGATTTTATTTTTCAAACAACAAAATACACTAAAGCACTTACTGCTGATGATCAATAAAATGCAGTCTAAGTCTAAGTCTCTCTAGGTCTAGCTCATAAAAGTAAAAATAACTGATTTATCACAATGTTGCCTTTATATTGGGCTGCATTTGCCACATTTATTGGCAAAAAGGGGACTTACTACTTTGTCATGCATGACCTCTATGTTATACAGTTATAATATATTGTAAACAAGAGTCTGACAAGAGTCTTGAAGAGTAATTGGGTCATTTTGCAATAATCATGTGTTTTCTTTATGAATATGAGTGTTATGTATCCACCATATTAAAGTTGTGTAACTGAAGCATAAATGAATTAGTTGGTGTGTGTTGACACCGTGTTGATCTTAGAGGACCATATAGATGACAGTACAAAAAAAAGCACGAGGTTCTGTGGCAGGAGGAGGAGGCAGAACTCACTTACCATTCCAAGCCTCACTTGTCCATGGCTCTCTATCACCCTATGACATAAAAAAGGAGGCACATAAGTTAATAGTAACAACAAGAAATGACCGGATTTATTCTTTGGACAGACCAGTGCAGAACTTTAATCTGATTTACTGTATGTATGTACAGCACATGCAATAAATGATGTTACAGTTCTTGTCTTAGAATTCCAACAGAGGAAAATACACCTCATTTGAACAAGCACTCACAAACACACGCATGCATGCACTTGCATACACACATGCACATAGACACATGCACAAACCTTTTCCTTTTGGATTGGAACAGGATCTCTTCCACTGTGGCTTTGAGTGAGCCTGATTCATCCTCCTTCAGCACCTCCCTGTAGGACAACATATAGATTACACACTGCAGCATCAAATGACAGCACATATCTCAAGCTGAAAATCGTCATAGTTTCAGTCTTACCATGTCCTCTCATAACCACCTTCCCAGCGCTTGGCTCTCTCTGGTTCTTCATCCATAATGGCAACCAGAAACAGACATTGATAGCCAAAGAACTGGAAAACAACAGTTTCACAAGTCTAATGCACAGAACTCCATTCATGACCAGTCATTTTTCAATTATTCAGTGATAATATGCCGAACACAACAGCACGATGCATGCTATAATCCTGTCCTCAGCAAAGTAAAACACATATTATTCAGTTGAACGTATACTGAAGAGAGTTTGGCATGACAATGGAGCGTCACCATAAACACTGTGTCTCTGCCGAATACAACAAAATTAAATATCAGACAGGAACTTCAAACGATCGTTATTCTGTTCCGGTGTTTTGGTATGACTTTCAAAGGAGAAAACATGATCAGGTATTCGAGAATATAGCCATAAAGTGTACAGTTGATTAAACACTAATGTACATCTCGTTACATCAACTGTAAAGCCAGCAGTTAGATCAACAAGTCACTATTCGAATCAAGCTAGCTATCTATCAGTTCTGTCTAACGAAGGTTACCGGAGCTCATTGGAGCGAAGTTAGTCAAGGTGCTAACGATAGTTGCTAACCAACTACCCAGTCAACATATTTGTTATTATGTGTGACACAACTTAAATATACGTTATTTGAAAACAATCATTTGTACCCACAATACCGGTGTAGCGCAACGCCAGCTGGTGCAACGGAGTTTATTGTCCGGAAAGAAACACATTTACACCAGAGAAAAGTATCCGCTGCGTTAACCGTTTGATTGCATTACGTCTACTATTACTACAATTAACACAAGTCCCTTGTTAGGTTATACTATACTTATACAGGTAAGATGTGATTTCAAACACAGTGACACAACGTAGATGAGATTGAGATTTATTTATTTGGAGATAACTGCATTTCTTGGCTTCCTAAAAATATACACTTTGCACACTGGTATGTCAGCTCAGGAATGGAAAATTAATTCATAAAATAAACTGTCAATATACTGTCAAAAAAGAGAGTTGTTCATTTGCTTTTGAATAATGTGGAAATTAATAAAAGATGAATGATGGCGCACCTAAAGGGAACAGAGCCATCGCAAATCAATAGTCTCCTTCTAGTATACACTGTAAGAAAGATCTACAATTAGAAGTTACAGTTACAAAGAGAGATGTTTCATCATTTACAGTACAGACATTATAGACCTTATATACAAGGGGGGGCTTGATGATGTAGATTGTTTAAAAAAAAAAATCGAAGCACAATAACTGCTTGACAGAGGTCACAAGTATCCCCATGAAACAAAAATCTCATCTCCCAAGCTTCAGGAGAGAAACTAATAAAATATATTTTACACCTGGATTGCTCTTCATGAAGCTCACAGAGGTTGAAGAATTGATCAAAGACATCTTTCTCAGTTAATTTGCTTGATACAGATCAGTGATATAAAAACAGGCTTTCACTCTAGTAATCCCACATAGGTGCATGAGAAATTCAAACACGGTGGTGTGTGAAATTGCCGATTTGTCTCTTTTCCTGCATAGTGGAGTCAAAGGTGGTTCAAAGGTTCAAGGCCGACGGTCATATTCACTGATCTTTCTCTTGATGTGTGACAGTTTGGACCTGAGATATTTACACCTCTTCTTCTTAATCTCGTAGTTGGGGGACTGCAGAGGACAGAAAGTAATTCATAAAATTACATTTGAATCACAAAATAACTGTATTTCACTGATGGAAATCACTGCATGTAACTTACCTTCTTGAGATGCTTTAGTCTGGTGAATTCATCCATGGCATCCTGAGATAGTGGTCAATGGGAGAAATAGTGGTCAATGAGAGAAGTGACTGCCCCACCCCACATTCACACATTGCTAAAACAAGGCTTTTCAGAAGTCAGTGCTTTCTTTCTCCACATCAACCAGACTTCGGCTATTGCATACTTTTGTACAACTTTATCCTTACTGTTTTTTCACTAACATTAGCAAACGCTGCCCTAAACTAAATGTAATGCTGAACTGTATCTCAGTGACAAATATCTGCAACATATTCGTGGGGATAGACTACCAGAGTTTATTTTCCTGTCAATGTTCTCTTTACCTGATAACTACCTGTACCTTGTTCTGTATGCAATCGCAACCACAGATCTAAGACAAGTTCTTTGAAGAAGGGTAGATTGGCAACCTCACTCCAAACATCATTAACTTCAACTGGCCCTGCCACACTTACTAGGAACTGTGGACTGCCCTCAGGGTGTCGGCCCAGCTCTTTGTCCAGATCAACCAGGTCCTGGTTTATGCTGTCCAGCTCTGCCTGCAGACTCTTGTACTCTTGGTGATCCCGGTCAAATTCACGTTTGTAGTTCAGACGTTCTTGCTCATCCACAATTGAGGGGAACAAACTATAGATGCGACAGAAATGAAATCAGCTTTGGGAATGTATTCTGTGGTAACTTGAGATTAAGCTTCTATTAGATCCATTTGGTATCTAACAGTTGGATTCATTTGGTATTAATAGACAAGATGGATTTGTGCTGAATAAATAGAAATCAAACTCAGTCATTTATCATAGAAGCAGCTCAATAACTTTATAGCCATTACTATCATTGGCTATCAGATCCTTTCATATCCACTCACATGCTGAAGTCCTCCTCCTCCAGGTCATCTCCAGACTCCACTCCAGTGTCATAGTCCTTCAGCCTGGGCTTCAGACCTCCCACAGAGCTGCTGATGTCTGAGTCTCTGCATATATAAATATTGTTTTATATATTTTAGCCTTATCAAGTACCTTTTTTTCCAACTCTCTTCACTGATTCCTTGACTCCTTGAAGTTTAGTAGACAATGGCATCAGCGTGGTCCACAATCTGAACTCTTTAGAAACTTACACCAAGATCCTATTTGTAAACTTCTGCTCAATCTTCAACACCATCACCCTGCCTCTCACAGCTGCACCTACTTGACTACATCTACATCCAACTCAGACCATCTGCATAATTTCGCAGCAATGTTTTTTCTCTGTCTATTTTTCTCTTCCTCTAATTTACCAAAGACAGGTGAACCTCCAATCATTAGTCCATCAAGCTCATGAAATTTGCTGATTACACCACTCTCATCTCAAGTTCTTAAATGTTTAAGGAAAGTACTGAACATGAAAAGCATTGCTTTTACAAGCATCCAATCTGTAGAAATGTGTGTTTTCCCAGATTTCCCAGATATTTAAGATACAAAAACAGATTCAATAAGAATTGGGACTATTTAATATTGGGCTTGAATTTGGTATTAAGCTAATAAAAGGCGTGCAATACTCATCAGGCTTATTTCACACTGAGAAAAATCTCCTGAGGTGTATTGTGTGATGCACAGCTTACCCTGGCAGGTAGAGAGGCTTGCTGTGGTCAAGATGGTTCAGATAGTCTCTGGACCCTCCAGTTTTGTAATTAGGGTCATTCACTAGCACCTCTGGGTCACCAGATACATTATTTACCTGGAGAAAGGACAATGTCAGACAAAAAACATGTTACTGTACAACCCATTTTCAAAAGTTGGCATGCTGAGTAAAATTTAAGTAGAATCATGTCCAAAACACTGAAAGCTCACATTTAACTGAAAATAGCACAAAGACAACTTATCAAATGTTAGAATTTTTTTGAAAAATGATATGACAAATTTGATTTTCATACCAGCAATACAGTTTTGTAAGAGTCAAAAAGTGGTGAAATGCTAAAAGAAAAAAGCTGAAAATACTCGTCTCAGAAAGTGATTCTGGGGCTTGGGTACAGAGCACTCTTTAAAAGTGATACCAGTAGGCCATTTATGGCCATAGCTTTGAACACAGACTTTGATTGGGTAATGTTATAAATAGTTAGTTATGCTGCCAAAACTTGTTTCCATGAGGTGTCGATCAGGTTTTCCTTAGGCACCGCTCACAGTTGCCCTAGTTTATACTTAAGCAACGTGATCTCTCCATATGATAAACATGTGCCACTCACCTGGGCCAACTGGTTCCTCTACTTCTACTTGCATGCCTGAATACCACTGATACCATTACTACCATGAACACATGCTGAGACAATGTTTCTCAGCCAGTCCTAGCTGAAAAGACAGGTCAGAATGCATTTCTGGGAAAGTTCCCTCCTGGAATGAAAGATATGCTGGTATGGAAGTAGTTTTCAAGATAACACTCTCATGATGTACAACATGCTACTCTCCTCAGAACACAAAACCATGTCAAGTAGTCAACACCTGTATTCATAGGAATTTTCTTTTGGACACAGTTTTCTCATGCTGTGTATTCTGATAGCTGCTGGATACATTTTTTTTTTATTTTTAGGACACATCATCCCGACAACACAGCACATCATGCTGTGGCTTAGACTGGCTTGACAGACCACACCCAGAAACTGCAAATGAAACCATCTTTGCATGCCACACACACAAACACACACCACATATGTATGTCTAACTAACATATCGGCATAGCCGTTTTCTGGGAAGAAAACAGTAGCTAGAGAGTTGGCTTTAGGATTGATAACCTGTAGATATCCCTAAGCTGGGAAACTCAAAAATCTTTAAACTCTGACAGATTACACAAACATCAAACATCTACGAATGAATTTGCAGTTAAATAAGTAATAAATAAATTATAAATAAGTAATAACATTCATTTCCCAAGGTCGTTTAAATCATCTTATTCTATCTTAAAGTATAATATATATTGTGTTTCATCTTGTTCTGACTCGTCAGTAAGGTTTTATAAGGTTTACAATGTTTTCAGAGATTCCATCTTTTTTATGGCTCTACCACCCCATCAAATGATAATATTCCAGATGCATCAATTTCCTAATATTTCCATAAAAATTACCCTTCTATATATGGTATCTTTGAAAATGTGATCATTCAAGTAGAACTTTCAAAAAAGTCGCAGAGGTTTGAAGAATGCTTTACCACACAGCAGGTGTTTGTAATGACTGCCATGGAGGAGATTGAGTGGGGTTTAAGATATGAATGAATGAATGTTGATTGGTAAACAAATCATTTACCATGCTCAGTACACAAAATACAATTATTTGAAAATAAAATACTATGCTATAGTATACATATTTTTTTTTATTTTACTTTTGCTGTCAAGCAATTTTGTCATGCATTTGGATTTTGCTAGAGAAAACACACACTCACTCACCCACTCCCCAATGCTGTTGTGCAGACCATCGTTGATAACCTTCACTTCTTCCCAGAGAATACGATCTCGGCCCCAGTGCCTGATCTTGGAGCGAGTCTTGATTGCAAACACTAGCAGGATGATGAGGGCAACGAACACCAGGAAACCAAGGACAATAGCTATGGCCTGCAGAAACCAAAATACTTGTCAATCGGCTGAAATTACATCCACTGACATGGATAGTAAATAAGAGGATGGTCTGAAAGTGGGAGCTAATATAAGCAGCATTAATACTGGGTCAACAGAGCAATCAGGATCAAATGGGTTTAAAGGTTCATTTCACCAATTACATATAGATTACAAATGCAAATGCTTACAAATGCTTTGTTTGCACCCCAAAACAAAAGGTGTGAAGTTGTGAATTATCATCCAAAATTACAATAAAAAAAAACAAACAAACTCTGCAGCATGTGTATCTACACCCCATGTTCTTCCTACTCAGAATAGTGAAATTGTTAGGATGTGACCAGTGCACCTGCCAATTGAGATCACAGTGATTGCTATGCCAAGAAACAGAGACATTAAAATTGTCATTGTGTTATTATCATTAACTTCAGTGTCTCCATAAACACAAACATAGACATAGACACACATAGCCTAATTTGCATACCATAATACACCATACTAAAAATAATTAAAAGCAATGACCACCTGGATGATGTCAAACATTTTAAAGGCTACAGTAAAACACTGCATAATGACCTTGTAAATGGTAAGAAATTGTACTGAATGGGACTACAACATGCATAAACACTATTCTGGGAATCAGGATATAATTATAAGAGCATCTTTGACATTTTACAATGGCAATCAATTGGCACGAGGCAGAAATCTAAAGGTTAGGCTTCTGCATGAAAATATATAGATGTCTCAGGTTAATAGTTGCACTGCAAAAAAGCATCCAAATCATTTATCATATTCAGTTTTCATAAATTATAATTTTGTCTTGAAAAGTCACAATTTATTTTCTAGTTTGGGCACCACCTGTATACAAACAGGATTAGATTCATTACTATATACATCCTGTCCCATAAACTCAAACACCACCACTGTCTCTCAAAAACACAAGCATATCACACCTCTTGGGGTTCCACCACACAGTAATGGTACAGGTACTGGTTCAGGAAGATGCCCTGGGCCTGGTCCTGGTTCTGGTACTGCGCACACAGCTGGCGGATCTGGCTGTAGTACACAGACCCTGTGGATTGGGCTGTTGGGTTCACTGCTACCAGGTACACAATAGTGGCAATGATCATCAGGACTGCCAAGATGGCACAGATGATGATCGTTGCTAGGTAGAACTTTGGTGAGCGGGCAGCATTTTGCCTCGAAACAACCAACACAAATATGATGAGCACAGCAATGAAAGTAATGGCTGCAATGGCAATGATGAAGCCTTTGCCAGATTTGGGATCCATTTGTGTTCCTCCATAGCCATAAGTACCACCACCACCAGCGCTTCCTGAATAAGAGCTGCCATAACTGCCGCCATAGGAGCCACCGTATGAACCACCGTATGAGCCACCATAACCATAACCTGGTAACAAACTAGCTCCACCGCCCAGACCCATGAGGCTCATATCATAGTCCCAGGCCAGCGTGGAGGCCACACAGGCAAACACAGCCACACACATGATGATGATGATGATACACAATATCTTCATCACACCCGGTGGTGAAGACCAACGATAGAAGTGAAGCATCTTCTCTCCTGGGTTGTATGAGAAGGCTGGATTGGACATAAGCTCACTGTGCCTGTGTCTGCTGCTGCGGCTGCAATAAAAGAGGAGGACAGAGGAGCTGTGGTCAATATGTGCTGCAGAACAGACTATGGAGTGATCTGGAAGAAAGCTGGATGAAATGTGCTGCATTTCACAATAAACACTCCCACTTATGGAAATAATACTGGACATTAAGCTAAGACAATTTACAGTACATGTTGATGAAACCTTTTTTTATCTTGAGGTTACCTTCTGCTATCATCTTTCTCTCTCTCTCTCTGACACACACACACACACACAGTGCGGTTAACTTACTGTTTGCTACTATTCGGCTGGAAGGGTGGAGGGTTGTGCTTGTTGTTTGGCATATTGGAAAATGATTGGAACACACCCTGTTAAAACACACACAAATACAAAACAATTGATTATGCAAAAATGTAAACAAACAAGTCCATCCTCCTTCAAGGAGTTTTATTTCTACGGTGATGTCTGGGGTGGTTAGTTTGTTTAGTTCATGTACATGTTTGAGTGTGCACTGCAAATTGAAAAAAAGTGAAAAATAATTTATGCATTTGCATTGTGATTTGAATTAATTCCAAAATGTAATGGCTTCTTCTTTGGCCAATGTTCCATTGTTCCACCAAGTTTCATGAAAATCTGGGCCAGTAGTTTTCCCATTATCCTGGTGAAAAACAATGTGCACTGACAACTATGGCTGAGCAATTTTATCGATCCTGCAATATATTGCAATATATTGAACCTAACCTAATTTCACTCAGTTAGGTTAGGTTCCTGAGCAAAATTGACTATTCGACTGCACCCAGAGTAAGGAGATTCAAGAGAATGACGGTGAACATAAATCCAGCATCTTCATGCTTAAAACCAGAACTGCTCCCACCACTTCGCGTTTAATTCTCTGGGGACGGATTAGGCGGATTCGCTTTCGTTTAAAGTTTTACGTATATGTTATATATACGTAATATCTCTGAAATGGTTTATGATAGAGAGATGTGGTTTGTGCAGTTTTGTGGGTAAGGTTTGTGCACTATTCGCACTATTTTCCTGAGATTCCACTGAAGACGAAGATTTGTGTCTGTCCAACACTACCTTGTTGTTCTATTTCACCACGTAAAAGACCAATCGGAAAATAGATGTTCGGCAGACTGAAAGCGCAGTCAACAAATGGGCAAACGTTACTAGGCAGACTAGTTTCTTTTTCAACCAATCAATGGACGGTATCTATGATGTATTCTAGCCAATTCAAAGGACTCCTGGGTCTTGTGGGGGAGGGACAGCAGAGAGAGATAGCTCTGTCCATAGAAGAGTGTAGGGGGCAGGGTGCACACAGAGCAGAGTGACGTGAGGGCCCAGAGTGACTGCAGAGTGACAGAATAACTTCATAAATACTATTTGTATTGAATGACAGGGTCCCCTCAACTTTCTGGAGGCTCTTTGCTTTGATAGGTGGCATGCCTGAGGAAAACGAGGCAAAAACGCACTGGACCTTACTGAAAGAGCATTATTTTATTGTTCTTCACATATTTGGTGGAAAAACTGCATATGTATGTCAGGCAAAGGCATTGAAAAATAATATTTCCATTCAAAAACCTCACTAGTACTGTTGAGGTGTGATATGACAAAAACCAGATTCATTTTGTCCAGCATTTGCAAGCTGTACACTCTCTGTCCAGTCAAAGCCATAGACATAATTGATGCTTTCAGTTTTCAGTTCAGTTAATTCAATCCATGTCAATTGAACACTTACAAGATGTCACCAAAATCACACTGTCCCTTTAAAATGTGTCAGAAAATAATGCAATCGTATCAAATCATATCGTTGGCTGAATATCCTGTATCGTACTGTATGGTGAGATTAGTGTATCGCTACAGCTCTACCGACAACATTGTTGTGGAGAAAATGCTGAAGTCAAAGGTCAGTGGTGAGGTCAGGAGGGAAGGAAGCATTCAGGAGCTTCTGATGTCTTATTCTGTAATATTTGTTGATGCTTGGCCAAGGAGAATTAGAGACACTCAAACTACATCAGAAGTGCCTGAGTCGGTCTCACATTCACACTGGATCTTTAAGAAGTAGTGGAGGTTCAACATGGAATCCAAACAGTGAGGGGGAAAAAAACATGAACATTGTAAATGACTATTCTAGTGTTAATCTGCTGAAGATCTGTTGATGTGTTACAATTATATGTGGGAAATAAACTAGTTAAGTCTATATTTCATATAAAGCATGATCTATATGTGTCTGTGAAATGTCAATAATAAACTAATCTTCAGAATATTGACCTTTATGAGTCAGCTGATGTTCAGCTTTTCAACCAAAACAAGATACCTGTTTGTTTGTGGTGAAACAAAGCAGCACTTTGTGGGTGGTGATAAACTGGCACACAGACTATCTGACCGAAACTACCGGGTGTCAAAACTGAGCTGGGTTAGTTTGTGTCACAGAGAGTGAAACTACAGATTGGACATGGACTCAAACATCCTGCCGTCCTCACTTCACTGGTTAATATTACACAACAGGGGAAATGGCAAACACATTTAAAACCGGATCTGAATTTTAGGACATCATGTAGAAACGCACAAAAAAAACACAGCAACAAATGAGATCATAGCTGTCTTTTAAAAATGGCGTAAATTAACTTGACATTTCCTTGGATGCTCTGACTTCGTTTTAAAAGCTTTAACGTGGAACGTCTCCGTACAGTACATAATTCATTTGGATTTTAGCACAAAATTCAGTGAAAATGAGTAAGTGACCAACCTCCTGTAGTGATGAACAGTCTGTTCCCGATGAACACAGCAGTGACGCTAAGCTGTGAAGGCAAACAACATACACTGGGTACGCAACCGCCGCCGCGCGCTTAGGGAGTACAATGGTACGCGCCCACAGGTGTGTGCGTGTGCGTGCTCATCACATGGGCTCCACCCCAGGTCACACTGGACTAACCTGTCTTCCCGCCAAGCAGCTTTCAGGAAGAGATAGCTGCACCGTTTACTCTCCCTGAAGACCACACCTTAAGTACCGAGAGTGTTACAGTTTGTGCGGCAGCATTTTTCTTAAGAGGAAGTTGTCGTTCATCAACATGAATGACACAGAACTTACAGGTATTTTTATTATCAATGTCCAAATCATTTCCAATACATTCGGTATGTTTTAAGCATCATCAACTTCCTTTAAAAAAACAATAATATGTAACAATATATAAATTCTATTTACTCTTGAAAACAATTTCAAAGTGTGAGTTATTTTACAAAATTTTAAAAATGAAACATTTTGAGTGAGATCCTAGCCTTACTTAAAAATACTAAAATTAAATATACATGCATTTTCTAAACTGAAAGCTTTTATACTGATCTTAAGCAACATGACTTATAAATCGCTGTCCTGCTGATCCAGGTGAGTAGAATCTAGAGGAAAAGCCAGGATGCAAAACTTGACACCAGGGAAGCAGTTACAATACACCTCAACTCAGAAAAACTAGTCCTCCCAGCTGTACACTGGCAAAGCCACAATAACAACCATTTTACAGGTTGTCCATTGGCATGCTCACTTCTTCATGTCACTCACAATATTGCTCATTTCCATGGTTAGTTGTATACAGCATTTCTCACAAGAATATTCAGAAGTAAAAAAGCCTCTATAAGCCTCTGTATTTATTATAGACATTACAGACAAGTATTTATTTATAGACATTCTACCAGTTGTAAGTATTAAGATTATTTTAACAATTGGCACATTTGTTATAGCAAATTCATGAAAGACAGGCAATCATGAATCAAGAAGCATGGGTGGCTGTGGCTCAAGAAATAGACAGTTTGATCTCAGCTCCTCTAGTCTGCATGTAGCAGTGTCTTTGTGCAAGATATTAAGCTCGAACTTCCTCAAGATGCCTGCAAATCAGTGTGTTCATGGCTGAACTCAAAAAAGGCTAAATACAAGTATAGAAAAAAATGTACTTTGTTGGCATGACGCAGTAGGACATAACCAACATAATATAATAAACATATCAATGTACAAATAAGTGATGATTTCAGTAACAGTTCATATATTCTGCTGCGTAGAGCTTTGAACAAATATTCACATTTCTAGAGGAGTAAAGGACAGATGAAATTCAAAGTTAAAGCAGTCAACAGAATGAACAGAATGCAGTCAGAATTATGGCAAGCAACTAAACCTCTCCAGTATAACACATACAGTTCACAGAAGTATATCCTACCTGACTAACATACATACATTGTTAACTAACTTAAAACAACCTTCTACTGACACATCTGTCTGCTCCAATGCTTTTCATAAACATGCTCAGAAATGTGCTTGATCTTACCCACACTTAGACAAAATAACTATTTGTAATTAGTTGTGATATTTTTAAGGCCAGCAAACACAAGTATTCAATAAGGCATATTAAAATGTCCATAACAACATATGGCCTCTCTCGATGGAGTTAGTCTAGAAGTTTGCCTCTGTTTCCAGTCTTTGTTGCTGAGTCAGACAAAACACATACCGAAATGAGCACACAATAAAAAACATATTTTCCCCAAATATTCCTTTAAAGGACCAGTATGTAGAATCCTTGCTGCTGTGGCTGACACTGTGGAAGAGGACCTGCACCATCTGTAGCTATAAAACGCTCATTCTAAGGTAACAAAATGTAAAGATTGTACAATGATGAAATGAATATTATATTCTGTCCAGAACCCTAAATCTGACACACTGGACCTTGTGACGGTGATGGTGTATGTAATGAACACTGATCATACCATTAATCTAGATTACACTTGAAGCATTCCAGCTGTCTGCACTGGGTTCAAATCCCAGACGGGAAGAGAACTAACATTAAGATATGTTTGTGATATGGACGACATGGGTCTGAAAGAAAGAGCCTAGATTGCCTTACTTCAGGAGACACACACGAACCAAACTGATCATTTGAGATTAAAGAGAAGGGGTTTTAAATATGTATTCCCTCATTTTCCTCAAACATAAGAAGGGTGTGGCTATACTTATTTCCGGTGCACTTAGCTATGAACATATCTCAGAATTCAGTGATGAGGAAGGCAGATTTGTCAGGGTAACAGGAAAGGTAGAGGATTCTGAAATTACAGTATTAAATGTGTATGCCCCACCTGGATGTGACTGGGGATTCTATAGGAATAATTTGAATTTAATGATGGAGTCCAGGGCACAGTTGTCTGTGGGGGGACTTTTTTAGAATTTTAGACTTGATCCCAAACTAGATTCATCCAATCGGACTAATGAAATTAACTCACTCATAAGAAAAATCAACTCCTATATGGTAGAAATGGGGATAATAGATGTGTGGTGAAAGCTGTACCCGAGAGCTGTGCCAGAGATTACACACATTACTCTGGTTCATTTAAAGTCTATGCTAGGTTGGATTACTTTCTTAAGTTTAAGGTGGACAGATTTATGATTAAAGACTGAGGAGAGGAGAAAACGAAACTCCCTATGGAAATTTAATTCATATATATTCAATTATTCTGCCATAAAGAAAGAAAATAAAAATGATTAAGGAATATGAATGAATTAATTAGGAAGGATTACTAGAAATGAATGACTCTATTGGGGACACACTTAAAGCGGTAATGAAAAGCAAATTCATTTCTATTACTTACACCTAAAAAGAACTAAAGGACAGAAACTAGCAGACCTACAGACGAGGCTAAAGCTAAAACAAAAGGAAGATATCAGCAGTACTGCTGTTTCTTTATCAGTATGACCTTAAGAGGAGAACTGTGCTCCCACAGATGCTGCTGTAGCACAAGTCATTTGTAGTTTATATTGCTACAGGGGAGTGGGATCTGCAAAGGTCAAACAGATTTTGACCCATGTACATGACTGTACATTCTTTGCAGCTATAAGCCCTGATGGCTGATGTTATACTTTCCCTGTACTTCCCTGTACAAAACCTGAAATGGCAAAAGTGTTTAGCTCTACTGCTGATGGCATGTGGATGTACTTCTCTGTCCAAGGTGTGTTAACTGGCAGTGTTAAACTGCAGTGTTTGGTTGACATCATGTCAATCTATGACCTTGTTGTACTCCTGAATCTTCTGCTTGATATGGGAGAGTTTGCTCTTCAAGTACTCACACCTCTCCCTTTTTTCCAAATATGTGGGGTCCTGAAGACAAGTAAAAGAGAGACAAATGAAATGTTTTGCTTCCTTTCACAGTGATGGAATTCTTATACATCATATAATATATAAGATAAGATAGAGTAACCCACCAGTAAGTGGTACTATAGAGAGTACCTCTTGGTACTTGGTAAGTGGTACTATAGAGAGCATCACTTACTGGTTGGTTACTGTATGGAAAATACAGTAACACTGTATAATAAATCTTTATGTATTCTATTATATATATAGTTTTCAAGGTCTAGCATAATGTTCTTGAGCTTATTGTTTTTACTTCTGCTGGCAGACAGACAAACAGACAGACAGATAGTGTTATATATTCTAAAGACAAAAATGTTACTGAACACATCTTTTAATTTAAAAAGCAGACAGAGGGCCTATATACCAAAGTATATGTAAGAAACCGCAAATTAGCTTCACCAATGTTGACTAGTATACTAATAGTTGAATAGTGTATAACCATGAGTAGTTCTTGTCCAATATTGTTTTTGTTTTCGAGATATTGATGCTCCATTCAAAAATATGCATTAAAGATGAAACCTCTCATATAGACATTATAAATAAATATATAAATATAATAATAGTGTATTAAAAAGGTACTGAAAAAATATACAAAAATATCTCCTACGGACTAAAAGTCTTGGACACTGCTTTGATTTAGATACTTTCTTATCCATTCCAGACTGACAGTTTATATATAACATATATCATTTGATTATTGGAACATAAAAGTAACCCTTTAACCTAAGTATGATTAAAAGCAGGCTGGTGGAAGGTGAGCTGTGGGGGGCCCTCTGGCATAGAGATAACCACTCAGTGAGTGACTTTGGATGGATCATTAATGTTATTTTATGATGCATACTTACAGCTTTCTTCCTCTGATATTCCATTAAAATGCCACTGATTCGCTCCTTCTCCTGAAACAGAATTAGCGTGTTACTGGACATATTTATAACACGAGTATTCACCTGTGTTCCTCTGTGTGTGGTTGTGTGGAGTGACTGTTATACCATTTGACTGGAAGGCTGGGAGGGAAGGTTCTGGATCATCTCATCCATCTCTTCAAACTTCCTGGCCATGGCCTGAACCTCAGCATGTAGTTCCTTGTACTCAGCATACTGGTCATTAAACACCGCCTTGTACTGGTCCCTCTCCTCGTCAGAGTAGATGCTGGGGTACTTTCTGTGGGAACAGGTCAGGAGACAGCACATTCTAAAGCTGTTGGCTACATTCATACAAGATCTGAATGTATTTCAATGTCCTAGCAGGTCTTTAGGATGGCAATATTAATTTGTTCATACAACACAACAAATGACCAGATTACCTGTGGATATCCATGTTTCTCTCACTTTCCTGAATAAAGAATTATAGGACCCGCTCAGAAGTTGTCAGAGCTGTCTTTTGTGGTAACCATAGGAACAGTGAAACCATTTTCTAGAGAGCTTCATGGTGTGGTTCCAGCTTGGGTCAAGTTAAATATAAATCAGATTCAAGTTGAGAGTAAAGTCCAGACAAATTAGGTAGAAATACATAAATAAGAGTAAAATAAATAAAGAAGAGAAAATACATAAATTTATAACATCAAGTGATGGGGTTAAATTCCACAGTCCTTCTATCTTCTATCTATTATTATTAAATTAGTTAAAATTAGTTAGTTAGACAGATCAAATGGCCTTTTTAAGTTTCAATCTTTTTAGTACAGAATTCCTACTCTATTTTTTACATATTCTTTTTACTTCAAGAACACTACTTACAGTACATTACATTAGGAAGGGATCCCTTGGTAGGCATTTTGAATAGTAGATTGAAAAATGTGTTTCAATGTACATATGGACACCTGACTACTGTTTTAAGATTGTCCACTTCTTCTGAGTTAGCCCCAAATCACACGATGTGTAAGGGCCCTCTAATCAAGTACTAAATGAAGTTCAGATTTATTCTGGCTGTCACTACTTTCATCTATTTTGTGGACTGTTTCAATAAATAATAAAAATCTCCAATCAGTATAGAAAAGTACTTAAACATGCAACAACAAAATCTGGAACTGTCTTTAATCAATTTTTGTGACATTCTTACCTTCCTGCATTTTTGTCTCTATGTTTACATGAAAGATACACTACATATACGGTATCCAGGATGTTTGAAAACAGCAGTCTAGTTTTGGAAAATGAAACTAGCAAGATAATACTCACGCCACGTAGTCAGCTATAACAACAGGTTTGGGGATGTGTCCCGCTGGTATGTGACCTCGGAGGACCTCAGGCTCAAGCACCATCAGAGAAGCAGCTGCAGAGCTGTTTGCAGCATCCATGATGTCTGGCTGCATGGTAGGGAGAGGGGTCTGCTCTGATGCTCTGGAGGCTGGTCCCAGCTACAGCACATAGTTATGCATTCAGTTTATGTACACTTTGTGCAATTTAATGACAATAAAAAAAAAGATCTGTGATACTTACTATAGACAGAGGGACAGATGATCCAATAGTTTTCATCTGGATTTATTGTGATGAGAAAAAGAAATGGGGAGAGATTCACACTGTTAAAAGAGTTGAAAACAATTCAGCGACCTTGTGTATTGTCTTGTATGTTACAGACTACCACTAAAAACACAAACATCAAGGATTCTATATCTATGAGGTACATGTACCTTCTTTCCTGTCCTTGGCTACATAAAGGCGTGGCTATACAGTATGTTCATACAAGCACGGTGTGAAGCATCCTTGTAACGCACTGTACCATATTAAAATAACTGCCTTTGATCAGCTAATGGAAATGTATGGAGAATTTAAGAAACATTTGACAGGATGTGTGTCTGTGTGAACTGTAATTAATGATGTTCTCGCCAGGTGATGCTGCTTGGACACTTGATGATTTTGGTGTAATGCTGTTTCTTAAGCATAAAGTGTGTACTAAATGTTTCTATTTTGCAGTCTTGCTAGGGACTGAGACTAAGACTAGGGAAACACCAACTAACATAACAAATGGTCAGAAGCAAAAAGGAAGAATTACCATTTTTTTAAATGTGCACAATGTTCCTTCTAAGCTTCTGTGCTATGAAAGCTTTCCATTCCTTGCAGGTAATAGACTAGAACTATTACAACCAGACTTATAGAACTAGAGAGAATGTTAGGTAGGGTACGGGTTGGAGTTAGACATTTAGTTGCGATGGTAATGGTTAATTTTAAGGGCAAAGGAATGCCTGATGTCAATAAGGATCCCCACAGGAGTATAAGAAAATAAACCTGTATCTTTGTGTGTGTATGTGTGTGTGTCAGACCTCTTGTGCCAGCCCCTCTTTCCTCATCCTAGCTACTTCATGCCTCCACAGCTTCAGACACACTACTGCACTGATGAAGTAGAGCACCATGGTGATGAAGAGGAAGGCAATGGCTGCTGTCTGTCCAGCCTCAGTGCGACAGAATGCTCCATTTAATCCATTATTGAACACCGGCATGGAGCACAGCCCCCCTCGAGTGGTGTCCCTCACATACACTATCCCTGATGCCAAATAGAGCACTGCCAAGACCAGGTTGATGGAACATTCTGTGAGCGGCCACCAAGAAGAGTCTAGAAGGATGGCTCTGTAGTACATGCTCATCCCAAGAACGACCAGAATAACAGTCACTATCCAGGCAAGACCAGCCACCACCAGGACAAAAGGTGTCTTGGGTCCTGTGTAGTAACCGCCACCCCCATATCCAGCCCCAGCACCTCCACCAAGTCCCCCAAACAACTGTGGTTGGGAGTATCCATACATATTGAACCATTCATTGTCCTTGTGAACATAAGCACAGACGCAGGCAAAAACAGCAGCTCCTAGTAGTAGCTCCACACAGCCCAGGATTCTCAATAGACCAGCCCATGATTTCATGTAGGCGTAGCGCTGGTGGTACTCCTCCACCCGCTCCTGGTAGGTCCGGGCTGAGAGATTGGTGGGGACCGCAGATGCAGAATCGAGGGCTTCAGCACCCAGCAGCAGCCCATCTCGCTCCTTCTCAGAGGTGTAGCTGCCCCCAGAGCCACCATAGGGATCCCGATAGGATCCGGGAAAGGACGGAGATGGAGGGGTGGAATGGGGAGGTGAGCAAGGGACTCCTCCTGTGGTGTGGCAGTTGGTGCTTTTCCTGGACGAGGTGCCAGGGGAGTGAGGGGCAGGTAGATGTGGTGGTGGTGGGGGGGTGGACCAACCCTTGCTGCCAAGGTTACCACTGTTGCCACGGAAGAAGTTCTTGACAGAGTCAGGGATGAAGCGATGCACCGGCTTAATGTCCATGGCATCACAGTTGCCCTCTGTTGGCTCATCATCGCTTGGGGGGTAGTATGATTCAGGACCAACAGCTGGTTGTTCAGGTAAGGGTGGAGGAGGAAGGGGGTCTAAGCTGACAGCTGGCACTGTTCCATGCAAAGGACCTGGAGGAAATTCTGGGTCCCGCCATAAGGAGCCAACAGGAACCTGGTCATATTGTGGGATCTCCCGCACCCGGTCGAACCTGATAACAGAACCAACTCCTCCTGAAGACATCTGGATCTGGACTCTGGACTCTCACTACAGAGAGAAAACATAATATTGTACCCTGCAGAGCAATTGCTAGATCTAGGAACAAGACTAAAACATCACCACAGAGTCCAAAAGAGTGACAAACTGTCAGACAGGGTGTAAAGAAGTCATCAATTTATGGTGAAATCAGACAACAAAATGATTATTCCTGGACTCAGAAACAAAAATGGCTATGGGGCATGATTCAGCTGTGGAGAAATTGCTGAAGCCAAAGGTCAATGGTGAGGTCAGGAGGGAAGAAAGTGTTCAGGAACCTTTGATGTCTTATGCTGTCTTATTTATTGATGTGTGGCCAAGATGAATTAGAGACACTTTCAAAGTAGAAAATGTACTCAAAGTACTCACATAGTAGAAGTGCCTGAGTCTGTCTTACATTCTGCTGAACTCATGCTGGTGGATAGACTTTAAACCCCAAGATAACATCACAATACACCACAAACATACTATATGTCCAGAATTAGTCAAAGAAAATGTATTTACTCATGCAGGTGTTATTGTCAGCATAATCTAGTCTGATGTCACAGATGTCTGTTTACGTTAATTGGAACGTCCTATGTCTAGGAAGGCAACATTCAGTATCTTTGTTGCCACAGTGTTGAGATATATTCTGGCACCTACTGTGCTCAACCAAAGCCAAACAACAACTACTACTGGAACAGTGACAATTTCTGGTTCTTTTAAGACAATTGGTGCAACACTTTTCTTTTAAACTTAAAGATTTTTTTAAATCCAATCTTCATGACTTATGTCATGTCTTATATGTCTGATCATCATCACTGCTTTGCTCCCCTTGGAGTACCCTCCTCAATTTTTATATTTATTGGCTTAGTTTACTGATAGGTAGGTCAATAATGTAAGTATGCGAAAACTGTATTTTCTGTGCTTGTCAAAATTTCACTCTGCCCACGATCAAAACCAAAACAATTCCAACAATTCAAAATGCAGTGTCAAAGAAAACTACAAATCATCATACCAGAGAAGCTGGAAAGAGAAAACTTTATATATTTTTACTTTTTAAAATTGTAAACATATATTTTTTAGTTTACTGAAAAGGGAAAGACTCATTAATTATTGAATGGCAAAATATTAAAGGGGTAAGTTACATTATTTAGTAGCCTTTGGGCTAAAGTTTATTGTTAAATCTGAGCTAATTAAATGCAACAACGTTGTCTTCGTGTTCAGACTTCTTACTGAAGTTGTAAAGCTGTTGACTGATCGAAAACAAGTGTCTGCATGGAGCCACTTAAAATTGGATTAAATACATAAAACCAGTGCTCTGCAGTTCATGTCGAGGTAAACACCAAAGGCTACCTGTCCGCTTCGTTTGGTCACATGTTAAAATCTATATTCCTGTTATTAAAAGCGAAAATGACACAACGACTTTGGACGCTGTCTTACCTGCTGATATTTCTCCGTCTACGTTTCTCAGTGAAACAGCAACGTCCTGTCTCCACCCTTTGTTTTCAGACACTCACGCTGATCCCAGGTCAGCAACATTACGGACTCTGGTTTGACTGAGAGTAATTAATGGGATGAAAAACCGATCTCAGATCCCGGCCTCGGTGAAACTCACCTGGCCAGTCTAACCAGCTTCACGATGCGGTCACTACTTCCGACTTCCCACTTCTAATTCTTAAAACAAGATTGGTTAACTAAATTTGTATTGTTTTATAACTGGAACAATATTTAACTACCCACTACTTTTCTTATTTTCTTATCGTTTCTTGTTCTCCTTCTTTTCTCTTCTCATTTATTAGACTAACATTTTGTTTATATTTTATTCATTTGTAACTTGTTTAGGTTCCATTCTGAGATGTTCACCATATTCTCATGTATTGATACATTGTACATCAACGTTTGACTAACTGAATATTTTATGAATGGCGGTGAAGCGCTTGAAAGCATCAATGATCAACAGACAACACAGCTGAAAAAAAATGCTCCCTGTCACTTCACGTAACGCATGTTTAGGAGATATTGTAGCATATTTTTTCAGTACCTTTTAAATATACTATTATTATATTTATATATTCATTTATAATGGCTATTTGAAATGTTTAATTGAGTGGAGCATCAATATCTCAAATACAAAAAACAAAACTGGACAAGAGCTACTCATGATTATACACTGTTGTCAACATTGGTGAAGCTAATTCATGGTTTCATAGATATATGTTGATATATAGGCCCATCTATCTATTTAAGACACTTCAGGCTAACTTTTATTTGGCTTTATTTTAATATGAGGAGTCAGGAGGAGTTGCACAGATATTCTGGATAAACAGGTGCATACAGCAGCGTTGTGTTACGATCTTAGTATAATGTTTGGTCACACACACTAGATGGTAAACAGTTGTCAGCACAAGAAGCCAAGAAATGCACGAGAGTGTAGCCTGGTCATCATCACCACTGTTGCATTCTTGTAACAACGGAACATTTTCAAAATTGATAATAAACAACACATTTTTAGCACATCTTGATGTTATGTAGGATTATTTAGAAACAAAAGTTGTTAGATCATTGGGTCAGTCAAGCAACTTAATTTGTTTTCCTGGTTCACATGAACCTGCACTACTTTTGATCTTCTACCGCTTTAGGTAGTTTATTTGCATTCATATCCTGATGCAGTACAAACTATTATTATTCATGTGATGTCATTTCCTCTCGGTTTGTTGCTCAGAAGTATTCTGTCTTTTCTGTTTGTTTGTTTTGGACCCCTTCATTGCTGCTTTATTAAAACTGAACAGTACCATAGAATGCTTAAATAATAGGTCTAAATATTAGATTCCTGCTTCCGGCTTGTAAACAAGCATGACAGCGCATACGCGTACATTGACCAATCGCATGTTGACATTTAGTTCCGTATTTTAGGACTTGTCAACCTGTGATTGGTTGAACGCAGCAGTAACGTTTGAAAGTGCCTGGCTTTGCTGTTCATCTTCTCAGTGGCTGAGGACGGAAACATCACGATGGAGATCATGTACACTGTCCATGTTTTTGTCAAATCACTGCTGTTTGTGCTGCTCTGGTCCAACTGTGAAGGGAGAGAGTCGGAGCTCAACTACGTTACGTGCGGCTCACTGGTCAAACTGCTCAACACCAGGCATAACGTCCGTCTGCATTCACACGATGTCAAGTACGGCTCAGGTAACTTCTACACACACTTCCGTCCACACACATGGAGATGCTAGATCCGTGACAGCACAC
This sequence comes from Nibea coibor, assembly GCA_023373845.1. Classification (NCBI taxonomy): domain Eukaryota; kingdom Metazoa; phylum Chordata; class Actinopteri; family Sciaenidae; genus Nibea; species Nibea coibor. The sequence goes on from CM041737.1 coordinate 122,554, forward strand.
ATGATGAAACGGGATGTGTCTGTTGCTCCAGCTGCAACACACTGTTGTTAAAAGAGCGCTATCTTACGTTTCATGTGCAAATTAGACCATTTAAAGCTGCAAACATCATCATCATCATAAACATCAGCAGGCTCTTCTGTTTTCAGTCTGGGCGGTTCTGCATGACGAAATGTTGAAAATAAGCAGTTTAACAATATTTCTGAAATCGTGTTAAGTAGTATGGACCGGTACAGGTACACACTACAACTCAAAACTGAATCCAAACAAACATGATTGTCCTACGACGAAGATAATAATAATAATATTTGGTAAGCAATCTTTCAAGGGCAAGCAGAGAAATTGTATGAATTGGTCTTGTGTATGTGTGTGTGTCTGTAGGCAGTGGACAGCAGTCTGTAACTGGAGTGGAGAACGCAGATGATGCCAACAGTTATTGGCAGATTCGTGGGAAGCCAAACCGTCCATGTCAGCGTGGGGCAGCCATCAGGTGTGGTCAGGCCATCCGCATCACACACATGAAAACTGGTCGAAACCTCCACACACACCACTTCAGCTCACCGTTGTCTAATAACCAGGTCAGACAATGGCAGACACACACACACTGTTGAATTTGTACATGTATTTTAATCAGAGTTATCAGATACTGTCTGCGCATGAGATCTGTTGACGAATCATTAAGGCAAAGGGGGGTTCTGTGTGTTGGCCACTGGTGTCACCTCTGTTCATACTTTTTCTTCTCCTCTGCCTCTCGGTGTTATCTCTAGGAGGTCAGTGCTTTTGGAGAGAATGGTGAGGGTGATGACCTGGATGTGTGGGCAGTGCAGTGTGATGGCGTCCATTGGGAACGTGACGAAGCTGTGCGCTTCAAACACGTGGGCACGGACGTCTTTCTAAGCGTGACTGGCGAGCAGTACGGCCACCCTATTCGCGGTCAGCGTGAAGTGCACGGCATGAGCTCTCCCAGCCAACACAATTGGTGGCGTTCTATGGAAGGTGTCTTCATCCAGCCTAGCCAGGAGCCACTGCGCCATGATGAGCTCTGATCATCACCTTGTTTCAGTTGACACTGCTTGAAGAAAATGTCAAACACGCTGAGGATCTGCTGCTTCACAATCTGTTGGTCAAACAAAATGTTGGATAACGTCACCTTGGACTAGGATACACACTTTTTACTCTTGACATTGATTGTTTGTTGTATTCATTGTTTTTCTAATAATAATTGAGTAATTAAAGAATAATTTTCTAGGTTTCATCATTTGCCATTAACTTTTAGGAACAGAAGTGAATTATGACATCCATCCATCCATTGCTTCATGTTTAGTGGCGTATAAAATAACCTTTACTATTTACCAATTGTCAATGACCAATATTAAGGATACTTCAAGATACTGTATTGGTTACGTTGTATGAACCTTGTTAATATATCTTGAGCACAGTTTGGCCTGAGTCTGGCAGCAGGGAGGGATTTAATTTGAAGATGGTAAACCAAAGCACATTTAGCACATTTGAGTAGAACTGGTGCCCAGATGTCGAGCAGTGAAGCTAGTTTGATCCTGATTTGAGTTTTTACACTCCGAGTCTGATCCTGTGTGTATGAAGCAGTGAGTCATCATCTAAACATGCTCCAGAACAAACATAATCCTGTTCCTTGTGATAAAGTGACATATTCCTGTTGGGTTTTTCAGCCTCTCTACTTGTGTGTGACAACAATGCCTTTATTTATGACATGGTGAATATTTATGTGAAGGGAAGATTAGTCTAAATCTAAAAATGAGTGTTTGTTTTTTTTTAAACAAATGTCTTTATTGTGTGTCAAGGTCTTTTTCTATAACAACAGCAGCATTAATGTGTTACTGTTACATCAACATGTAACAACAAATGAAGATGAGTTCCACATTGGTTAATAAAATCAAAATGTTGATTATTTAAACACGAACTGGAGTGCATAAGATGACATGTTCTCTCATTTTTTTGCATAAAAATGATGATCTTGTGCTTTATGAGCTCTCATTTATTTTTTATTCAAAAGTGGAGTTTAATTATCAACCAAAAATAATACCCCTCAGTCTTACTTCAGGTCAGAGCATCGTTGATTTTCAATTAGTAAAATTACATCTGAGCTGATGAATGGACTGAAAACTGAAACAACACTGAAATAAATGTAGTCTCTCGTGCTGTGTCCTACTGTTTGTTGTTGTCCAGCAGGTGGAGACACGTTACCATCAAAGACTTGTCTCTCTTTCTTTTCCTCTGCTGAAAGGCGCTCTGCTGCTGACCTTTGACTCTGCTTTAGGGGGCGAGTCCGTGGGGCGGAGGCGGAGGGAGGTTGCCAAGCTCTCCATGCATGAGTCCCAGCAGGCAGAGCAGAGGAAATGTAAATGTGACCACCCACCTTTGAGGAAATGCAATGTTGTTCTATTAGCCTTGCCTGTGTTTCTACTGTTTTTACAGTGGAGACTCCTGCATATACTGTGCCACACTGTCCACAGGGCAGTGAGAGATGATTCCAGATGTTTCAAACCATTCTATGATTTCTACATTAAAGACTCAGAAATTTTGAATGTAATTTAATGTATAATGCTAAAAGATGAAGGGTTTTAACCTCTATTAGGACTGTTCATTATTGCTCATGTTGTTCGGGAAATTTAAAGTCGTGTTTAATGTTAAAAACACTATAAGCAGTACATACAGATTTTCAATATGTTTAGAACTGTTGTCACTGACAATGAATGTCTCAACACAAGCAGCTGCTAGCTGCTATCAGAAAGATGTCCATATGACTAAGAGGGTGGTACACACAATTTTTATATATGTATTTTTATGTTTTGTAGGTGTGTTTCACAGAGCATACAGCACTAATGGCCCCACAAATTTGTTCACTGATTTTTACTGCAAATTTTCATCCTCACTTTTTTTAGTTTGTGGAGAGATGAGGCTGGAACATGAGGCTGGATGTGGATTAGGGTGTGTGTGCATGTGTGAAGAAGCAGATCTGCAGCTTCTTCTTCATGGATTTGCAGCATTATTTGATTAAATTATATATAAAAAAAAACAACAACACTTTTCTGAAGATAGTTTGGATTTTTATTAGATTTCTGCCTCTGCTCCAGTACAACGGAAATGAATACAAAATTGTTATCAGGATTGGGGCTGTTACAATATATTTAATTACTGTGATACTGATATCATGTTAATAATACATATAGAATGATATAGTGTGAATAATCATGTGATTCCTTCTATTCTGTTTTTGTGGTTCCCTCTAAGTTAATTGAAATTGTTCTTGGTTTACAGCTATGCCTACACACTCACTCTTCTCATATTGAGAGTAATTCATTTGCTAAAATTAATTAAGAGAGACAAAAAAACACAATAAATGTTAATGATGAATTTACTTAGAGCATATTTTGTATATATTTTCTTCACTTTTAGCTGTCATGATAATACTGAGAATTCTGTTACCCATGATAATCATGTAGTGAAAATCTGATGTCAGGTGGAGGCAGAAACATCAGAGAATGTTAAAGAATATTTTAAACAAAAACTTGGTGAACTATGCCTAATGAAATCCTACTGTTGTTGTTGATGTTGCTTTCATTTTTCATTTTGTTCTGTTCTTTTCATTCAAATGTTTTAGGCTTTTCTTGTCACTTTGCAGATTCGTCAACAAATGTCTGAATCTTATCAGGAGCTTTTATTGCAACAGTATAACCAAAGGATGTTTTCCACTGCACACAATGCTACCCTCTACCTCAGCTTCTTACTGTCACTATCTCAACATCTTATCATCATCATCATCATTATCATCATCATCATCATCACCTCTGAGCTCGGAAACAAAACATAAATACCACTTCTTCATTCAACATTGCTTTTATTGAATTAATTAATCCTAATGAAAAGATGAAGGTGGGTGAGCCACAGTAAAAAGTGTCAGTTATTGTTAGGTCATGGTGTCTCACTCAGAGGCAGAGCAGGGTGAAAGGTGTGTGGAAGAGGCTGGCCCCATTTGATCGATGCCCTTTCATTATTGCACTGCTTGCTGCAGCTCCCACAGTAGTGCAACAGGGAAAGAGTGTCGAGCAGGGAGTGTCGTAACTCTAACCCTCATCCCAAATGACAAAGTGCAACCTGAGGAAGACGTTCACCTGCCTGTGAGCAAATTAAAAAAAAGTCGAAATCACCAGTTTTTCACTATTTCTGCTTTTTGCAGTGTTCAGTCTTTTCATCCTTCAATTTTTTTCATTTCATTCATTTTTTTTTTTAGGAGCAGAACAATGCAGTGAAATCTGATGAAAAACAGTTTTCAGGTGGCAGTGAAGGTCAAAACAATTCAGAATTGTAAAATGTATTAATATAGCAATTATCCCAAAGGCAAGTCTTTCTTATGGGCCTCCAATCACCAGTCAGGCCTAGCTTTTTGAAGTGCTGTTTATGTATACAGGTTCACAGCGTCATTTCTGACATGAAACAATAAACTTTAGTCTCAGTTTCAATGAACAGTTAGAGTATTTCAAATCGCTAAGAATAAAGCTTACAATGAGTAACACTTCAGAGAATGAGTTCCGTTAGGCCCATCCAGCCAATCACAACCCACCAGGCAATGGAACAGGAAATAAAAATGTGCTGTATGAGTTGTATGTGTGTGTATTCAGAAACAGGTTTTCTGTCAGTCACTGGTTGTGATAAAACAGAGGTATCAAACATATTTAACTATTTAGTAATGTTGACTTTTCTTTTGTAACTTGTAACCTGTCATTGGATGTGTATGGCCAAGATGGATAACAAACTCAGTCCACTGGCCTTTAAACTGTATCCAACCAAATCAATTCTGACCCTCATGTATACATGCATGTTACAATATGGAATTCAGTTCTAAGTTTTCTTACCTCAATTGTTTATTTACTTTTATTTATTTAAATTGAAATTTTCATTTTGTAGAGTTTTCCTTTGCATAAAATCTAAAGCCATTGTTCAGTACTATGATATGTTGAATGCTATTATGAATTAATATTATGAATGAATATATTATGTTGAAGAATATGCTGCTGCAATGTACATTTTGAGCTTCTACATTTGCCTCTCTCCAAATAGTGTGAAGAAATTTAATTTGCCATGTTTTAAAGACCAGAAGAACCCACCAACCCCTAGCCAGTTCACCAAAATGATAAACACTAAAGGTACCTGAACCAACATGAAGATGTTAATGAAGACTAGAGACTTTATACAAAACTTGTTCTATGAATTATTATTATTGTTGTTGTTGTTAATAATAATAATAATAACAATAATAATAATAACAATAATAACAATAATAATAATAATAATAATAATAATAGTAGTAGTAGTAGTAGTATCAATCATTATCATCTTCATTATTACAGTCACTCACTTTACCAAGAGATGCTCCTGCAAAATTGTTTCAATATCTCTTTTACTTAAAAGGTCTTAAAAATGTATATTGATATTATAAATATAATAATTCTATTTTTTTCATGCAGTCATTTTCCATAAAGCAAGCTTCTAACTGAAGATAGATTAAGATTAATGCAGTTATACAATAACAATCAACAGACTTCCAAATTGTTTTTCACACAGAATGAGAGGCACTATGATATATTACTGTAGGTTTATTTCTGCTAGTAAACTGAAAATGATCTCTGAACATGACAATGACAAATTTGATGAACTTATAGTTCAACAATTTTGTACAATAGACTCTTTAAGCTATGTAATTTCAAACCTTAAACATCTTCATTAGCACTAACATTTATTGAATGGGCATAAAGCATTTCACTCCCTGCCAAGCTACAGATTGCCACAGAGCTTGTATCACAATAGTGAACATCAGTGAAATCTGCAGCAGTGTGAAGCTCAGCATCATGGAAAAAGATGAGCACGAGCACTAGAGGAAGAAGATAATCCCTCAGAGTCAAGACCCTATAAGCAATATTGCACTACTCTGTTAACTCTAGTGAAAGCAGAGGCAACATTGATAGGGTCTCGTCTGCAAGGTGACGTAGAAGAGACTTCTTCGTAGAAGAAATTTCTTCTCGAAGAGGGAGTCTCAGTGTGAGTTCATAGGTGAACAACTACACACCCATGAACACCAGGAGGGGACAGACACAAGTCGACTGCTCCACCATCCTCTGCACAGGCAGATTGATTTTTGCCTATGATGCAGTAATGTTTCTGTTAACACACATGTACTGTACTGTACTATGCTATGCTGTGCTGTAGATGATGACTTTCTTTTGTCTAATGTTTGTATTTCACGAATCAAATATGCTGCTATTACCATAGAAACATAAAATCTGGACAAATCTGCTGATTTTGTAGCCACATCAAGGCAACATAGACAACGTTATTACCTGAAGACACTGCTTATTTCTTAATATACTACATTATCACATCCTCAACAAAAAATAATAAAAAGACAATTTCCTCTTCATTTAGTTTTCTCTATCAGAACAAAATGTTTCTAAAAAAAATCCCACATTTCAAACCTCTTATACTGCAGAGAAATGTTTAGTTATGCAACAGAAAATTGTTATATTAAATGTAACATTTTCAGACGTTTGTCGGACTGAACTTTGAACCCATATAACTGTTGTGTATTTAAGAGCATAAGAAATATCTGAGCTGGACTGAGTCACAATGATCTTTTTCATTTGAGTACAGGTAAACAGGCTGGATTTGATGTTGACACAATATCTGACTTTAGCTCATAGTTTGGGAACAAGAAGAATAGTTCTGAGAACAAGAAGTCAATTTAATTTCAAGAAATTAATTTAACCCCTTCAGACCCACATTTTTTCAGCTGGGCAAAACAATTTTTTTTAACTGATTCTGACTCCTATCCAACATAAAAACAAAGTGGAAAAAACATTTTTTTTGTAACTTGTGTTTTTAATAGTATTTTTTCATGTCCATTCCAATAGACGCCACGACAAGATGGGCGTAAAATGTCAAAAAGACTAAAGCTCAGTTTTTTCCACATGGTAATCAATTAGGTATGACCTAAACATCTGGAACTTGATGTTAGCATGGCTTTGACTCTGTGTACAGTCTGTGTACTGAACATACATACTGAATTTTCCTCTCAGCCAGCAGCTCCAGAAGAGTGTACGTTGTGAAATAATTGTCAAAATACAACTTGTGGTTGTTGTATTCGCTGGCAAAGATGGTAGACCACTCCAGCTCCAAGTCCTAGCTGCTTCTTGTGCTGTTGTGATAGCTCCATTGTAGTGCCTTGGCATTGCCATTCCACTTTTCCCACATAGGAAATATATTTTCACCCCCCATGGGTGTGCCTTTGATGTACTGCTTGACAGACAGAGTTCCGCGAAATGGCACCATTTGTTCATCAATGCAAAGGTTCTCCTCTAGTGGAAGCTCCAAGCATCTACTGCGTATGGCATCATAGAGAGGACGTACCTTGAAAAATACATCATTGTTCTCAGCTGGCTTCTCCAAATTGTTGACCAAATGCAAATGTGACCGGAGCTGGAAGAATCTGTCACCGGGCATGGTGTTTTGAAAAATACTATACAATACAATAATAATGTCCATCCCACCTTCCCAATACATGGAGACTCTTGGCATTTTCATCACTCCCATAGCAAGGTGGAGACTGATTAGGGTTCTGATCTCTCCTGAACTTGTCAGTTTGAAACTTAGTGTGCCACTTTGCATGGCATAAACATTTGTATTGTCAGCCATCAAACTGAATATCTCATCTGGTATATACTGTTTGAAGTATTCATAGGGTCTCCTCCTGTCCTCGGTCCTCCTCTGTCTGCACTACTGCACTGTCTGTCTCCTCTATCTCAATCTCATCTGCCACATCAAGTTCTTCTGGCATGCATGTAACCTCTCCACTGTCCCTTTCTGAATCTAATAACAAAACAATCACATTTAACTCATTTTATGTATTCTCACTCTTGAACCCTTATGCATTCCAGTTATATCTTGCATATAAGACATTAAATTGATTTAAAAAAAAAACATTCTGAGAATTAAAAAGACTAATTTCTAAACTTACCACCTATCTCACTCCTGGTTTCATCCTCCTCATTTCCTGAATTCAAGGAGTCAAGTTCAGATAACTCTCCATTCACAAGACGTTCAAGGAAGTCTTCGACTTTAGCCTCTACAAGAACATAATGTATAAAATATATATATTTAAAATGTTATAATCATGAATAAGTGAACTGTGACACCCTAATTTACCTATGAAAAGCTTACAGGTGTTTTGTTTCTTTATATACTGACACTAAACAGAGTGTTGGCTAAACTCGCCCAACTCCTGATGTCCATTACAATGGACATCGGACTTTGAAAAAATCCTATAAATTAATGATATGATATATGTTCAAAATAACTTCAGATACTATCACTTGTAACAGTTAAAATTATACTGACTTCAAATTTTTTGGCCAGCATGAACATAAATATATGTTTTTGATTGAAAATGGAGACTTACTCTTCCCTCTCTGCAGTTGCTCTGCCATGCTTGTCTTCTCCGTTGTCTGTCACTCTCTCAGAGCATGCTCAAAGTCATGACATGATTGTGATCGGATAATCAGGATCCAAAACACAGACAAAAATGTGTCATGACCATTCCAATGGACACAGGGTCCGGTTAATACATTTTCATTATATTGTATTATATATCTGATGTACCTCATCTACAAGCAGCCCAATTTGTTTCCCTTTTCATTCATTCCATTTCAACCAATTTCCTTCTATTACATCTCCATTTATATTTGTGTTTTATATTTATAACACATTACATTTTTAATAGATTAGGTAGTAAATTAAAAGATCTGCTCCTGCTCTGAGCATACATGTGATTACTCGTGTGATCAACTTAGAATAAAGTGCCCTAATAAATGCATCTTACTCTTTACTTTCAGTCCTATTTACTCTCAGAGATTTGATATGTGGACAACGTACTGTACATATTAGAAATTCACTTTATGTTCTCTTCAGTATTTGAGTGAGTTTACATACCATTATTTAATCAGAAATATTATCTCACCATTAGTTTCTTGGGCTAAATATCATCAGCAGCATCATTTTCATGTTAACAGAAAGTCGTTTATTTTTCGGTGGCACTCTGACCCATATTAAACCAAAGTCTTTTCTCTGTTCCCAACATCTCCTACCCCACCTTTAAGTCAATAGAATCTCAGAAAATGTCCATCACCAGTACACAACCCAAAGACATTCCACTTACTACCCAGAAAACATTTACATTTAGGGAGTTAAAAACTAAGAAGAGAAAGGAACCTAGAAAATGAACTTGCCAATTAATTTCCTGTTCAGTCAATCTATTGCTTTGTTCAGACAAACCGTCCACACTGTTTTGGGGAAGTTATCTTATAGGATTTTTGTGTCCAAACATCACCAGCCTGTCTGCGTCTGTATGTGTGGTAACAATGTACTGAAATAAGAGAATAAGAATAATAAATAAAGAGATCCATCATCTTGCGCTCTTAACAATCGTGCTCTCAAGTTGCAGTACAAATATCCTCCAAACTCCTCCATCAATCTGGTGACACAAAGTGACACAAAACATGAAAAAACGTTTTGAGTGTCTGGACTGAGATGCATCTGTAGAAATCAAATTTGAATCACATTTCAAACAACCTCCAAACAGTTTTTTGCTGTCCAGACTTCAATCTAAATACAATATAGAGTACAGGCTTGTAGCCTGAACAAGGCCTAACTGTTCCAGTGCTAAAAGAGATCGTTTGTAATTACACGTATTGCTGAGAATTAAAATACAAAAAACAAATACTAAACCCATCAAAGTCCACTTTACTTGTTCAATATGGTAAATGCTTTATTACTTGTGAGTATAGCTAACAAAAGCTGGAGCATACTGGATACATACTGTGTCCAGTACTGTATGAATGAGAAAGCAATGACAAGGTCTATGGATGGTGTTCTAAGAGTTGACATACTGTTCAATACAGACACATTCACACTTGACAGACCTCTGAACATGATGCATTTCATACAGCTTCTGGAGGAAGTTTGAGTGATAGGACAACGTCTTAATGTCGTTCAGGTGCATTTGAACATGGATCTACACAGGCCTACTGCTGAGCATGATGGGGTCACAGAGCTGATCACTCAGGAGATATTAGTGCTCCATTTCCCCCATAGACTGTCCCTATGAGCTACGGTCCATATAGACCCAGTCTGCTCTGGTATTTGCCTGCTAGCACAAAGACAAGCTTCTACATGCTGCTCATCCAAACTCACTCATACACTCCATATTTAAGCATTTTCCATTCTCATTTGATAACATGCTACAATAACCTGATTGGACCGGAGAATTTGAGTGTATACATGTAGAGAAGCAGTCTAAATTATATGTTGACCTCGTATATATTGGAAATACTAGCTTCAACATTGCTTTGAGCTAGGGTAGGTAGCAGCAGAGAAGCTAGCAAGACACAGCTACATTCTGAGAGTATCCGACCCTCCCTTTAAAGACATTTTTATGTGTAATGAGTGCAGAGGCAGGTAGGCAGGCAGGTAGGCAACTGGGTGGGCTTAAGGGGGACTTAGGCCAGCAACAGTCACAGATTATTTAAACATTTTTTGTCAGACAATATGATTTATTGATTATGGTTGGGATGTAGAGAATTCCTACAGATATAACAAAAATATATGAACTCTCCTAGCTTTCATATTCCTAGTGTCATGTGTTATGGTCAATATTTTCTTATTATCTATAAGTTTATAATTAAACCTTACCTTAAGATGGAAATGCAGTCAAATAAAAACAGTGAATTCCATTGAATGATTGTCAATACTACAGTATCAAAGAAACAAAATGTTTTTTGTTTTTTTTCTCTCAAACAGCATGCGATCTGAATTAAATGTATGTGAGCTAACCCCCCCAAAGATATGCAACAGCAAATTCCACAGTGGCTTGCAAAACAGTGGCTAAATATGACACTACAGGCTGCTATGCCGCCACTACACTACAGGCTGCTATGCTGCTATAACCCCCCCCCCCCCCCCAAACCTCGCACACACACACACACACCAAGTGGCCCTGCCCTCTACATTCCTCAAGGAGCCCCATCCCCCCCTACGACCTGCCCCAAATAGGAAACTTACCCCATTTTTCCCACCCACACTGTGACTTCTTCGAGCCTGCACACTCAACAAATTATGTCCACATGATACGTAACATGTTTCTCTAATAAACCATTAAACCAGAAGGTTTTACAAAGGTGCCACAAAATTGCATTTCAAAGAGGATATTATTAAATAGATAATTGATTTTTTTGTTTAATTTTTTAAACAACACTAAAACTACTTAAACTCACTTAAAATTACTTTTTCTTTTTACCTGGGCTAATTTAGATTTTAAAAGGGTCTGGTAGGTTTATTCAGATAAATAATTAGCAGTACTAAAATCATAGATATTGTAAAATGGTTGTATATAATTTTGGGCATTATAAAACATTGTAAAAAAAAAAAAAATCTAATGTATAATTTTACAGAATGGTTTCCTGTTCCTAAATTCCTGTTCCACTACAACGGCTTAGACACAGATTACAATATATCATTCGGATTTATGTCAAATTAAAATAAACCAATCTTGCAAATACAAATAGGCATTACAGCTCTGCTAACATTGTACTTCATCCTTGATACTGATTCTGTTCATGGTCAGTCAGATCAGATAAGTTAAAAATCATTGTCCAGCAAGAGAAGTGAAAAGTTAAATGTATAAATGATTTCACACTGTGGGCTGGCATATAGCAACACATTACACTGTCGCACAAAATGTGTGAAAAGTGGGGAAAGTAGACCTCAAAGCACGTTACTTAATCTGACACGTGGTTTGCAATGCAAACCAAGACGGCCTCTGAAGTCCTGTGAACAAAATGTTCCTTTTTTTTTAGGAGGCGTGGTGCAGGAGGCCTATATCTCCCAGGGTAAAGTACAGCCTAATAACGCAGCAGACTCTTCCTGTCATAAGGACTTCTGTACTGGCCAGCGGTTCCTAAACTACAGACTGGGGACCTCCAGCGGTCTTTGAGGGAAGAATAAAAGATACCTTTGGATTTCAGTCAAAATAGTACATTTAAAATCATTGTTTGGGCGGCAAGTTTAACTGGGCTTAATACACAGTTATTGATGGTTTATAAAAAGAAGCTTCCTTTGAATCATCTTCAGAAATAAAATCATGTTAATTAGGTCTCAACATTTTATAGACTGGTTGCATGAAAACAGCCTCAGAATAGAAGTCCTGTTATTATAATATCAAGCAAAACTCATATTTTTTCTTACACTCCCTCTAAATACATTCTCTTCATAATGTAGCTTTTAATGCTAACTGACAATTGGATTTGGATTATGGGATTTTCCTTGTGTATAAAATGAACTCACACTTGGCCAGCAAAGACTAGCTGTGGTAAAAAAAAAAAATGGCTCCAATCTACTCTAAACCTATGGCCTGTGTCACATGACTGGGGCTGTGTGTGTGTGAGAGAGAGAGAGAGGGACAGAGAGAGAGAGAGAGAGAGAGAGAGAGAGAGAGAGAGAGAGAGAGAGAGAGAGAGAGAATCTAGGGGAAGGGGTGGGGCTGCCTTCCAATAAGAACCTACAGAGGTTCCTCCATGGATTCTATGTTCTCGTCTGTTTTCCTTCACTTAGCAGAATTTGTCCTTCTGTCCTGCTGCTGGAGTGTAGGGCGAAGGCCGAATGCTATGACAATACTATTGCACTGCTTTAGCGGATGGTACAGTAGTGCAACATCGTCAAAGCAGCTGACCTCTGCACACTGGGAGACACACGCAGAGAAAGTGAGCAGCCATTCCACACACAAACACCACATTCATGATAGAAATAAATAAAAGCTATGACACAGCCACAACTTTACATGCTGAGAGCTAATTCTAGATTTTCTGACCATGTTCAAATAAGATTTGTAAATAGAGGAAGCATGAGATGAATGAGGGAGGGAAGCATGGTGTGCATGTGCGTGTGGGTGGGTGGGTGGGTGGTGGTGGGGGGGGGGGGGGGGGGGTTGTCAGCCAATGCCCTTTTAATATTGCACTGCTCATCTGATTTCACAGTAGTACAACAGAAAAAGGGCTTTGGCCAACAAAGCTGCTCCTCAAATCCATTCAGATTCTATTCAGCATGCAGGCCATCACTTCCAATGTTACTAAACCATGTGGACAGTACATGAAAGCCAACCACCAAACCACTATGATACATGTTGGAACCGTATGCAACCAGCAGCCGTGAAATAACCAAAGAAGCTTATTAGCTTTACAATACAATGTAGCCTATATGGCATAAATGTGTAAATCGGAAAGCCTGTAATATATGCAAATTGAACAGGAACACATATGTGTGTCTGTGTGTGTATTTGTTGATGGGATGGTAAGATGACTCCTCTCGTAGGTCTGTCGCCTTTTTTGCTACTTGGTGCCTGTCAGCATTATTATGGGCTCAAATCAAAATTAGCGCTTCCTATAGACCAATACACTGTGGCCACACTGAAAACAAGCCTGGAGGAAACAAGGGTGGAGAAAACATATATAGGGAATAGAGCACATTCCAACATACAATACAGAAGCCTTCACTTAATACCTACTATTCCTGTCCCTTTAGCTAAAGTGGCAATTTGACCCTCTCTCCTGGTCTAGGAAAGTGAGGGGGGGGCTATGATGGATTTTCTTATTTCCAATGTCTGGAGAAGTTTACAATCAGCCAAGGTGTTCATTTTTCTCTCACAAACTTCCTTCATATCGAAGCCAACACAGCTCCACATGTTCCTTCTTTTTCTCTGGATGTCCCGACTACTGGAGCACGGTGTGAAACAGTAAAGACACACCGAGACACACACATTCCTCCAAACCTGAGGATATGTGACTTTGTGAGGCTTTCCTCCTGTTCGTGGAGCCGTGTAAAAATGTAAAAATTGACATTTTGAAAGGAGTCTTGCTCACACACACAGCGCACGGTGATTTAGCGTAAATACTTTGAAACTAAATAAAAGCTCAGCCCAATAATCCATTTCAAAATCTCTGAATTCAAAGGCATCCGATTGAAAAAATAAATATGCGGCCGTTGGTCTGAGACACAAGCCCCTTAAATAATGAGGTTATTATATTATTGGCTAATTAATGACTCGACTTTTGTCGTTAAATGCTGAGGGCCACGGGCAGCGGTGGCGGACCCATGGGTGTCCTCGGACCCCCCTTCGAAGCCTGCGGATTAGCTCGAATGATAGCAGCCCACTTAGTTTGTGATATCTCCAGGATAATCACTTTCACGAGCACACGCCTGTCAATCAATCACGCGTGCCCTCACGCTCGCTCTGCCTCTCTCTCTCTCAGACACACACGCACACACTCACACACAATAGCTGCTATACACTTATAAGCAAGGAGAGCTTGCGGAACCTCTTCGCGGCCAATCAGACCCACCGACATCCACGTCTGTCTGCGAGCTCCACGCCATCTCCGCGCGGCAGCAGCAGTGCGTCCGTCGCGCAGCGGAGGGTTCTGGAGAGCGGTACCTGGCAGAGGCAGGGCCGGTCCGTACAGCTCAACACAGACAAGAAGCACAACGAAGCCAAGTTGCCGACTTTAGCGGGGGGAAACGTCCTGTCTGTTCCCGTGTATATCCCACACATAAGTCCGTTTCAATCGTAGCAACGGTCCGCGAGACGTGACGACTTCACGGTTAGAAAAACGGTATTTCGTCTGTTGGCAACCTCACGGCCTCCCATCTCCGGACTCCATCTTTGACTAGTTGACATTCAGCTCTTGCCGAGACAAATTCCTTATTTGCATGCCAGCCTACTATTGGTCCCTTTCTGCGCTTGGGTCGGCCCTTATTGGTGGAAATTTTATCTCATCACCTTCGGGATTGGCCAGATACCAAGTGAACGTCATTGTATAGTTTAATTTTAACAATGAACACAATTTTTTTTTCTTCCATTCACAAATTTCTCATTACCCGCCTTTGAGGCGATACTTGTTTGCTCTGATGCTTCAAAGAAACGAATAAAGTGTGAGGTGCAGCAGAAACAGGACTGTCCATACATGGCCACACTGACCACCGTGATTTGAGCCAGTAGGCCTCCACGTGGATACAGTCCAACTCCAAACCGTGCAGTGCAGGTCTAGACTAAATCAGTTCTAGAATTCACCTCAGGAGTTGCTGAGGTGAATGTCACAAGTCGCCTGACATGGAGACATGGAGAAGATGTTCCCCGTTGCAGGAGCAGTGTTGCGCCCCTGTAGTGCGCGTAGAGGACGGTCAGGGTGGGAAAAGGTTAAAGGCGACAGGGCTCACTTGTGCTTGGAGGAAGGCAGCAGCCTGTGAAATCTGGCATTCCTGACCAGTGAAGCTGAAATAATTGCATTGTCCGGCGGAAAAGACCCGCCTCACCCCTCTCTTCCTGTCCCCTCCGGTGCAGGAACCAACGGTATGATGCTGTGCGTTTGGTGTCAAGAAGAGAGAGAGAATGAGCCCAGAGATGATTCCTCCTTCCATGTTCTAAAAATAGAACAACATTAATGATTTTAATAATAACAATAACGCCGTTGGTCTTAAATGAAGCCTATAGCACGTTGCTCTATTTGTGTGACGTTCTCAAAGGTAAAGCATGCACATGAAGACCACTTCATATGAGTGGAGTGGAGACCACTGACATGCATCAAACATTCATTTTCGCATTCATGTAAACAAAGCCTGCTGGATCTCAGTTGAGGAAAGGAAGGCTTCGCACCCACCTCCCAGCCCCTCCTCCCCTCCTCTCAGGCAGCTACCTCCACCCCACTTCTGTGCCCCTTCCCCAGCTCAGTCCAATGCAGTACTTTTATTTATCAAGTCGCTGAACGCTAACTCGCACAGGCTGTGTAATACTCACTCTTTTCATGTCGAATGAATAATGAATCTGTTTATTGTTCAGACTAAACACACTGCTGCTCCACTCGCTTTACTTTGCCTCGAGTTTTGAGAAGAAACCTGTATGCCATGACGTGCTTTAAATGCTATGTAAGGAATGCGCGTTCACGCTCGCCTCTGCCTATGCGTGTAGTTTTGCACGCGCGCGGTAGTAGCGGAGTCGAGCGAAGTACGTGGGGCCTCAGGAAGCACTATGCCCATATTTAGCCATGACGGCTGACTGATCAGGTTGACATGCCCACAGGAGGATCTGAGTGAACTTTGCAGATGATGCACTGAAGAACTTATTTACAACAGAGGCATGTTCAAAATGCAGCTCTTCACACCAAGAACATGAGTACACGTATCTGCAGCAGTGCTGAAGTGTTTTTGTTAAGTCTGTTGTGAATGGGTGCTCTTGATCCACAATCAAAGTAGGAAAGTAGGGGAAAAAATATTGGTAGTTTTGTGATGGTTTCAATGACAGCTACATTTACATTTTAAAAAAGTATTTTGCGTATTTCTAATGGAGCTTAGCTTAAATTAGCTCATGTTATTATGTTGAATTACAAAATAGTGCAGATAATTCTATACAGTGTGTGTAGATTTTCATGTCCATTATATTTTAATATTTTAATGAATGTTTGTTATGTACTCATTGTAAATGTACTGCATTTGAAGTAAACATGGGCATCAGTATTGTAACTGCTCCCCTTTTACACATGTAACTGCAGAGCAACATTTCATTTTTAGACAGACAGTTACAGCAGTTATTATAAGCGGCCACACAGAATATGATCTTTACACTTTGCACACATTGCAAAATGAAAATAACAGGAGGTTTTTGCCTTCTCCCAGAATGAGTATGACCCTTCATATGAACTAGATAGAACACGCTTAGCATCCTATGTTCAGCATCACGGCTATGCGAAACCAGTGTGAAACCAGTATTTTACAAAAAATAATTTATAGAGGTAAGACAGTGCTAGTCTAATGAAAGTTAGACCATTCTACACAAATACAGACTGATGCAACAAATGCACCTGATGTCATGTCTTTTTGAGACTCAACCAGAGATTTTTATTTTTATGTAATGAGGTGAAATGGAAACGGAAATACTCACAATCTCACAAAAAATAATTGATTTATGTTCATTTATTATTATTATTATTATTATTATTATTATTATTATTATTATTATTATTACTATTATTATTATCATCATCATCATTGTTGTTGTTGTTATTATTGTACCAGTTGTTAAGGAAAATATGCAAGACAAAATTTTAAAACCCTCTTTTCAGAATTGGGTCTGTGTAGCCTTAATGTTATTAGGCTGTTATCCTTCTATTCAGTGACTGAGCTGTCCTGCTGAGCATACAGAGGATTTTGAGGCCTTGAAGGAAGACAAAACTCATCTGTTAGCTACCAATGTGTTACTCTGTGAGCCAATCACAACTGACAGACATGTCCTGGTCCTGGACTGATGCAGGTCATGTGATCAGTCAGCAGCCCCACCCCAGCAGCAAAACAATCATGTGCAGGACAACCAATTGAACTTGTTATTTAAGATTAAAATGCACATTTGTTTCAGTATGTCACAGCTAATCATGACACCTGACACTGGGAGAGACAGGGTGGCCTAGCTCAACCACACAATATCCCCCTGCTCCTGAATTGTGTTTGAGTAAGACAGGTTAGATGATGAAACATCATATATATTTGGTTTACTTCATTTCAAACTTGTACTTTGTGTCTTAAAATAAATCTTATTTCATACATTTTTTCTGTTTTATGAAGAAATGTATTTTTTAAAAATCGAGAAACAAACATTTCTGCAATGAGCAATGGTGAAAGAAGTATTTCAATCATTCTTTACAGTAATTCAAAGTATAAATACAACAATGTAAAATTGCTCCATAAGTCATGCATTCAAATTGTTATAAGGTAATTATTCAAAAGTATCAAGTATTATTATTACTATTATCTATACTGTTTTAATATATAACAATGAATCATGTTTCATAAATTCATCAAATTATATGTATGTGCATTTGCAAAGTAAGAAGAAAGTCCAATATATTATCATGAGTAACAAAAATGGAATTATTATCATTATTATTGTTGTTGTTGTTATGATTCTTCTTTTTATTCTCCTTCTTCTTATTGTTATTGTTATTGTTATTAGTAGTAATATCTTTTCCAATATGTTCTGAGGGATGATTGCTGCTTGGATTTCAACTCATAACCTATAGCTGCTGCTGTGGTCCTGCATGACGTCCACTACATATATTATTACTGTCATTATTGTTACCATATCTCCATTACAGTTTATAGTTAGTGAATGATTTACTGCTGCTGTGCATCTGTGTCTCTCTATCTCTATCACAGGTTCCACTGCTACTGTAATCATTCTATCATTCACTGTAATTCATTGTCATTTTATCATTCATTGTAATTGTACAATATGTTTGTGTTGATTGTTCTGTACATGTGACATCCATTGCACGTCTGTCCGTCCTGGAAGAGGGATCCCTCCTCTGTGGCTCTTCCTGAGCTTTCTTCCACATTTTTTCCCTGTTAAAAGGTTTTTTTTGTGGGCAAGTTTTTCCTCACTGGAACCGAGGGTCTAAGGACAGAGGGTGTCACTGTAGTTGTAGTTGCAGTAGTTTTGTAGAGGTGCCAGTATTTATTCATAGTAATAATGATAATGAGCTATTTTACTAAACGTGGTACTAAAATGTATTCCTTGTAAGCATGTGTTCAAAGTTGGTACAGTGAGGAACATCAACTGTCTGTCACAGAATTTTAGCATTTATGTTAGCTTTCTTTACAAGCATGTTCCCATTCTTGTACCTGCCTTCTCCTTTAATAAATCTTTTAGTGGCACTGAAGCTGCTAGCTTTCACCTCCTCCCACCTCACTGCTGCTTCCACCCCATCTGACCTGCGACCTTCAGAGGTCAGCAGCCACAGAAAAGCCAGATGTCAAGATCTTGGAGTGGGTGCTTGGTGACTCAGATGAGCATTTGGCAACTTGAATTACTCTGGGCAGCATGGCGCCAGGCCTAGAGGGGGGGGTGCAATATTCAGTTTATATGAATCAGGAAGCAAAACAAAAAAAAAAAAAGGGGGGGGGGGGGCGCATGGTGAGCACACTACAGAAGCGTGTGTACCCTACTCCCAGCCCCTTTTTTAGGCTCCAAGGAGAATTGTGTACACCATGTTGTATATTTTACATGGAATTCAGACAATACATTATGGAAAGATAAAAGGAAAGTCAATGTAACCTTCATCTGGCACTTTTAAATGCATCTAGGTATCTTCAAATGACAGTAAACCTGCAGTTTCTGGGGCTTCTGCGTGTGTGGGATACCCACCCCTGCAGTACTGGTTTCTTTAAAAATGAGACTGATCTTTCTCTGACCTAAACAAACTATTTCTGATGTCATACCCAAACCCACAGACATTATGGGTTGCCTTGGATTACATTTAGTGCTAACTAAATAAAATTGAATTGGGCAACCATAACCTTAACCATAAACTCCCACAATTCATATATACGTCCAATTTTGCATATGATTGCAGAGTTCTTCAGGCAGCCAGCACTCACCTAAGGCCAGTTCAGAATGTAAAGCAATCTAAAGCATTCATGCCCTATTCCTTCCTGGAGTAAAGTCATCACTTCCTCTCACACTACATCCCTTACACTCATCCTCTGTGACTCTTCACAATCAGAATTAAGAGCAGAATCAGAATCTATCCCATATCAGTCCGCATGGTGTACGCGTTCGAACAATTACTGACGTATAGAGAGATCGTAACCATAGTAACATGCCAAAATGGTCTTTCTCTCTACCGCCGAGGCACTATATTTCCCGGCGGAGTGACAGGCTAAAGCAACGCCTGGAATTGACAGCTTGGCGTACACTATGTGTCATTGCCTGAAGAAAGCATGTCATAGTTTGATCGCTGGGTTGAAATACATTTGACCCGTTTGTGTCTGTGAGTGACAAACATGTAGGAACTCTCCTGTTGGCGCCGCAGTGCAAGCCGCCAGTAAAAGGGTTAAACCGGGAAGCTACTGGACCACACATGTTGGAAGGAGCTGAGAACTGACCAAACCACTTTAGATCAACTCGAGCTTCATTTAGCCCGAGACGGGCCAAACTAATGGACTTGACAGGATTAACGCCGTGAATAAAACCATAAAAGGTCAAAAAATAATTCCTATACAGCTTCCACAGCGGGAGATTTTATTGTCAGTATGTCCGACTGAATTATTTTTAACGAATTTTAAAACGCAAAAGAGCTTAGGTCAGTTGATTTTGCCTAGAAAATTTTCTAATATTAATCCGACCGAATCTCTGTGGACGAATAAATCAAAGAAAGCAGGCTGTTTTCCCTTTTTTGGATTCTCTTCTGACAATTATATTTCTGCCTTCATCCGATTTATTCTACATGGTTAACACTGTGTAATAAATATGTTTCTGTTCTTCTTTTGTTCCATGAAAGTCAAAGAAAATTTGTTTTATAAAAATAATTCTTGCTCGGCCTAACACAATTTATCTCAGGCCTAGCAGGATGAACATTCAAATGGTGTGTTTTTGATGACAGAAATGCTATATCTTTCCATATCCATATTCTCTTATATACTAGGACTACTAGGACTATTCCTTTATATATATATATATATATATATATATAACTACAGGATATTTATTATACAAGCAATACAAGAAAATAGTTTAGAAATGCAAAGGTTTGCCACATACCCCCAGTCTGTTTCTGTTTTGCAACAATCACAATGTAAATCTAGATTTTACCTCGAATACTAGCAGTCAGTATCAAAAGTAAAAAAAATGTTTATTCCCTTTCAGAGTTCATTTAGCGATAATTAAGATGGAAACAGCAGCAATATAATGTAGCTGCTGCAGCTGGAGCTGAGTCTGGGGACTGCATTTTTACTATTACAACAATTCATGTTTTTATAGTGTGTTCTGCGTGTAAAATCCATCAGTGAAATAACTGTAATGTAACTATAACGTAACTATAATGAAATAGAGCAATCAACAATGAAGCTATGTGCTGTTTTTTCACATATGATATGGATGATATAATATTATATATATATATATTTTTAAAAATTAGTACACATATATGTGTGCTTAGGTAAAGTAGAAGTAGCTAAAAGTATCCCTCAAAATATTTGAATGAATTAAGTTTACTTTAAATGTTATATAAATTATATACAAGTAAAGTCATATCCATAGAATAAAATTAGTCTTGAATTCTGTCATTTCATCAGTACTTCGATTTGTTCAGCTATCCTACATGCATACCTCACTCTCTGTGGACCAAAAGGTCAGAGGTCTGTGGCTGAGGGAGAGCTCTGTTCAAACAATCCTGGAATTCCAGGTTGGAGGAGGAGAAGGAATGCAGTGAAAGAGAGAGGACAGTAGAACAACACAATGATGTGAGAGTGCTGATGGATGATGAATACAGATTGAGATTCACACGTGTGTGACTGTGCACTTATATGTGACCTTTAAGTCCAACAGTACAGTATTTCATTTACAGCTGAAGAAGATGACGGTCCAAAAAAAAAAAACTGATGTAATTTTGCTTCTTCTTCTTCTTCTTCTTCTGTTAATTATTAAAGAGCACTCCAGAGATCCTCTTTCAAATCAGTCAGGGGTGAAGAAGATTCAAGAGAGCTTTTGTCTTCACCCCCAAGCAGATGGCAAGTCAAGCTTGTGTTCAGTGATAATAAAGGTACCAAATAGATCATATCAGAGAATATAACAGTAGCAAAATATGCAATAACATTAAAATTAAAATTAAATAATAACAATATTAAAAAGTATTAAATATACAGACAGTATGTGACTGTGTCTATAAGAAATTTTCATCCACTTGCTTCAGTGCTGCACACATATTACTTTGATTTTTTAAGAGTCTCTTAACATCATCTACAGGAATTATTAAAAGTGCATTTAGTATTTTTGCAAAGTACTAAATTAACACTAATAAACCAAGATATCAAAAATTAAAAATATTCCGGTGGTTACTATATCCTCACTTTTATGACCAATGACAAATGGCTAATGTGATACAATCATCATAAGTGCAGAGGGAAATATTTTTTTTCCATATTTACATACATAAGCATAGTAACACTGGACACAATGAGTGATGGAACCTTTGGAGTCCTGCTATCAGCTGATTCATTGTTAGGGCATTTTGGGTAGGCATAGTTATTGTCCTCACTGTCATCTTTGACAAAAGTTCTGAGAGGAAGATCCATATCACTTTTCTTCCTGTCTCCAATCTAATCCACAACATCTGCTTACTCACTTTGAAAAAAAATCACTCACAATTCTGACATCTCCATATCAATAGGCAATGAACTTCCTGTCTGTGTTCCTTAAGCCAATCAGTCCTCAGATGCTGCTGCTACCAATGAATGTCTCCTTATTGAACAACACCTAGGACTCACAGGATACTATAAGAAGTACACTTTGCTAAAATATATTTCCAGCTTCTTCAAATAGTCTCGGTTTTGGGTGAATCCTGTTGTAATAGAAAATTACAACAAATTACAACAATAACAAAATACAGCCAGTGCAATCAGTGAAAGTCACAGTGATGAGAGAAATGTGTTAAGTATGAAAAATAAACACATTGGATAAGACAAAATCTCAGAAGAATTACAAATGTACAAAACCCTACCCAGAAGACTGGAGCCTTAACCCATCCCATTAAACTTCAAATGAACCCTGAATGTAGAAAATCTGCAGTAGGATTAGAGATAAAACTCCAAAAAAGAAACTGCACAAAATCTGAGATGATCTGAGAAAGAGTAACATTTATAACATGTGGAATTGTAAATTCAACTTTAATTGCAGAAGAGAAAACCAGTTACAGGATGCTCTGCAGTGACTTCTCCTAACAACAGAACATGATAGATAAAGAGCTCTTATAAGTAAAGGTATGGTAAAGGTAAGATATTTACATGTTTATGTATATATATTTATATATTTACATGTATTTACTTAATTACTTGGTGTGTCAAGATATACTCTACGGACAATAATCTTCATATTATGTTATAAATACATGCCATTATATAAATAAACCAACACCTCTTGAGTCAATTCCATCGCCACTTTGTGGTTCACAGTCCAACATGAGACACCTTAAGGCTGGTTGCCAGCATTACAGTTGTGTTTAATTTGCCAAAACAGAGACAAAACACGGAATAAAAGTTAAGAATTTATTTAATTGATAGCATTTTTTCCCATCCATATCATGTCAACATTGTTATCATGAAATCTAGAAAAACTGGTGACAGCTGTAAAGACGTCACTAGTGTTACATCATTATTATATATAAAAGTCATAGAAAGTATATTTTACATAATACATTGCTGCTTTGGTGGCTGTCCAGTTAAATATTCAAAAAGGTATGTTGTATCTTTAACCTTAGTTTTATAAAGTTGTACATGTTTGCTGCAAGCTTGCATATATATATATATATATACAAGAGTTGAACATTTCTGTGTCAACCTGCAAACACATTTTTGCAAGTTTGCACATTTAATTACAGACATTTACAGTCTGTAACACCATAAGCAAAATTGAATTGAAGAAGCAGTATCAATTTAATATATATACCTTTTTTTTTTTTTTTTTTTTTTTACTATATTTTGACTTCAAAACAGTGCTTTGGAAACCTGTAAAATAATAGGTGTCAAGAAAGTCCAAACACGGGGTGGCAGGGTTCGAGTCCCGACCTGTGGCCCTTTCCCGCATGTCATTCCCCATCTCTCTCCCCACATTTCCTGTCACTCTTCAGCTGTCTCTATCAATAAAAAGCTTGGAAAGGCTATGTTGGTAATAATCCATCATCAAATAGGACTTGTGCACGCAGAACACACATTGCACAAGCTGAATCTGAAATTCTGTAAACTGATAGACACACTGGTTAGGTGTTTCATTTTATTTCCCAAATAAGTTTGACTGATCTTGTTTCCATGTTTCCAACCTGCCTGATCATCTGACTTCCAATGTTTTGTGATGCATCACCATGTTCCCAGATCCTATTAAGTAATTCAGAAAGTTATTACTAAAATAAACAATAGTAAAACAAAAGTACAAAAAGTACAAAAATAAAACTGAACATTGTGAAAAAGGGCTATGAGTTCCCCTTTCAGTTCATACATCCATCTTAAACACACATTAATGTCCTCTCATTGATTACTCTATACTGAATGGTTTGCCCTGTGTGTTGCTGTAGTGAGTGTGATATTGTGTATGTTGTATAAAAATCAGTGCTTGCCTGCCTGTGCTTGCACCATTACTGAAAGCCTCCACCCCTCTGTCTGAATTAGATCCATACCATAATACCATATCCTTCTGCAGCTCTGGATCTGGGCTTGCTATCTCAGCACCATTCCGAAAGGATCCAGCATCAGAGAGGAAAAATGGGAGCATGTAACCATAGCAACACTGCCTGCCACAGCCGTTCAGACGGTATAGGGAGAAAGGAGTGATCCAGGCTAATGTACACTCAGTACAAGGTTCACTCGCTCTGAACAGCTTCTCCACTCAGCAGTGAAGCTTGTCTAGAAGAAACAGTACAGGAACCAGATCAGAAGCAGACTCATTGAGGTTTCACATGTTCTGTATCACAAAATACTCATTGTAACACATTTGCAGGGTTTGTCAGTCAATACTAATGACCAGACCGGACAAGGGGAACTGTTAATTGAACCACTGACCCTGGGAATAGTAGATGATCTAGTTAAACACCTGAACTACAGCCACCAGGGAAAAGAGTGCCTGAAAATGTGATTATTGTAACCCCCTTCTCAGTTACTTTTTTTACACCACCTTTGAACGTGGCCATTTGGTACACAGACACATTTGATTTCCCTGTTGGACAACATGTTTCTAGAGTAACCTGATCCAAAGTCATTCACTAAACCCACTGTAGTTAGTGCACTGTCCCAACTGATCAACAGAAGATGCCATGGCACACATTCACAACACCATGCTATTCCATCTGACATTCAGAAAGACTGTTGGTCACTGACTTGACAGTGCAGCAGTTAACACAAGTTCCCTCCAGACTTCTCACTGTGCATGTGGATCCTTGACTTCCTGACAGGCAGACCCAAGGTGGTAAGGGTGGGTGGCCAGACATCCATCCTCAACCTTAATTCCAGGGCTGTGTTTTGAGACCCCTGCTGTACTTCCTGTACACATATGACTATAATACCAATTTTGACTCTAACAGCTGTGTCAAGTTTGCTGATAAGAGATGTGGTGGCCTCGTTCTTACCTGAACCTTATTACCATGTCATTTTATACTATTCTTAATTGAATAAATTGTATAAATGCACATCATGATTATGTGAGACATTTCATTTCCCACTCCTCCAGACTGTCTGTCAAAAAGCATCTTTATACTGTATTGGCCGATCCAGTTGGAGCATTAAAGCTCCTCTCTCTGGTAACTGAAAGTGTTTTTGTTAGTGCAGTTCAGTACATTATTCTCTGGTTAGTAGATAAACAGAAAACCACTAGCTTATACTGGCTTGTTTTAAACATGACAGCTGAACATATCAACAGACTAATTTTCAGACTGAAGCAGTGCAGCATGACATAATATTTTAAATGAAAAATTCACAGACATTCATGTTATATTGTTTAATATTCATGTACACATACTTTGCCAATGAAGCTGATTGTGAATTATTCATATCAAATTTTACCCAGCCAAGAGGAAATAGTAACAAAGAAACATGTCACTCAGTGCAACATTGAGGCTCACTGGTGTTTTAATAGGATGATAAGAAAAATGTGGAATGCTACTAGCATCTTGAGAGATCACAGGTGAACCCCCTTTTCCTTCTGGGAATTGTGGGACATTGATCAATATGGTATCAAATAGTGGCAGCTTGAAGAATTGAACGTCTCTCTCACCATCGTTTCTCTCCTCACCTCCAACCTTTGCTTTTTCTTTTTTACTCTCCACGGACTGAAAGCTTGAAGTTGGCCAAATGTGGAGGTGGTTCTCCCTGCTAGCAGCTGTATATTAACATATAGTGGTCAATTATGATTTGTTGCATTCCACAGGGACTCATTGGTAAGCAACACGTGCATGCATACACACACACCGAAGGTAGGTGGGTGGTTGCTTCATGACTCATACATATCCAGAAACAGCAGTGAGTACGCTCTCTCTCTCTCTCTCTCTCTCTCTCTCTCTCTCTCTCTCTCTCTCTTTCTCTCTCTCACACACACATATGCATAAATTACACCTACCTTACACATGTCTTCAACTTAGCATATAGCAGAATTAGCCCCTTATAAGGGTTTGATGATGAACATCTGCTCCAGCGAGGGTCCATATCTCATATGATATACTACTTATTTCCAGTAGAATTGATCTAAAATCCTAGATCCCAGATTTGTTTCTAAAGCCATCTTTGGGTGTCAAAGGCATGACTACAACTATATTTGTGCAATTATAGGAAACTGTGCCTAGGCATTAGGGCTGTGTCTGCCATAACTCACTCCCCCTCATTGATGTGAATGCTGGAAACATTCGGGGGGTTAGGGTTAGGGTTAGGGCTGCACTTTTTTTGTGCTTAACTCACGTTTTTCAGCATAGAAACTAATCAAAATTCATAATTCATTAGGACTGCTTTGACTTCTCTACCAACTGAGCTAATCGACACCCCCTCTTATTTATATTTTGCATATTTTCTGTGAAATATTCCAAACCAATATTCAAACCATTATAACTCTAATACTACTACGTATTCTTGCTTTGAACTAGAAGCTCCATCCAAACTTTGAAATCTTCCACATCTTTGATACATTTATGTTCATTTGTGTCAACTTTAAAATCTCATTAAAACTTTTGAAAAACTTCAACTGTAACTTTAGAATGTTAATTCTTGGGACTTCCATTCACATTAATTGATTCAATAATAACAGTATTACTTGCAATGTTCAGCCCCTTTCATATATTTACATTAGTGTATTTAATGTGTAATGTTCAGAGTCAAAATAGTGGGTGTGGTGGGGACAAAATAGGGGGGAAGATATAAAATCTTAAAACTTTTTTTCTACAGATTTTACTCTTCATACATCATTTTTACTCCAAACATAGTAATGTTTGTGTTCTTTCACATGATAGAATATGAAAATAAACATAAATACATGAGACAGAAATTTCACAAAAAGGACCTTTCTTATCATCCCTAATTCTTAGAACTTTGACATTATAAACACAAAATGCACATCAACGTGTTAACCAGACTTGTCTCTCTCACAATCAGCACTATCAGCATTTAGGTAACGTCAGTAATGATCTTTGAGGAATAAGCAGGAGTGTGAGAGGTGTGCATCAACCAAAATCTCTGTGAACTCTCCGTGTCACGAGTCACAGGCAGAATCACCATGGCAACCGTTAAATGAAGTTGGGAATACACAACTAATTGAGATGTGGTAATTAGTACAGTTTAACACTTTTCCAAACATTTAAGTTATATTTACTCATTCATACTTTATAGTTGGTTAGACAATCCCTTGAAACATTTGAATGTTCTCTACATTTCATACGTTTCTTTGTATAAATGGATTCCCATTGCCACATTTCCAGCTATTCATATTAATCCTTCAGCTACATCTTCATAGAAAATTAAAGCCAGCAATGTAGCTTAACCCCAGATTTTCAATGAACCTTAAACTATTTCACATCTTTCATGCATTCAACATATAAAGTCAGCATTCATATCATAATTTCAGAATTCAGGAATTGTTTGAATTTCTTTTTAGGTGTAGGTGTAG
Organism: Nibea coibor; assembly: GCA_023373845.1. Lineage (NCBI taxonomy): Eukaryota > Metazoa > Chordata > Actinopteri > Sciaenidae > Nibea > Nibea coibor. Next base: position 150,359 of record CM041737.1, read on the forward strand.
TGAGCCAGACTGTATAAAATGCAATGTATTGCAATGATGTAAACTGTGTAGTATTCTTCCACTGTGTGGAAGCTGGTACTGGACATTACTGTAACAGAACTTAAGCTGATGTTTGTGGCTCAATGAATTCAATTTCAATTCAATTTAATTTGTATAGAGCCAAATCATAACCAAAGTTATCTCATGACACCTTCCATATGGAGGAGGTCTAGACTGTACCATCCATCCATTATCTGTAACTGCTTATCCCCATCAGGGTCCCTGCTGACTGAAGGCGAGAGAAAGGGTACACCCTGGACAAGTCACCAGTTCATCAAAGGGCACTACAAGGGCAGACAAACAACCATTCACACCTACAGGCAAGTCAATTGACCTGCTGTCTTTGGATCGTGGGAGGAAGCCAGAGTACCCAAGAGAACCCATGCAGACACAGGGAAAACATGCACACAGAAAGGCCCTTCTTACTATAAGACAACAGTGTGAACTACTGCACCACTGTGCCACCTAAAGAGCAAGCACTTGGGGATGATGTCAAGGAAAAACATAATTTAGGAGGCAGAAACCTTGCGCAGATGGATCCCACCCAGGACACCGCAACAAAGATGGTGCTCACCACAACAGACTGATAGAACATCTGCAGCATCTTGTTGCAGACATTAAAGGACCTGAGCCTCCTCAGGAAGTAAAGGTTCAGGCCTCTGTGTTAGTTGACCAATCCAGTTTATTGTCCAGTGTGACACCAATGTACTCCTCACACCACTTCACGGCGGTCAACCGGGTCACTGTACTCACCCTCCCTCCGTCAACACACTCCACAATGGCTGCATCATCAGAGAATTTCTGCAGATTTCTGTGGACTCAGTGCAGTACTTGGTAGGTGGTGAAGAGGAAGGGAGACACTACCCCACTGGTGCCCCGATGTTACTGAGCAGATGATCAGACATACATAAGTAATCAGTAATCTCACAAACTGTGGTCTGCCCACCAGATAGTCATAGATAGTCAGATAGCTAGATAGCTAGATAGATAGATAGATAGATAGATAGATAGATAGATAGATAGATAGATAGATAGATAGATAGATAGATAGATGAGAACCTGCTGGACGAGAGAACACAGAAACTCCAGGGAAGGAGTTTAGTTTTAGTAGTTTAGTTTTAGTAACATGCATTGACATGCATTAATGAGACAGGTATGAGAGAGAGAGTAGAGAGAGCAGAGAGAGAGAGAGGGTTTTCAGTGAAGGGAGATGTGAGTGCATCTTCAACCAGTACTGTGCCTGACTAGGCAGTGGACACTTTCCCAAACATAATAAAGTGGTTCTGTGTACATAAGCATGCGAATATATTCATATTGTGCATGATTTTTATATTTGATATCGGGCTGCTCTGGGACCAGGGGAATTCAATTTCGTTACATCCCATGTTTAACCTGTGCTGGAATGACAATAAAATCCCTTGAATCCTTGATGTATTGAAACCATGAAGAAAATCTACACGTACCATGCCCAAGCCACAGCTTAAGTCCCCCTCTTTGGTTATACAAAACATCCCAAGGAGGGGTGGGGGTTAGGATGCATTTAATTGATTACCCACTTTTGAAGTGTTGGAGGAGGGATGGATAAAGTCACACACACACACACACACACACACACACACACACACACACACACACACACACACACACACACACACAGAGAGAGTTCTCTCCTCAAACCATCTGCCTGGGGGGCAGCATCCTATCACCATCCCAAAAGGCAGGCATCCCCACCCCCACCACACACAGATCTCTCCATCTTTCCCAATTTACCCTCTTGCCCTCAGTGACCTACTCTAAACATACAGAAGAATATGGAGTAGATGAATGAATGTCACCACAGCTGTGATTTCAGTGATTAGAAATGGTGAATTATAGAAGTGACAGATTGGCATCACTGTTTATAATCATGTTCCCACTGATAAAAACTTTTATAATTAATAACAGGAAAAAAGAGGCTTTAAAACCATTGGTCTGCTCACATGATTTGTTTTCTGCTTTTGAGATGTTGAATGAATGGGCTGTCAGTGCATTATTTCATGTCCTCTATTTCCATCTAGTGGCTAAAATTAAGAACAGGTGACCACTATGACCAGTGAATTTAATATTGCTTTCTGTAATCATTCCTCCTATTCCGACCCCTGTAATATTCCAACAAGAATATATGTGATTATGTGGCATGCCAAACTAAGTTAAGTAAGTAAAAAAAAATATTACTATATATACTATATATTACTATATTATTGTTGTGGAGAAATTGCTGAAGCCAAAGGTCAGTGGTGAGATCAGGAAGAAAGAAAGTGTTGAGGAGCCTCTGATGTCTTATGCTGTATTATTTATTAGCACTTGATCAAGGAGAATTAGAGACATTCTCATAAAGCATCAGAAGTGCCTGAGTCGGTCTCACATTCTGCCCAACTCATGCTGGTGGATAGACTTCAAACCCCGAGATAACACCACAAACACTATACGCCTAGAATTAGGTAGAAGAGAATGTTTTTACCAGGGATGGTGTCTTCATCAACATGATTAAGTCTGCAGACACAGATGTCTGTTTACGCAGATTGGAATGTCAGTGGTAAGCTATCTATTATGTCTAAGCATGCAGCACTAGAGTCCTTCGACCCTGGCCACAACAGTGTTGAGATAGGATGACACCTGCTACTGCCAGCCAAAGACAAACAGCTAATACTGCTGAGGACCTCAAGGCCCACATGTGACTTCATGTAACCTTGTATAATGTCTGTATGTTTGTGCTTTTATTATATTCCATTTAAAAGTATGTATGTGTCACTCAGAACACTACAAGAATAGAAAATTCCATAACAATTATATTACTATATATACTATATATTATAACAATATAGTGCAATCATATAGTATACTTCAGTATTACTTACTGAAATCCTTTTTAAAAGACCTGTCCATGCTCCAATGTTTTCGAGATTGAGCTTCTACCATTTAACTGTTCAAGGTTTACGTTGAGTGTATCTGTTCTATAAATGGAATGATGTTTCGTATATATTCATGTATTCATCCTGTTTTATGCAAAGAAAATATGAAACTATGAAGAAAAGAAAAAATATATGTATCAGTACAAATGTATTCTATGTGTACGCTTTATCTATGTACACTTTAGTATATTCACTTTTGGACATACAAATGGCTAGATGAATAAATATAATTAATCCTGATTTTATATGCACTTACTTCCTGTCAGTTTCACACTTGCATTAACTAAAATTACTCCTGCTCATCTATCCACCCACGCATCTATTAAACACACAACCTAAGGTGACAAGTCATTCATCCACTCAACATTTGACTGATTTTGGTCAAAACATGTAAATAAGAGTAAAACGAGTGTAATTCCTGATATAAATTACACTGATGTTAACACTGCACTTGCCAGCCCCAGGACAGCTGTAGTCAGGGAAACAAACAGTGCTTGTGTCTTGAGGTTTTATTCTTTATGGACGGAGTCAGTAACAATCTTCCCAGCATACCTCAGGGTCAGGAGGCATTCAAGTCCTGAAAAGATGGAAGATTGCAGCATATCACCCTCTTAGCAAAGCAAATGATATGCTGCAGTCCACACTTGGCAGTAGCAGCAGTATAGCAGATGGTGATGGAGGAGGTGAGAATGGACTCTCTCTCTCTCTCTCTCTGTCTGTCTCTCTCTCTCTCTCTCTCTCTCTCTCTCTGTCTGTCTCTCTCTCTCTCTCTCTCTCTCTCTCTCACTCTGTCTCTCTCTCTCGCTCTCTTGCGAGAGCAGAAAAAAGATGCTTTACTGGGGTTCTGCCTCTTAAAACACCTGCTGATGTCTCTTTCTAGGACTAAATAATAATAATCACTACTGTGGAAGAGGAGGAGGTTGAGGAGGGAACCTCTGAGGTAGGCTGTCATGATGAGTTCCAGGCTCCTGTTAAGATGTCATAGTTGCAGCTGAGGAGCTGGATTGTGTCTTCTGGGCTTTAGGTTTGTAGTCGGGGATCTGTCTGAGCCCCTTCAGACACAAAGTAGTGTTGAAGCAGATTACACTTTTACTGGGTGATGATGGGGGCTAATAATTTAGTGTCCTAATTATGCTTAGGGCACTGAATTAGCCAGCAGCCGCCCTGGTCATGTTACAATGTAACAGAGGACTTGTTTGCTTCTTTTAGTTACTTCATTTATCTTACGAATTTTTGACAAGCATTGGCTTTGGGGCTTATTTGGATTTAATACTAGGGTTAATACAGCTAACAGTAATGATAATAATAATAATAATAATAAAGATAATTAAAGCCGCAAGCGGCTTTGTACGGCCCTCGCACATGTCCGCACGTTGGCATGTGCGCACATCGGGCAAGTTTTAAGTCAATCAGATGAAGTCCCTGGGAGGAGTTTGTTCAAATAAATCAAAATCAAATCAAATCAAATCAAATTTTATTTGTATAGCCCAAGGTCACAAAACACATTTTGCCTCAGAGGGCTTTACAATCTGTACAGGGAGTGACACCCTCTGTCCTTAGACCCTCGATTCGAGTGAGGAAAAACTTGCCCACAAAAAACCCTTTTAACAGGGAAAAAAATGTGGAAGAAACCTCAGGAAGAGCCACAGAGGAGGGATCCCTCTTCCAGGACGGACAGACGTGCAATGGATGTCACATGTACAGAACAATCAACACAAACATATTGTACAATTACAATGAATGACAATAAATGGTGAGGTGATTGCAGTAGCAGTGGAACACAGATGCACAGCAGCAATAAGTCATTAACCAACAAAGCTGTAGTGGGGATGGTAGCAATAATGACTATATATGGCATGTAATGCTAAATATGGTGGACGTCAGCAGCAGACCACGGCGGCAGCCACGATCCATGAGAACCTGCTGGACGAGAAAGCACAGAAACTCCGGGGAAGAGGTGTAGTTAGTAATATCCAAAGAAAAGGTGTAAGAGAGATAACGATTGACAGAACAATAAAACCTCAGGCCCCGTTTATGCGGACTCTAAGGGTTATCGAACTGCTTTACATTGAGAGAGAGAGAGAGAGAGAGAGAGAGAGAGAGAGAGAGAGAGAGAGAGAGAGAGAGAGAGAGGCTTTACAGTAAGGCGTGGACATCAGCAGCAGACCACAGCAGCACTCACGATCCATGAGAACCTGCTGGACGAGAAAGCACAGAAACTCCGGGGAAGAAGTTTAGTTAGTAAGGGGGGGGGGGGCGGGGGGGTCCCCCGGTAGTCTAGTCCTATGGCAGCATAACTAAGGGAAGGCCTGAGCCAGCCCTAACTATAAGCGCTATCAAAAAGGAAAGTCTTAAGTCTAGTCTTGAATGTGGTGACCGTGTCTGCCTCCCGAACCCAGAAAGGTAGTTTGTTCCACAGAAGAGGAGCTTGATAGCTGAAAGCTCTGGCTCCCAGTCTACTTTTGGAAACTATGGGAACCACAAGGAACCCTGCATTCTGAGAACGCAGTGGTCTAGAGGGGTAGTAGGGAACTATGAGCTCTTTTAAATATGATGGTGCCTGGCCATGAAGAGCTTTGTATGTTAGGAGAAGAATTTTAAATTCTATTCTAGATTTAACAGGTAGCCAGTGTAAGGAAGCCAAAATGGGTGAGATGTGATCTCTGATCTTGGTTCCTGTCAGAACACGTGCAGCAGCATTCTGAATTAGCTGCAAGGTCCTAAGAGACTTATTGGGGCAGCCTGATAATAGAGAGTTACAGTAGTCCAGCCTAGAAGTAACAAATGCATGGACTAGTTTTTCTGCATCCGCTTGGGACAGGATGCGTCTGATTTTGGTAATGTTACGTAAGTGGAAGAATGCAGTCTTTGAAATTTGTTTTATGTGGGCATTAAAGGACAAATCCTGATCAAAAATAACTCCAAGGTTCTTTACGGAGGAGCTGGAGGCCAGGGTGGTCCCGTCTAAGGTGGCCAAGTCTCCGGAAAGAGAGTTTCTGTGGTGTTTGGGTCCAATTACAAGAACTTCAGTTTTATCTGAGTTCAACATCAGAAAATTGTAGGTCATCCAACTTTTTATATCCCTAAGGCACGCTTGCAGTTTGGCTAAATGATTAGTTTCATCAGGCTTGATTGATAAATATAATTGGGTGTCGTCAGCATAACAGTGAAAATTAATGGAGTGATTCCTAATAATGTTCCCTAGAGGAAGCATATATAGACTGAATAGAAGTGGCCCTAGTACAGAACCTTGTGGGACTCCATGACAGACTTTGGTATGTACGGAGGATTCATCATTGACGTGAACAAACTGAGATCGATCCAAGAAATACGACCTAAACCAGCTTAGGGCGGTTCCTTTGATGCCAATCTGATGTTCCAGTCTCTGTAAAAGAATTTGATGGTCTATGGTGTCAAATGCAGCACTAAGATCTAACAGGACGAGTACAGAGATGAGTCCTTTGTCTGATGCCATTAGGAGATCGTTTGTGACTTTGACTAGTGCGGTCTCTGTGCTATGATGGACTCTAAATCCTGACTGAAAATCCTCAAATAAACTGTTCTTGTGAAGAAATTCACACAGCTGATTAGCTACAGCCTTCTCGAGTAACTTAGAAAGAAAGGGAAGGTTTGATATCGGTCTATAGTTAGCCAAAACCTCTGGATCTAGAGTGTGCTTTTTAAGAAGAGGTTTAATTACAGCTACTTTAAAGGACTGTGGTACATATCCTGATAATAAAGACAGGTTAATCATATCCAGTAAAGAAGGGCTAACTAAAGGTAAAACATCCTTGAGCAGCCTGGTTGGGATGGGGTCTAGGAGACAGGTTGACGACTTAGATGAAGAAATTATTGAAGTTATTTGATGAAGGTCAATGGGAGAGAAGCTGTCTAAATATGTATCAGGTTTTGCAGCTGTTTCCAAACTTGCTGTATCAGAATGCAGATCAGTGCCTGTCGAAGGCAAGGCATGATGTATTTTGTCTCTAATGGTCCTAATTTTATCATTAAAGAAGCTCATGAAGTCATTACTAGTTAGACCCAGAGGAGTAGATGGGTCAATAGAGCTGTGGTTCTCTGTTAGCCTGGCTACAGTGCTGAAGAGAAACCTGGGGTTGTTCTTGTTTTCCTCTATTAAAGAAGAGTAATAAGCTGTTCTGGCATTACGGAGAGCCTTCCTGTAGGTTTTAAGATTATCTTGCCAGACTAAGCGAGATTCTTCCAGTTTAGTGGCACGCCATTTGCAGAATTGGGTCAAAGGGTCAAATCTGACGGAGTGCCACACCCACACCATTTCCTCAAAATTCATAATTTTGATAACTTTCACTCCTGGAGTCTATATGAATGCACCTACCAAGGTTGAAGTTGATTAGATGAAATCCCTAGGAGGAGTTTGTTAAAACAAACCACATGCAGGGGGTATATTTGGATCAAAGGGTCAAATTTGATGGAGAGCCACGCCCACACAGTTTGATAAGTTTTACTCAGGAAGTGTATATGAACACACCTACTATGTTTGAAATCAATTGGATAAAATACTTAGGAGGAGTTCGTTCAAATATGACCTCATCTCAACCAGCCCAAAACACCTAAAATATATAGTATTGGTCTGAATAACCACAAAAAGTTTCAGAGCTCTGAGGGTCTATATGAAAGCCTGAAAACCAGCCAAAAAATCAATGGAGTTTTTTGGTGAGTTTTTTTTGTGGAAAATTTCTTTTGACTTTGATGGACCGCTGTGTTTACATAGTTTCTCAAAAACTCACCATTTTTGTGATCTCTGATATTTCCACTCAGTTTCAGCACTGTACGGTAAATATTTGAGCTGGATGGCATCTTGAAAAAGTGTTTTTTTCTATCGCTGCTAGGAGACGCTGTGAAAATCACCAAATGTTGTCATGGAAATCTGTTCTAGGCCAGACGGCCATTATATATCAGAGGTTTGGGGAAGATTGGAGTATTTTTTAAGTTATAGCATGTCAAAATTTCATGAAAACACGCCGAATTTCGTGGCCTCGCCCCTCCCACACAGTAAATCCAAAACTCACGATTTTGATAACTTTTCATTGTCGAGGCCTTAAGAACACACACACCAAGTTTCAAACTGATAGGATGAAAGCCCTAGGAGGGGTTCGTTCAAATACGACCCCTGGAAATGACCCCAAACCATGAAAACAGCAACTTTGAAATAAAATGGACGCTGTACGCTTCGTTGTAGGCCGGGTCCTGTAAATGACCTTTTTTTTGTAGGCCTAAAGGGCTATTGTGGCGTTTCTGATGGCACCGTAGGTTCCTCAACAGAGATGCACAAGTAAAGCAGTTTTAAGTCTTTTTCTCTATTACACATGACAATTTAAGACACACTTCTGAGCCGTTCACAGGCTGACATGCTGACTTGCTGTCGGCTCCTTGTGTGATCGTGTACTCACTTGTGTACTGTGTACACACTGATGACGCAACGTCGCATCCCATTCCTCCTCCTGCCTAAAGTTGAGGCTGAACTCAAACACATGCTGGCCCTGGGCATAATTGAGGAGGTTACAGTGCCTTCTGACTGGTGTGCCCCACTGATTTCAGTAGAGAAGAAAAACAAAGAGCAAGTGCAAGTGTGTGTCAATCTAAAACAATTGAACAAGGCAGATAAGAGAGAGAGGTACATCCTGCCAGCACTGGGGGATATTGCTCCCAAGCTGGCTGGAGCTAAAGTTTTCTCTACCCTCGACGCCTCCTGTGGATTTTTGCAGATCCCCTTGGATGCTGCCTGCCAAAAGTTGACAACCTTTTCATTTTAGAGAAATTTAGCTTTGATGCTAACTTTATTTCTTGGATTAATCGCCTGTATGCTACTCCCTCTGCGTCTGTAAACACCAACAGCGTCCATTCAGCACACTTCCCTCTCAAACGTGGGACCCGGCAGGAATGCCCACTTTCACCCTTGTTGCTCAATATAGCCATGGAGCCACTAGCCATCTGGCTTAGAAACGAAAATGAGTTTGAAGGCATTTCACGTTTTGGTCTAGTTCACAAACTCTTTACGCAGATGACCTTCTCTTATTTATTTCAAACCCCACATCCTCCCTTCCCCCAATTTTGACAATTCTGGATCAGTTTAGGCACATATTAGGGTATAAATTGAATATTCTGTCTCTTGACAGGGACAAAAGTGACTGATTTCTGTCATTTATAATAAGATTGCACTTCTGAGCCCAGTCCTCACCTTATCGCCTAAAAATGCATGGGAAAAGGACCTTAGGGTAGACATTACTGAGGTCCAGTGGAGAGACATTTTAAAACTTCATCGATTTGCACTAGGCACAGTCTTTTACAGTGGAAGGTGATTCACAGAGCCCATTTCACTAGCGCTAAATTAGCAATGATATATCCAAGTCAGAGTGATTGTGCTTGTAACCGCTGTAAACAGTCCCCAGCCAACCATGTACATATGTTTTGGATGTGCCCGAGGCTGACCAACTTTTGGTCCAATGTATTCCAAACTCTTAAACAGGCCCTCAACACAAATTTAGAACCAAATCCCCTGACTGCACTTTTCGGTCACCCTCTGTCTAAAAATCTCCCCGTCTCTACGCAACGTATTATGGCTTTCACAGAATGATCTCATTCTGACTGATTATTATTCTAGGGACACTGAAATTGCCCATCTGTCTTTAATGTCTGGCCACCAGGCTACCAAGGCATGTTCTCAAAATGGGGGATACCACTGGAACTGGTGAGTGACAATGCCACACAATTCACCTCAGGTGAGTTTCAAGACCTCTGCCAACTGTGGCTTCGCACACACAACTACCAGCCCTCATTATCCCCAAACAAATGGCACTGTCAAGTGAGCTGTGCAGACTGCTAAGAGCATCCTAAAGTAGCCTGAACCATCCATCTTGCTCTGATTATCACGACCTGAGACAGTTCTGTGGGACTCAAAAGCACGACTCCGATACTGGGTAATCCAACAAAAGGCATTCATTATCCAAAAACAAACAAAAGACGCTCTCGGAGAGGATGCAAAAATTCAACAAAAAGCGGTCACAAAAGAGGATAAAAAAAAAAAAACTGTCTCCAGACTATGAACATGAGGTTTCTGAATGGTCACACACGACAAACTCTTCCAAGACTATGAACAAGACGAACTGACAAAGACAAGGGGATGTGAGGACTATTTATACATGAGGGGAGTGCAAACAGGTGAAACATATCAGGAGCACGGCAGACAATTCCAAAGGCGGGAAAACACACAAGGGGAGGAAGTCAGGGTCTGAAATGAGAGGGAAGGTGAGTACAAACATAAAACAGGAAGTGCTGAACAAAACACTGAACATGAACATTTCAGCATGAGACATAACACTGATGTGCTACAGAGCCACCCCTAGTGTTGTTAGGCGGGTGAGCCCAGCTTTCGTCATGGCTGGAAAAGACATTAGGACCACACTTCTTATGTTGGAAGAAAAACTACAAGCTTCTCCTGTGGACAGACATCAAATTCAACAGACGGATGCTCAGACTAAAGCAGCCTACCGGATCTTCCATGACCGCCATCACTCTGCCCTGCCACTTCCTGAACTCCAATCTGGGCAGGCCGTTAGAGTGAAACTGGATGCAGAATAGGGGTAGAAAACGTCTGCTAAAGTCATTGGCAAGTGCAGTGAGCATCGTGCACATAGTGAAGACAGACAATGGTGCAGTGCTGCGACACAGTAGGAGACATCTGCAGGCGGTCCCAGAGCTTGCTGACCCTCCAGACCAGCTGCAGCCTGAGGAATCTCCATTGTAGCTGCCCAACAGCCCTCTGTCCATAGACTGCAAGATCCACCTGTGGTGTGTTCACCACACCAGTCATACCCACATAGGGCTGTTCAAGTGGCATCCAGAGGTTGTGAGGTCAGGGTACCTCTCAGATATAGAGACACTTGAACACTTTAAGGATACTCACTTTCACACTGTTAAGTGAAGTAATTCTGTTATGAGAGATGAGTATGGGAAATAACATTACATTATGTTCCTGAGTTAAAGTTATGTTCCATATCAATGGAGTGTTATGTTGGGTGAGATCTGATAGTTGACAGGATAAATAAGAATTGCCTGAGATCACAATAAGTAATGCTGATGTAACACATGAACCACCCAGAGACTGTTCTGAAACTGTGCACACACACATAGGAACAGCTACGGCTGGCAGTCTACCCCAAAGTCCTAAACTGAGTATCCTTTGAGTATAGTATATTTTAATCGTCAGACTTTCAGCTACTTTATCACTTTGTCAATTTATCATAACTTGGTTTTCTAGTGTACGCAATTCTTGGTTGTGTTGTTTGGTTAGAGAACTCATGTAGCTGATCATGTAGCTTTGATTGCTTCCCACCCCAGTGCCTTTCTAATATGAATCAAATATATTTATATTTATGTTTATGTTTATATTTATATAATATATTATTGCGTTTAAGAACGTTTCTATCCCGTCCATCTTTGCATACGGGTACTTTGCCATTGTGCTGAGACACCGGAATTACGTCACACTATGATACCGGAAAGGAATCATGTGCTGTCATGTCTGGTCTCGTGGTTCATAACATAACATATTATATAGAAAACTAACAGTGTTCTGCACATCAGAGTGGCTATAGTTCAGTCTGAGTGGCTGTAGTTCATTCTCTGACAGTAAAGACCACCGCAGGACGCTTCCGGTCTATAGTGCTCGAGCTGGCTGAACGCGCGCTGCACTTCATTCAACATGAGAAGTGTTCTGATGGTGGCAGAGAAACCATCGCTGGCTCAGTCGATTGCCAAAATCCTCTCAAAAGGTGCGTACACGTGTACACCCATGTAATGATGTAATGTAATATGCCACTTTTATTCAACACGAGAGCACAACCCGGGAAAGCAGCTTTGTGGGAGTCATTTAGCTGACTCACAGAGAATGGAACAATCACTGACGATGAGTACTGTGACAGTTGTACAGGGGGTATGTTGTCATGTCCAGCTGTTGGTAGTGTTGGAGAGGATCTGGTAGGAACATCAGGCGAGCATTCAATGCAATACTTCAGGATTGTGAGTGAGGGAGTTAAACCCATTACCCTGACATGTTTCTGTGAACGTGTAATAACACTAATGGTAGATTTTTTGAATCCACGAGACGCACTGGACACAATAATGATACCAGTCAATGTAAAATATCTTCATTTATTATTTTATTACTTTGCCATGTTTTATCAGACGGTGACATGAATGGTGACATTTTTAATGTCTACTGGAAAACAATAACAATAAGTGAAACTATGAATGGACTATTTTCATTTTTACCTGTACAAACACATATTCTTGATGTTCACAAGGGCCCAGGTTGACATTAAAGAAGTCAGTCATGTTCAGCTGTGCCTGGAGATAGCACATATACAAGCTATGGTGATAAGCTCAAACTCCACAGAGTAGCTGGCTGTGGGGAAGCAGCTGGGGTTTTTCTTGAGGACGGGCATCCTCAGAGACACAGGGATGGTCTCTAGACCAAAAGCATTGTCGAGTCCTCTGCAGGAATGGCTGGTGTGGCAGCTGGCCTCGTGGATGACCTGAGGCACTCTGTTCAAGTCGATATTCTCCCTTGTGAGAGATAAGTGGACAGGTTTTCACTCAGACATTGGGTTCAGTGAGTCAAATGTGACAGGCAAGCATATAATGTTTAACTGTAGAATTGAGTGGCTGTGGGTTGTACGGTTCCATCCCCTGCGCTTCCAACCACTCAAAGCAGTGGTTGGAAGACTGGAAATGTGCTAAAATAGGTGCTAAATAGAAAGGTGCTAAAATAGTCTGTTTACCATTTCACTGTCCTGGAAATCTTTTATTCTTAATTAGTGTATGAAAGTTAGTGGAATCTATTGACAGAAATGTGGAATGTGGTAATTAAAAGTTGGCTGTAAAGGTTAAATTACACCAACTGTTTCTCAGTTAAGAGTTGATCTTTCAGTGCAACGTATACAGCAGCAACGTAGGTAGGAAAAGGAGCATTGTGCTGTTTATAAATGTAACAAATGTAATCCTCTCAAGGACATAACACTGGCATAATGTTCTCAGTTCCCCCTTTTTTTTAAAAAAAAAATTGACTGAAACTGCAAAAGAAAAAAAATATTCCTGTTATTTTATACATCTGTAGTGTTGTGAAAAAAATGAATGCATTGTTCTCATAAAACCAGGATTTCCTCAGACTATAATCATACTGTAAAAATCTATAGTCAGTCCATCCCTACTATAGACAGCGGAGGTCCTTTTCAACAGAGTCTGCCTCTATCTTATCTTATCTTGAACCGTCATGCTTCTACAGTAGCCCGTGATTGGCAAACTATGCACTCATTATAAATAGGCCGTTTCATGTTTACTTGAGTTTTGCACTCACTGTATGTTCTCCTACAATCTTGGAAGAGGAGAGTGAGACGAGTGTTTTTTTTTTCAGTTTGTCGCAATCTGCAACTTCACCACTAGATGACGCTAAATCCTACACATTGGACGTTTAAGCTAAATGATCTATCGACATATATTCTGTGGTCAGTCATACAGAGAGTTCCCTTCAGATCTCACCTCACTCATGCATATCACTATGTATGTGGGTTTTTGTTGTCCTATATATTATAGAGTTTAGTTTTGGTTTATTTTAGTTTGCTTGGTATGGCCCATTGGGTCAGAGATTAATCAGTAATAAAAACAATTTAATATAAAATATTTGTATAGATTTTTTCTGATATCAATATATATCATATGGAAAATATATGGCAAATCACATGAAAAAATATTAACTGATGTACACTTTAATATAAATGCCTGTATTCATGACTTCTGACATCATTTATAGAGTAGAAACAGTTTGTGGATTAATCCATCGACCAATCAACAGAATCATTAAAATTATAATGAAGTCATGTTAAGCAACCATTTCAAAGAATTCCCTGCTTCCAAGCTCTCAAATGTAGAAATGAGCTCTTTTACTTTGTTTATTTTCTTCAGTGATATCTAATTGAATACCTTTGACACCATCTTTAGTTGTAGGAAATTACGACTGGCATTTTAAAGACCAAATAATAAATTGAGTTTTTCAGAAAATAGGAAACAGCTTTGTGATTTTACCATTGGTGAAAATAATCATCATTGTTCTCATTTATATTCTGTTTCTTTTGCTCCCTTAAATCAATCTTGCTACTGCAAAATGCTGTTTCTCTACACTGTCCACACTTGAATCAAACATAGTGCAGCCACTAGTAGTTACTTTCACTTTATCTGTTGGTATTTTTTTCATTCAACTCAATTGGTTGGTCTACAAATGCCAGAGAATAGTTGTCCTTTCAACAGTACCGGACCCAACGAGGTTCAATTTACAATGATGCTACAATGCAAATCTCTGGAACCAGTGAATGTTTATGGTTTGCCTGAAATATAAAAGAAATATCCACCCAATTTCCAAGAACTGTAAAAACAGTCATTGTAGGTTCCTAGTTCTGAAGGTGACGTCTATAAATGTCCACATTTCTAAATAAAAAATCCTACATTTGGCTGGAACTTTCATTTTAAAAATATCTTTAATCAACAAAATGAATACATTGACTAACCCTTTCAGTATTACTCTGCTTGGTTAAGGGTGAAATTTGTGTTGTAGCTCAGTGACAAAGTGATGGGACAGGTGCATACTCACACATAACTCCAGGTTGCAATACTGCGCTCGTTGATGCGACTGGGCAGGTTGACCAGCTGACTGTAGTAATCCTGCAGGCTGTATGTACAGAAGGATTCGTCCACACACTGGCTGCCCAGTGGTATTGTCAGACACTGGTGAAGTGCCAGCAGACACAGCAGAAAGACTCGCAGCAGCTGGACAGAGAAAATTAGAATGTGTGTCAGTTACCTGGAGATGTCCTCTCACAAAGATGTCCACCATTATGTGTGTTGACATGATGAGACAGTTAATTATATCCTCTTTAAATGAACACTGCTCACTTTGCTGTGTGGAGTTGATGATTTAAATAATAGTTTTGAATGGTTAGTTTACACTGTAGTGTATTTTAACATCTTTGCCATCTTTTTTTTAACTTCTGAATGAGTGTTTTGTAGTCCATCTTCTGGACTTTGTAGTTTTACCACAGATCACGTCAATAACATTCACTGTCGCATCATGAATTAGGCTAGTCTAGTGTAAGAGCAGTCGGGTTTTCCATAATAATGTTTTCCATCAAAGTCAAGGAAAATTGGTTAGGAAAGGACTTAGGAGCTCATTTTTTCGACTGTACCCCCTAACCTTTAATCGAACACCCTCCTCAAATCAAAATTGATTTTCATCCAATACTATGAAAAAGAACAGCAGTACAGTTTTGCTCAGATGAGGTCTGTGGGATTTGTCTACTCTTTGTTAGATTTCACAGCCAGTATGGGCAGAATGATTACAGCTACCAGTAACTGTTTCAAAGTGCATATAGTGTGTCCTTTAAAATCATCTGAGAATGACCCAAAACACCATCATCTCCATCAACATAAAGGCTGGTTTCTTACCTGGAGCTGTTCCATAGCTGATGTTTATGACAGGAGATAGCAGGAAACTTCTGATTTTATCTTTGTTGATGTATGATGTGCTGTTTTTTTTTTTCTTTGGTCTTCAACAGTGTTCCTTGACTTGATCTGTGACCTGTATCTGGACATGCCTCTATTTATATGCCTTTTTTATGTGTGTGTGAGTATGTGGGTAGGAGTGGGTGGAGGAGGACATATTTGGTCACTCTGGTTACCATCAGAACAGTTTATGTTTGATGTTCCTGTCATTAGCATTCAGCCTTGAGAGAATGATTTTATAACTAATGAAGGAACATCATTACCCCCACACTTACCAGAAAAGGGACATCCTGGTCTTATGCTCTGACGCCACGATCAGCATAAAAAACTAAGAAGACATCTGTACGTAACCCATATACAAAATGGCATCATTTCATCAATGAGCATCAGTCATAACATTATAAGTGGTGCATAACTTTATTGATCCCACACTGGGAACACACAGTAGTGAATAGCAGAAGAAAGACCGTTTTCCAAGGTCTCCCAGGTTTTCCTCTACTTAATGACTAAATGTTGCTTGATACCGGACAAAATGTCAACTCATTACATACCATTTCCATTTGCCTAAATTTAACCTTGGATTAGACCTTTTCAGTAGACACTGATGCAAATGAGATGGTAGCCATGCCAAAGTGCTGTTTTTTCAGGGTTTTTAAGCAATAAGAATGAATGAGCAGATTATGGAAAACACACATAACTTCCCATGCCTAGGAAGCATTGTCACTGTGGGGTGCTAAAGCTGTGTATGTGTAACATGATTTATGGATCAGAATGCTGAAAAACAAATAGGACACTGATGAATGGTGCAGCACCATTTGACCATGATTCACACACAGGAATATTTTCTTTGTGTAAAATCGGATGAAAAGGCCAATACCAAAGTAACATGATCTATAACTATACATACACCATGTTAGTAGGATCACTTTGATCCTTTTATAAGAACTGAACATTATGATTTGCCTGCTATTGATTTCTGATGTTTAAGCCATTGTATTTATTGTATATATTGTTTATGCTTCAGTACAACCATTGGTATTGAAATGTTTTGAATTCCCTTTTGGTCAGTGGTCATACATCCTAAAACTTTTTAAATATACCTTATCTGTTCTCTTTGGCCTTCAGGAAGTTGTACAAGTCGCAAAGGGCTCAATGGAGCATGTGCAGTGCATGAGTACAACGGCAGCTTCCACGGTCAAACTGCACGCTTTAAGATGACATCTGTTTGTGGACATGTGATGAGTCTGGATTTCATCGGTGGGTATCATCCATATTTAAATAAATAAATCCATAACAATTTGAATAAATATATGCTGTCTGGCATACAATAAAGACATTCTGTTTGTATTTTTTACAAAACCATTAATTGGATTGAAATGTAGTGTGTAAGAACTACTGTTTTTAGTTCAGTTAGTGTAGTACAGTATAAAACAGCATAAACTCCAGAGATATGATTTGTCTGATTGTTCTTGGCTCCTGGCAGATTGGGTGGATGAATCAGACATAACCGCTCATCCACATACAGTTTTCTGTTTGAATTTTGAAGCATAAATAGCAACTATTTACTACTACTATTATTTACTATTTAATACTAACATATTCTTTGCTGACTTCTGGTGGTTTCATTTCTCACATGATGAGTGAGTGATGCACTAGTGTACGCCAGGGCATTGTCTACACCTAGTTACAGGTGCAAATCACACACACTTGAATGCTGCTAGGCCTTTATTGTGTAACCAGAAGTGTTGATAGGTCTCTTCCTAATTAGCTAACATTACCATAAAATCACTCGAATAGGTTTTGACATTTTATTGACAGTTTAGTAAAAAGAGTAACAGACATGAATTGGTTGGATGAGGAGATGAAGAGCTGCAGAAGAATGTAACAATCTAAAATGGGCATTCTGTTTCCTTAATGTGCAGTCTGCATTCATGTCATCATATGGTAAGAACCTTAACTGAGGGTGATACATTAACAATGCAGTTTACAGATTACAGTGAGAAAGTGTAACACAGATGTGAAGTTTTGCTTACTCTCAGTTAGTTCAGTTCTCATCAGAGTTCAGTTATCATCTTCAAAAAGGAAAGAAAAAAATCCTTAATTGTGATTTCCTTTCCTCTCTTAAACTTCTTAATTGGATGTTTGATTATGTCTTGCTTTATATAATAACTACAAAACACCTTTTTACACCTAGATTTGGCTTGATGTGGGTTTCACCTACAGTGTTTAAACTCTTGACTAGGACCATTCTTTAAATTTCTTTTAAAGGGAAATACAACAACTGGGATAAGGTGGACCCTGCAGAACTATTTAGCAAAGCTCCCACAGAAAAGAAGGAGGCCAACCCCAAACTCAACATGGTCAAGTTCCTCCAGGTAGGTTTTAATGGACGGCACAGTAATTGCTTTTCACAAGACAGTTACTGTGTTCTGTACAATCAGCTGAAGGTCAGTGTGTTATGCCTTGTATCTTTGGTGTTTCTCAGGTTGAAGCCAGAGGGTGTGACTATGTGGTGTTATGGTTGGACTGTGATAAAGAAGGCGAGAACATCTGTTTTGAGGTAATTCATTACAACCTATTAGTCTTCTGTAACTTCAGATTGGTAACTTGGCAGAGCTTTGCACAACATTTTCCTGAGCAGGTCTAGTCAGAACACTGGTGTGAAAGGCCTTTCATCACAAATCACAAATCATTTTGTTGAAGTTGAAAACAACTAGTGAGAGCACTGAGACTGAACCAGAACAGTAACCAAAACAAACGGCTAACAGAGGCTGACATGCTCCATAGAGCTGAAAGGAAGTGTGTTGAGGAGAATGTCCAATGTCCTGAAAGGTTTAGCTTGGCCAAGGAGAATGGAGGACTTATTAATACACTTGTCACGACATGATGCCACCTCAAATCTGAAGAGACAGTCCTCCCTGGCTCATATGTCCTCAGAATAGAGACACAACCACTCTATGTCTGTTGCCAGTTTGTCATTAGTCTACAAAGAAGGAAATATGTTTACCCTTTGTAGTCCGTCTAATAATCTAGAATACATTTTCTACATCCTGTACAGCAGTAAACTACTGTTGCACTACAGTGCTGCATCAGCTATGTTTTAATTAAATGTAAGATTACCCTGATGATGACATTGATATGGAAAGTGATTAGTAGGGCTGAACGATATGGACAAAATTTCATATCATGATATTCATGTCAGATATCTCAATATCGATACGGTACGATATGACTATGGGTTCAGTGAAAACTAAGCATTTTCCAGAAAAATAAAAACATGATAATACAAAGGGATGTGGAAAGCACAGTTTTATTGATTGTAACTCACTGTCAATCATCAACATTAACATAAATAAACAAGTCACCAATAAATAAATTAGAAACATTTTACTGCAGCTCTGCTTTAACAATAACTAACAAATATATTATGCTGCAGCTGGTGGAAGGTGGCAAGCTTCTTCAAAAGATCCACTGCCAGTGCCACACTACCAGTGGATCCCTCCTCGTGCAGTACGCAGTGGTGTTGCTTCAGGGGGTGGAACATACTTGTTGTGTTGCCATGCCTCGTCTGAACCTTTGCTAAGCAGGATTGGCACAATGCATCGCTCTGGTTGACATCTTCTTTTTTGAATCCAAATTCCCCGCTGTGTAGTGTGTGTCTCTGTCTCCCTCCCTTGGATGTTTGTCTTTGGCTGGCTTCAGCTGTGGATCCATGGCAAACTTGATATAAGACTTATGATTGGCTGGCCTGAGCTGTACATTTGAGGGCAAGAAAATGATATTTGTGACTGCCTGAGCTGTACATGCAGGGCGATATCGTTGGTTTTGCGATATTAATATCGTGAATGTTCATATCGTGCTAAAGATACAATAACGATATATCGTTCAGCCCTAGTGATTACTCTCCGTGAAAACAGCTATTTATATTTTGCTGCTGCTTAGTCAATACTTCTATATCCTTCCAGGTACTAGATGCCATCCAGCCAGTGATGAACAAGGGGAATATCAGGGAGCAGAGTGTTTACCGTGCCAAGTTCAGCTCCATTACTGACACTGACATCTGGAATGCCATGAATCGCTTGGGAGAGCCCAATCGCAATGAAGCCTTGTCAGTGGACGCACGTCAGGAGCTGGATCTGCGCATTGGCTGTGCCTTCACCCGGTACGTCGCTCTCACTGGTTCTGCCAAACACGAACATCTTGTCATAACCCCCGAGGACTTTGATGCATGGTATTTCTTCAGAATTTGAAAAAATCATTCTTAGACTTTTGACAAACTTCTAACTAAAACATCCTTGAGTCAAAGGGACCCACTAGCTGTGGGGCAAAAATCATTGTAATCCCCTGTCAAACAGTAAACCACTAATACCACTACGAGCTTTTTCATGCTATTCGTGGAAATGTATTTTTTCTCCACATTTCAAGAATGAAATGAATGAAATATTTAGTTTGTTATCAGCTGGTGTTGACTATCTGGGCTCTTTATACAGAGGTCAGAGCACAACCAAAATGATGGGACTTTAATGTGACATGTGACTAAGAACTGGTTTGTATAGTTATCATTATCATTGTATAAAGCATTAGGCTTATGTAGTCAGAACTGCTTAAAAACAAAATAATTCTATAATAAGAATAAAGGATAGATATAACCAGCAAATATATTCACATATTCAGGTTCCAGACCAAGTATTTCCAGGGCAAATATGGCAATCTAGACTCCTCCTTGATCTCGTTTGGACCATGCCAGACCCCAACACTAGGCTTCTGTGTGGAACGCCATGACAACATCCAGTCCTTTAAACCAGAGACTTACTGGGTCCTCCAGGCAAAGGTAAATCCTCTTCACTCACCATGACACAATATCAATGATCTCTTCTTTCCATGCTACAATAATGTTTTGGTAATTTTGTCAGGTTTTCAAGGGAAAGGACAGTCCACTGACACTAGATTGGAACAGGGTGAAGGTCTTCGACAGGGAGGTGGGTCAGATGTTTGTCAACCTGGCCAAGACATCCAGGGAGGCCCAGGTATGTATATTTCTCTTATTTATTTATTTTTTAACATAATGTAGTAACTTTAAGTTTTTGCATTAGGGAGAAAGTATACATTTTTAGAACATATAATCAGTATATCTTTTGCATGACCTCCCATTCATTAGTTTTTGTATGGATTAAAAAAACAGTGCCAGTGTGTTAACCAGTGAGTGTTAGATGTGCTGGTAGGTAGATTTTGTTACCTCTCTCGGGTGAACCAGATTCACCGTTACCTCTGGCTCGAATCTTTGTGCACAATCTATTCCCTGTTTGTCAGTTTCTATGCTCAAGGAAAGGCAGCTCACACTTTAAATTACAGTCCTTGTTTACCAGCAGAAAATATAATCAGTATGCATTTCTGCTGGAAAGCATCCACTAGAACATTAAACAGCCGGTCTGATATATTTCTTTGAAAGAAAGAAAGAAATAAGATAATATAAGATAGACTTTAATGGTCTCACACTCGGGGAATTCACTTGTTACAATAGCTCACAATACATAATTTGGATAAGGAAAATACTCATAAATAAGAAATGTATAGAACGATACTAGCACTTGAGATTGAAATAGAACAGGACAGTCCAGGACAGAGCTGGACCTCTTGAGCTGCAGGTGACAGCAGTCAGTGTTGTGTCTGAAGTCTGATGCATACAGGGCGCACCGTACCCTGTGGGGCCTCCTTACTGCAAATCACTACATCAGACACAGTTCACAGTTGGTAGTTGATTCCCCCTTAGCAGTAATGGCTGTATGAAAAGCACTGAAAAGTCAAAAACATGACAAACATGTTTGGTACTGGAACCACTACTGAGCGGAACTCCCCAGACTGAGGCTCAGGTTGAAAATGTGCAAAGAGCGGGAAATCCAAGATGGCGGCGTAGAGGATGGCTGACTCCGCACCATTGCATTGATATTTCATACAAAACTCCGCCCGACTGGATATTTGCTATGGCCATGACGTCGTGCTTTTTAACATGAGCATTGACGACTTGACTACTTTTTGAGACGCCGAGACAAGAGGCCACAAAAAAAAAGAAATCTGAGCAAGACGAGCAGGTGAGAAGCTACTGCTAGCATGCCTGACTGTTGAGAGCAACAGCCAGTGTGTTAACCAGTGAGATTGATGAAAAGCTCGGGCCGTTATCCCAAACGCTACAGGCCCACGCCCGGCAGCTGAAAGAGATCGAGGAGAGAACCACTGAGGCAGAGAATAGGATTGCCGCCACTGAACACAACCGTGAGACGGTGGATATGCGGGTTCAAGAGCTTGAAAACCAGCCAAAGCATGGCTGAGTATATTGACAACCTCAAAAATAGAGGCAGAAGAAAAAATGTCTGGGTTATTGGTTTACCAGAAGATGCGGATGGGAGTAACCCAACAAAGGTTTTCAAGAGCTGGATACCCGACCTGTTTGGGTTGGAAAAAAAAAAGTTGTTTTGAATGTTGTTTTTTGTGGGTGGATCATATATTTATCGTACGTGATTAATAATGATGACTCACAAAGCTAAAATCGTGCAATTTCAAAGGATATTCTTTGCCCTACCGTCCTACATTTATATATACCAATATCAGAGAAAATACTCTAGAGAATACTATACTTTTTGTTTTATTTTGGCCTGCCCATCCTTGTATAAGGGCACATATTATGACTCAGGTGGTGCTATTTGAGTTTGGAGCTGTAAGAGAAGTTGACAGAGTTAGACTGAGTCCAGTAACAGAGAAGGTTATGGTAATCCCCTGGTTACCGAGTGGGGAAGGTTCCTTCCACAGTGCTGTTGGCACGTCTGTTATTTGAAATCTGTGTTGTTTGTTTTGTGTTTTTCAGCTTGGTTTCAGTCAGGTGCAGAAACTACGTGGAGATCAGAATACATTTGGAAGCTTAAATATTGTCAATAAAAAATGCTATGATCTGTGACACATTGAAGCTGTCCACTCTCCCATTAAAAGGAAAAAAATATTGTCATCTTTAAAAAAAGAAAAGATTGATATTTCTATGTTGCAAGAAACACATCTGAATAATGAGGAACCTTTAAAACTGCAACAGTGCGACTTTGATCAAGTCTATTTCTCATCTTTCACCACCAAAAGCAGAGGGGTGGCAATACTCATTAGGAAAAATTTAACAGTTAAAGTGTCAAAATGTATTAACAATAAATATGGACGGTTTGTACTTATCTCAGCCTCCTTATATGGGGAGGACTTTGCTCTCTTAAATGTTTACTGCCCTCTCTGTCACCCCCTTAGCTTTTTGTCGGAGGCTCCTGCCAATCTATCTGAGCTTGCGGTGGAAAATACTGTTGTATGAAGTGACTTTAATTGCCTTATGAATCCGTTGATGGACAGGTTTCCTCTAGGTGCTTTAGCTCTATCGAAGCAGTCGAAACAAATTGTTGGTCTGTGCGAGGACTTACATGTGGATGTTTATAGGACACTTCACCCCGCAGATAAGGAAACATCATATCAGATCATGCAGCAGTTTATATGAATGTTACAGTTAAAAACCTCTCTAAGAAACCTGCAAGTTGGAGAATGGATACCTTGATTTTAAAAGAAATTCATATAATATTTCACTACAGAATTCAGGCATTTTCTCGCCACCAACTCTCCCTCAGCTACCAACTCATCCCTGCTCTGAGAGACCTCCAAGGCTTATGCCAGGGGGTTGATCATATCCTATACTGCTACCAAAAGGCATGAAAATATGGAGCAACAAGTTGTTAGAAAAAAGATTAAGTTTTTCATAGAGGGAATATATCAAGAAACCTTCAGCAACTAAACTGAAGAAAATTAGTGCTATTCGTTCCACATTAGAACAAAAAAAAAGAAGGGTAAAACTTGGATATGCAAAAGATTATTTGAACATGGGGACAAACCAGAAAATATTTAGCTAATTTAACAAAAAAGTGTAGGGCCTCTCAAATTATTGAAGCAGTTTTAGACGAGTCAGGGACTTGTTCCTCTGATCCTAAAATAATTAATGACGATTTTAAAAAATCTATACAAAATTATATCACTTGGAACAAGCTAACAATGCTAAAACTTTAATGGAAGCTTTCTTCTCTGAACTTGATCTTCCAACCATGTCACAAGATCAGATATCTAATTTAAATGCCCCATCTCAGCATCAGGCAAAGCACTAGGCAGTGATGGTCTTGGTAGTGAATTCTATAAAGAATTTCAAAACATCTTATT
Organism: Nibea coibor; assembly: GCA_023373845.1. Classification (NCBI taxonomy): domain Eukaryota; kingdom Metazoa; phylum Chordata; class Actinopteri; family Sciaenidae; genus Nibea; species Nibea coibor. The sequence continues at coordinate 174,163 of CM041737.1, forward strand.
AGAACCTATGATAAATATGTTTAATCATTCTTTTGAATGTGGCACTCTTCCACCATCACTAAGGGAAACTAATATTTCACTGATTCACAAAAAAGGGAAATGCCCTGACGATTGTGCCTCATATAGACTGATCTCGCTGCTCTATGTGTATTTAAAAATCCTCTCCAAAATCTTGGCAAGACTACATTTATAGTGAAAGAGGATCAAACTGGCAATCTCACTTTTGAAAATGAATGTTCTTCCATGCCTGCTCTATCCAATATAAATGATTCCCATTTTATTTTATTTAATCGTAAAATAGTTTTTAAAAAAAACTCTGGAGTAAACAAAACCACGGATCAGGTTGTCAGTGTTGCAGTCATCAAATGATAGGGGCGGGCTAGACCTCCCAGATATTAAGAGATACCAAATGAGTGACCATTTACGATACATAGCTGATTGGGTCAAAGATGATGCTTTCTCAATCTGGCTTGATATTGAGAAATCCTTATCCAGTTATCCTCTAAAAAAATTACTTTTTATTTTTTTATTTTTTTATTGATACTGAAATGTATCAAAAAGCTTTGCAACAATTCAGTTACAATTACTGTTAGAGCATGGAGGATTACACGGCATATGGAAGCAGATCAGGGCTCACATCAGTCTTCACCCCGATTATTGATAACCCTGATTTTCTCCCGGGAACCTTAGATCCTTGGGGGATCTTTTTGTTGGTCCTACTCTCATGACCTTTAATCAGGTTATGGAAAAACATGACATATCAAGGAATGATCTTTTTCGTTACTTTCAGGTCAGAGATTTTATTATAAAAGATACATCTCTGCTTTCAATTTCTGCCATACACTGCATATGTCTGTACACTAAATCTGACACAAAACCTAAACCTTTCTTTTTAAAGTTTGTTTTAAAGATACCTCTGCATCACTGAAAATCAGCTGATATATCTTTCAAAATATATACAGTATACAGTGTATATTAACAGAATAGAGTAGAATGTCTAAATGGATTTTAAAGTACCAGTGTGTTTCCTATACTTCAAATCACCAAAGAGACTGTGCAAGTGTGACATTTTTCACTGTTTGGTGGATTCACCCAAGTCCCAGTGAACCAGAACTGTAGCTCACTGCAGCTGACCTCTTTTTCAATACAGGTGGAGTCAGTGAGTAAGAGAGAGAAGGCCAAGCAGAGGCCCCAGGCCCTGAACACAGTGGAGATGTTGAGAGTGGCCAGCTCTGCCTTAGGTATGTTCACGTTCCTCTACACTGTAAAAAAGAAAAAGTTGAGAAAACGTAAAATATCAAGGCAACATGATGCAAGAGATTCTTGAGTTTTCTCAGCTTTTGCCTGCTGTTTTTGACTTAACTAAGGTTTTCAAGTTCTGCAAAAAATTCTGCCAATTTGGATCATCTTGTTCACCTAATTGGGATAATCCTGTGAGAAATTCATGCTTGAATGTCATGTATTTCTACCTTTTTTAAACGTAGATATTGTTGATGAATAAATGTACAATTATTCCTTCAATGGCATATATTCCTAGATTTACCAAACGCAAATATAAAAATACACTTAGCTTACCTGCTTGGGCAAAATGGTTGTGGACTCCCACTCCTGTCATTGCTCAGCGCTCAGGTTCAGCAGAGAGCCGTTAAAACTGGTTCAAACTGGTATCTACGGAGTTGGCTTAACTCAACTCAAAAATCTGCTCAAAGATTTACAAATCCTTGTTAGGCTGATTTAAAATAGTAGTTAGGACAACAATGAGAGAAAATTGCTGGGTGGACAAGATTTTATAGATGTATAATATACATCTATAAAATCTTGTCCACCCAGCAATTTTCTGTTATTATTATTTCTATTATTATTAGTATTATTATTATTATTATTATTATTATTATTATTATTGAAAAGCCTGATTTCTGAGTCAATTTAATTTAAAAACTCTAATGAAATCAACAATTACTAGTTACCATTTTTTTAGTGTACGTAATAAAATTAATGAGTGTGTGCATTCAACTTTTGTGACTTTTCATTGTCCCCAGGCATTGGTCCCCAGCATACCATGCAAATAGCAGAACGCCTGTATACGCAGGGCTACATCAGCTACCCACGTACTGAGACAACCCACTACCCAGAAAACTTTGACCTGAAGGGAGCGCTGAAGCAGCAGACCAACAGTCCCATCTGGGCTGAAGAGGTGAGGGCCACTATGGGGTCAAGGATTCATGTAATGGTTTTTGCTGATGCATTCAAGGCCAGCAGTGTATAAATGATAAATGGACTGTACTTGTATAGTGACTTTCTAGTCTTCAGACCACTCAAATCGTATCTCATTCACCCATTCACACACATTCATTCACTAATGGCATTAGCTGCCATGCAAGGTGCCAACTGCTCATCAATTTGAGGAGCTAACCATTCATACACAGTCACACACCGATGACACAGTCTTCAGGAGCAATTTGGTTCAGTATCTTGCCCAAGGACGCTTCGACATGCAGACTGGAGGGGATCGAACCGCCTATCTTCTGATTAGTGGACTGTGATTAATAGCCGCCCCAATACATACATAGAGATTTTCTGAATTTCTGCTCACAGACTTAATGTGGATACATAAATGGATGTTTCTAAAAATATCTTTTACCTTCACCTCCATCAGGTGAAGACTCTGCTTTCAACTGGATTAAACCGACCCAGGAAAGGAACTGATGCTGGAGACCATCCACCCATCACTCCCATGCGTGCTGCCTCAGAGGTGGAATTGGGTAAGTCACACAACTAATATCACCATCATCAAAAAGTGAGGCAAACTCTCTCAAAGTAGCCATTATCATATATGACAGTGATCAGGAACCTTTTTGGCAGAGAGCCATGAAAGCCACATGATTAAATAAAATGTATTTCCCTGAGAGCCATATAATATTTTTTAACACTGAATAGAAATAAATGTGTGCATTTGAAGTAAGACCAACAGTTTTAGAGTACAATAAGTCTCTGAATTTATTCTTTTTAATAGCGTTGTTATACTGAAGCTAACCAGTAATTGAAATGCTTCTTAACATTAATGCAACTTCTGGTGCTGCATGGTCCTGATCATGCACCGATCACCATAGCAACTGCTGGGTTTATGTAGCTCTCCCATCTTCCTGGTGCTGCGTACTGCCACTGAATGTTTTAGTGGTCCGCAGTACCGGACCAGCTTACTTTCTCCTGTCTGCGAGCCAGATGCAGTCATCAAAAGAGCCACATCTGGCTCGAGAGCCAGAGGTATGATGTCTTGTTTTTTTTTTTCTTTTTACAAGAATGAATGAATGAAGGAGCATGTTTTTTGAACTTTTAGAAAAGTGTGTGATTAAAAATTGTCTAGTGTTTTAACAGAAGGTTAAAACACTAGACAATTCACAAATCACCTAGCTAGGCTAGGTGAGGTTACTCAGGATAATCCACAGGCCTTGCTGGAAACCGTTTTTGGTGGAACAGCTTTGTACCACAGAAATAGTCCCCATAACAACCGTTCTATCTATCATGGACTCCTTCATTCAGCCTCTAACCCATAGTCCTCCTCTTCTGCTATTCCACAGGAAGTGATGGCTGGCGCCTTTACGAGTATATTACACGCCATTTCATTGCCACTGTGAGTCAGGACTGCAAGTACCTACAGACCACCATAGAATTCATCATTGGCACAGAGGCCTTCTCATGTAGTGGCAAAACTCTGATATCAGCAGGTAAAGCGAGCTGGTCACATCATCAGCTTGATTCGTCAGTACTGCATCATAGTAATCATAGTAAACCGTGCACATATTCATGTTTTTGTATTCATTTGAATGGCCAGGGTAACATTACCAAAGCATTATACATTACCAATAAGCTATGCCAGTTCATCATAGCTTATAGTAATGCAACGCACTGATGACAGAGACCAAGTATCGAGGTGGAGTTTGTCTGTCAGCAGTATAGTTTATACACTTTTATATACACTTTTGCAGTTTATACACTGATAAACCACAGAACTGAAGAAACATCAGGCTTCATAATCAAATACCAGTTTTAACTTGTGTCGAATCTTCTGTCCTTGCACACACACACACGCACACGGTATGGAATTTTCTATTCTTAGGTCATGAGTGGACCTTGAGGTCTTCAGCAGTATTAATTGTTTGGCTTTGACTGGGAACAGTAGGTGCCAGTCTATCTCAGCACTGTGGGGGCCAGGGTTGAAGAGACCTGCTTTCCTAGACATAAGAGATACCTTACCAATGACGTTCCAGTCTGCAAAAACAGAGATCTGTGTCTCCAGACTAGAATATGCTGACAGTAACACCTGCATGGGTAAAAGCATTCTCTTTGTCTCATTTGGGGCGTATAGTATTTGTGGTGTTATCTTGGGGTTAAAGTCTATCCACCAGCATGAGTTTGGCAGAATGTTCAGCAATTTCTCCACAACAGCACTCACTCACAAACACACACACACACACAATTTATCAGCTGTTGTTGTTTTTTTTTTTTAATTATTACACTGGCATTAGTGGCTGCTGCAACCCCATTGGTGTCCCTGTTTCCCACATCGATGTACATGTGCAGAAAAGAAAAAGACAAAATATGGAATATGAAACATGGCATCACCTGTAACTCAACAGTTGACTTACTACTTACATACTACTAACCCTGAAATACATATATTTCACCATGCATATACATAAAACAAAGTAACCTCTGAATACCAAGAATTGGAAGTTATTGGCAGTCATTTGTCATGCTACATTTGTTCACAACCAACTTAACTGTCTAAGACAGTCCTGAAGTTTTAATGGTGAAAACAAGGTAGTAGTTAGACAAACTTAGAAATGGATTTATGAATAGCTTGTGCAATCCAATCCTTTTTAGTGCTTGTTCAGACAGGGACAGACAAACCGCTCGCCGGCAGCTTTTTTAAATTCATCAATTTGTCAATCAGACACTCAGATGAGTCAAACCTCCGCAGACAGCCTGAAATGTCTGTGAAGCAGAGACTATCCAGGTGGATTCACAGACTAAACTCTGATAATCTACCTGTTGGTGTGTTCTCACTTTGATTATTTCGTGTACCAGCTTCTAAATCAGACGGTTATGTTCAGCAGGTATAGACACGCCCACCTCAGCTCCCCTGACCCGCCCAACACCGCACTCTCCCACCGCCAGTTGCCGGTTTGCCTGTCCCTGTCTGAACGTGCACTTAAGTGTATATTATATTCACAGGTTACACAGCAGTGATGCCTTGGCAGGGCATTCCTATGGAAGAGGCAATGCCAGCTTGTGAGCGTGGAGACACTTTCACAGTGGATGAGATCAAGCTGGTGGAAAAGCAGACCAGCCCCCCAGACTACCTCACTGAAGCTGAACTCATCACTCTCATGGAGAAGCATGGCATTGGTATAACTCAGCACTGCCTGTTGAACATCATTGTTTTTTAAATGTATTAACTGAAATAGAGAAAGCAAAGAGGAGAGCCTGTTGCCTATTTACACATCTAGCAGCCAGAGAGCAACCAGCAAGTCCAGTGGTTGCTGTCCTGGTGTTGGACATGGAATGTACAGTGGCTTTCTTTGAGCTCTTGCGCTGAAAACAGCTGTAAGGTTGATGAAAGTGGAGTTTGTGGCTCCAGATACCCAAAGTAATGAGATTACAAGATACAAGATTTCTGTAAGAAATTGTTGGGCCATTGTCCAGTGGATAGCTTGATGTGCCCTATAAGGTATTTTCTTTTGACAAGCCTTACCAGCAGGTCAGTGAAGTGGATCAGCCATATTTCATATTTCTTGATCCTCCTCAGTTAGTGCCTTGTTTGTCTTCATTTGTTTTCATAGGAAGAGCATAGCAACAAAACAGAATTTATGTCAATCAAACCCATGAATTTGCATTAATCAGATGTGTGTTATTCTGATCATAACTTCTGGGCAAGAATCAAATCAAATCAAGTCAAATTTTATTTGTATAGCCCAAAGTCACAAACACATTTAGCCTCAGAGGGCTTTACAATCTGTACAGGGAGTGACACCCTCTGTCCTTAGACCCTCGGTTCCAGTGAGGAAAAACTTGCCCACAAAAAACCCTTTTAACAGGGAAAACATGTGGAAGAAACCTCAGGAAGAGCCACAGAGGAGGGATCCCTCTCCCAGGACGGACAGACGTGCAATGGATGTCACATGTACAGAACAATCAACACAAACATATTGTACAATTACAATGAATTACAATAGATGGTAAGGTGATTGCAGTAGCAGTGGAACACAGATGCACAGCAGCAATAAGTCATTAACCAACAAAGCTGTAGTGGAGATGGTAGCAATAATGACTATATATGGCATGTAATGCTAAATATGGTGGACGTCAGCAGCAGACCACGGCGGCAGCCACGATCCATGAGAACCTGCTGGACGAGGAAGCACAGAAACTCCCGGGAAGAAGTTTAGTTAGTAACATCCAAAGAAAAGTGCTGCTTCTGCAGTAAGGACAGAGCCATTGTACATTGTTCTCAAATGTTTTAATTTTTTTTTTTTTTTTTTTGCCTATTGTAAACATTGTGGACTAAACTAGATCTGTTGTTACTCTTTTGCACATACAGTAAATGTGCACATTGAAACCCATTCACAACACTATGTGCAGAAACAAAAAAAGAAAATCAATGGGCCTTATCCCTCTGATGCTCATACTCAAATACAAAGTATAAAACATGTAAATTCTCATTTCCCTGCTTCATTTGAGGCCTGGGGCTTTTAAGTGTAGATTAGTGCAGATTTTATGAAATATGACACTACAAAAAAAGAATCCATATAAATAAATACTGCTGCTAAGATGCAAAAATCAAACCATAAATAATCCATAATCCATCATGACAAAAACCTGGCAATTTAAGGGTTGAAAATGAAAAAAAAATCATTAATATTTGATATGGATGATTAGGACTGATGCTGGTTTAAAAAAATATAAAAACATCAAGCATTTTATAACTTGATGTTTTTATGTGCAAGAGTATTAACATTACGATTTTGTTGAAGATTTTGATGTAAGGGTCTGAATCTAAGTCTTCAGACTACATTTGTGGTTAGAATATCTTCATATTGTTATGCTTAGGTCCGTTTTAGGCTCAGCATGAAACAAAACACAGACAGCCTGGCATCACTCAGACAGTCCTCTATTGGCCTTATTCTCACATTACATTCTCTGATCAGATCTTTTTATGGCCTTTGCTTATGTAAAATAGCATCATTTCTTGAGGTTGGTCTGGGTTGTCTAGTAATTGAAGGGTTGCTGGTTTGAATCCTTGCTCCTTGATTGTCCTTGAGTAAAATACTGAAACAATTAGAGAGAGAGAGAGAGACTCAGAGACAGACACCTTGATCTGTTTAGGGATAGCAATGATAGTATTTCACATGTTGGTCTTTCCCCCTCCAGGCACTGACGCCAGCATCCCTGTTCACATAAACAACATCTGTCAGAGAAACTATGTGACAGTTGAGAATGGGCGTAAATTGAAGCCAACCAATCTGGGCATTGTCTTGGTGCATGGCTACTACAAGACAGGTAATTTGCTTTTGTATTATTTTACCTTCTCTTCTTCTTTGTAGTTATCCATTGATTGCAAGTTTCTAGAACATTGCTCACAACTCATCTTTGGACACCATGTCAAGTGATGCAGGTAGTCAGGCGATCCTTTGATAAATGAGACCACACAGAATGGGTCCTTTTAATTAAAATACATGACTCATGTTTGTGTTTGTTTCACAGATGCAGAGCTGGTGCTGCCCACCATACGCAGTGCTGTGGAGAAGCAGCTGAACCTTATCGCTTTGGGTAAGGCCAACTATCAGCAGGTCCTGCAGCACACGCTAGATATCTTCAAGAGGAAGTTTCATTACTTTGTGGATTCCATCACCAGTAAGTACTCAGTGAGCAGTGTTCCTTTAAAGAGTTGTCTGCAGAAACGCTCATGATGATTTCTAACAAGGATTCCTACTGAAATCTAATACAAGTACTTTTTTTTTAAACATAGATAATAAATTCCTCTTTGTGACTACTATTGTCATGGCACAAGTAGTACAGGCAAAAATATTATGGCTCTAGTAACTATTAGCAAGTCATCACATAACCTAAATAACTTGGTTGCCCGCAACAGGACCATAATGCTGCAACAATGAGTTGATTGGTAGAAAATTCAACTGCAACTACTTTGATAACAGATTAAATGTTTAAGTTATTGATTGAGAAAAAAAACAAACATTTGACAGTTTTAACCTCTCAAATGGGAGAATTTGCTCTTTTTTTCTAGGTTTTGGACTCTTAAAGCATTAGCATGATGTTTTTAGAAAAAAATGACATTCTGTATGGTACAGTATGGTTCTTTCCTATCCAGTTCTTGTCCTCATGTGTGTTATATTTTACAGGCATGGATGAGTTGATGGAGGTCTCCTTTTCACCCATTGCTGCCACTGGGAAGCCTCTGTCCCGTTGTGGCAAGTGCCATCGCTTCATGAAGTACATACAGGTTAGATGAACAGTCAGAACTACTGTTAGAATTTAAAGAAAGCAAGCAGCAAGAAATTCATCTACAACCTTGTTAAAGCACCATTACATAGAAATTGGTCTTTTTCCCATTTGTTACCTCCAATTTCAGAGTTTACTCCACTGTGGTAAGTATGTTCAGCTGTACTCGAGTATTTGTTCTGATTACATTAAATATAATCAAAAAGTAGTGAGTCGACAACTTTTCTAACAGCCAAACATCAACAAGGTCACCAGCAGCAGACCCAGCAGCAGCTAATATTACTGACTAGTCCAACAGCAGTCAGCCCAGCTCAGTCTGTCTTTCAGCCTTTTATTTCACCAAGCTCTCACCAACCACTAAAAGTCAGTCCCACATTTACTCCAGTGGCTTCTTGCTCACTCACTCCTTTTCTCTTCTTAGTTTTCTCCGTCAGCGTCCTCTTCGGTATCTTCTTCTCTGTCATTATGTTTATAAAGGCTGCTGAGTCTTGTTACATTGCTTCAGCAATGCGCCAGCATTGGGGCAGCTGTGGCTCAGAGGGGGGGCAGCTGTGGCTCAGAGGAGGGCGGCTGTGGCTCAGAAGTAGAGCGGGTCGTCCAGCAATCAGAAGATTGCCGGTTCGATCCCTGGTCCAATACTGATACTGAGTGTCAATGGTTGTATGAATGGTTATCTATATAAGTACACTCCATTTACTCTTCCTAGTCGTGTGATACAAACACTAACACTCTCCCGGTGCTCTGAGCTCATAGTCTGGGCCCCTTGGCTAACATTTGCCAACAGAGACTGTGAATCACAGAGTTGAGGTGGAGGAGTTGGAGGACATCAGAGGGAAAACCAGAAAAGATTTTCTCCATAAAATATGATCCAGTTTCACCAAAATCTGTGAAATAGTTGGTGTTGTGTGAGAACTTGATTTGAATTAATTTGAAGAATTTGATTTGATTTAAATCTTTAAAAATGTATTTTCAAATTTACAAGTTTTCAAAAGTTACACAGTGTTGCTTTAACATCTTTCATACACATCATCACAATCACGTTTCACATGTTTTTCAAGGACATGCTTCTGCTATTACCATTTCCGTCTGACGACAGAACCACTTTTCATGAATTCATGAATGAATCATGAGGCTGCAGATCTTTTGGTCATTGTCATTGTATCTAAATACATGCATAGTGGGTTGTGTGTAACTGTTAAGTGGAGTCTTCTGGTGGAAACCACAAGGTAACCTTTGATGACATCCTCTGATGCTACATAAGAGAGAAACTCACGAGTTTAGATGTGCTCCATGTGCTCTGGGGATGAATGTTTGGTTGCTTTGGAGTTTTGCAGTCATTTATGAAAGTTTATATCACATATCCCACATAACGGGGGTCACATGGTAGTGGTTCATACAGTACATACACTTTTAAGAACTCTTCATATGTTCTTTCTTATTTTATGGTTCGGTCATGATCATGTTCGGTCTATTTGTCTGCCTTCTAGATTGATAACAGTGATACTATATAATACTCATAACATACAGGATACAGTATCTCCATGAACTATGAACATCTAAACAAACAATGTTGGTAGCATTTGAGCAAATTGAGTAGTTGGACCCTCTGCTGATTTCTGACATTCTTATGAAGTTTTGAGTTCTGTATCAATAAAATGTTGATTACTTGCGTATAAACCAGGCCCACTTTAATCAGTCAAAACCAAATCTCATCTGCTGACTGGCATTATGTCACCTTATATTGAAAGAGTATCCAGCTATAACATTTATTATGTAAATGTTTTCAGCATTTTGCACCCTCTGCAGTGAAGCTCTTACCATCCGAACATATGCACAGTTTATGTCAAATTGTATAAGTGTAATATTAATGCAAACCAATAATTGAGTGTGCCTGAAAGAGCACACTCATTAATATCCCACGGGCTTATTCTTATTATTCGTCTTCCGTTTCTTCCGTGTTTTCTTCGGTTGTCCAAGGCTCCCAGAGTTTTTGTCGCACATACACTAACAAGGAGTCAAAACGTCCGGTTCGGCAAGGACACGTAGGCTATGTTAATGTTAAGCATTTAACCCAACGGTTTTGCCACTGTACGCCAAAGAAAATGCCAAAAAGAATTTTCATGAGAAATCTCCTGAAGGGCAGAGAGCACCTGCACTTTACCACATAATAAATGCCAGAGTTTTTAACATTTAGGTCTCAAACTGGGCACAAAACTGGTCAAGAAGAAGCCCCCGATGACGCTTATTTCGGCTTTTGGATACGACACACCGTTTGGCATTTAATGCCGCCTGTTTGAGGGGCTTCATTTGGTTCCTCTCTCCCTCTCTGGGCAGTTCCAACTGAAATTATACCAGGTGCATTAACTGCTCTGCTGATTAGGGCCCAGCAGTTGGTCCTGGTTGCTTGGCAACCTCAATCCTGCCTGAGGGAGGAGAGGGGGGAAGGGCTATTTTCACTGTTGCTTATGTAGCTGCAGACACAAGTCATCTGATTTGACAGTGGCAGGACTGTGTCCCTATCATAACATAACATCATTTCTAGCATTGGCATCTATTTCATTTTTAGTGGCTAGAAAGCATGCTCACATTGCAAACATTAGCAGCCTATGCTTAAATTAGCGACTAGCGCATTATGCTAATTGCTAACATTAACTAACTGGATTCATTGACAGTGAATCCAGCAGGACTATGTTAAATCATAACATAATTTCTAGCCCTAGTTTTTAGTGGCTTGAAATTAGTGGTTTCAGCATCTTCTCTGTCTCTCTGTCAGCATTTCCAACTGACATTCTAACACATGCAGTAAGTGCTCTGCTAATTAGGGCCGGCAGGCAGAAGCCAGCAGGCAGCGATGGGGCCAGAGTCAGGCACACTCAAAATTTCTTTAGAAATTTTTCTAGTTAATTATGATTATTTTAAAAAAAAAACACATCTAGTGTTCATCAAAGTGACGACTGTATCTATGACTACAAAGGGTAGCTTTTTTTGCTGTGCATTACTCCGTATCCCCATTGTGGGATGAATAAAGTATCATCTAATTAGCATTTGCATTGTTGCACAAGTTTGCAATTTGTTGTAGTAAGTAAGGAAATGGCACTGATCACTGAGCTACCGTGCTGTGCACAAAGAGTGTATTAAAATAAACATTTGTTTTGCTGTGACCTTTTGAGTATATTCAGTATATTTCAATGTATTCTAAACATTTTGCTTTGTAAAACATAGGCCTTACATGAATACAAGGTGGTGTCATCAGCAATCGTCAGTGAGGAGAGCTCACCCCTTTTCGTTTTAACTGTTAAGTATACTGCATAGGAAGCACTTGATCCAATCCTGACATCTGATCATGGTTCTGCAGGCCAAGCCCAGCAGGCTCCACTGCTCCCACTGTGACGAGACCTACAGTCTTCCCCAGAATGGAGCCATCAAGCTGTACAAAGAGCTTCGCTGTCCCCTGGATGACTTTGAACTTGTGCTGTGGACCTCTGGGGCCCGGGGTAAGAGCTACCCCTTGTGTCCATACTGCTTCAGCAATCCCCCTTTCAGGGACATGAAGAAAGGTAAGTGTGAGCCTTAACTTCATTCTTAATTCTTGTGGTCAATGTAGTAGGTAATTAGCTGCAGCCTTGTGACCCAGACAGTGACGTGAGCAATTTAAGTTCAAGTACGGTATGTTAAACCGGCAACCGGTGGAGGGGGAGTGCAGTGTCGGGAGCTGAGGTGGGTTGCTGTGGGCGTGTCTATACCTGCTGAACGTAACACTGTGAAACAATGAGGAAATAACTTTTTATTTCTCTGATTAATAACAGCTTTATAGTAAGGGCATTTTAGCAGATATTTGACCAATCTGGGAACTAAATCCTTACCAAGAAATTTCTTCACAATTGTGTTTAGGAAGGTGTGTAATATCATGTCTTAAAATGTTGAAATTCAATTCCCGTGGGAAACCTCCTAAAAAAAATTGGTGGTACCTGTAACCGATTTTTGAAAAATTGAAAATGTTAAATTTGGCTTTAAGTAACTTGTGAGGGGTCAAACTAGGGGTTTTTCATGATTCTGAGTTGATTGCAAGCATCAGTTTTTCACCAAAACCACTCCTTAGTGCAAAAACAGCCACCCCCACTTTTCCCACTCACTGCATTTTCAGCTATTATTCACGAATAAAGGATTCCAAACGCCCCCGCCTCCCCAAAAACAATAAAAAATAACCCAGTTAACACTATGAAAAATTCTTTTTTTCTATTTGTCTAAAGCAACAGCCTCATGGCAAGGTAATAATTGTCAGGGCAGCATTGGGGTACCTGTAACCGATTTTTGAAAAAACGAAAACGTTAAATTTGGCAAGCATTAGTTTTTCACCAAAACCACTAAAAAACAAACTAATGCTTGCAATCAACTCAGAATCATGAAAAACCCCTAGTTTGACCCCTCACAAGTTACTTAAAGCCAAATTTAACATTTTCGATTTTTCAAAAAACGGTTACAGGTACCCCAACTTTGAGCAATTTTTTAGGTTTCCCACGGGAATTGAATTTCAACATTTTAAGACATGATATTACACACCTTCCTAAACACAATTGTGAAGAAATTAGTTCCCAGATTTTCATATGTTGCCCTCACTATTATGAGGCCGGCGCACACTCTCTCTCTCTGTCTCTGTCTTTCTAATCATCAGACACAAATCAAATTAAACTTCTTTGTGTCATTACATTTTGCCGTGTAAATTGCGAGTTGGACTTTAGAGGCTGGTACATGAAATAAACAAAGTGAGAACACACACACACACAGGTATATTATCAGAGTTTAGTCCGTAAATACCCCGTGCAAACTGCTCGTGGTAAAAACAGACGAAAACTAGCGAAACTAACTACGTAGCATATTTACACACGTAGAAGCATATTTAGAAGAACATACACCAGGAAAATGGCCAAATCTGAGCAAGTAACAAAATCTGGTGGGCTAAACACTCGCTTCTGAAACTCTCCCAGTGGCGCTTGAAGTTGCATACAGAACGGACCAGAACCATGCCAGACATGTGCAGTGGGGTTTCAGAGCCTCCACAAAAAAAAAAGGTTTCTCCTCAGCACAGCGTTCATGCGACATGTAAACCAACATATAATCATTGGCCACTGCCATCAATGAATGTCATCTTTATTTGCCGATGACTGATGGCAGTTAAGGAGGCGAACATCGGCCAATGCCAATGTTCATCTGATGCTACTACAAAGTTGGACCACTGTAAAATGTAAATCAAAAACAGCATCCAATGATTTGCAAATATTTTTATAATCAGTTCAATACTACAAAAACAAGATATTTAATATTCAGACTTGTTTTTTGTAAAATAAAATAAAATACAATAAAATAATAAAAAAAAGGTAATTCTGAATTTGATTCCTACAAACCATTCAAGCAGGATAATGTTTAGTTTTGTGTTCTTTTCACTCACTAAGCATTGTGATGAAAGTGACTTCAGTGACATTTTTCCGTTCTTGCTTGATACAACTTAAATTGCTCAGCAGTTCAGGATCTTCATTGTTGTATTTTGAGCTTAATAATGCACCACACATTTCCATAGGAGGAAGTTCCATGAAAAGACCTTGCTCCAGAATCTATACCTTTATGGATGTGCAAGTTACCAATCATGCCATGGGCACTAATACACTCTCATCATCACAGATGCTGGCTTTTGAAATGATCTGAATGGTCCTCTTCCTCTTTAGCCTGGAGAAGTTGACTTTCATGATTTTTGGACAGCACACTATCCATCAGTTCATCTCAGATGAGTGTAGGCTCAGAGAAGTCAGTGGTGTTTCTGGTTATTGTTGATACCATTTGTATTTTTATGTAATTTTCTGCATTCGGTTTTGCAATGACAATTTTCCGACTAAAGAACAGGAAATAATGTGAATTACATATAGGCCTCCATATAACCAAATAAAACCAATAACACAATGTCCCCATATCAGAACACCACATTTGATTACTTTAACACTTGAATGAATGAATAATTAATATGAATAATTTAGTGTGGTTGGTGGTCATTAAACCTGATTATGAACATGACCAACAATATAATTTTCTTAGCTAATCTGGCTTCTGGTCTTTAAGGAATGACCCCTCCTTTTCATTTCTGCTTTTTCTAGGTATGGGATGTAATGAATGTACCCATCCATCCTGTCAGCATTCTCTCAACTCTTTTGGTATTGGGCAGTGTGTGGAGTGTGATAGTGGGGTTTTGGTGCTGGATCCCACCTCTGGTCCAAAATGGAGGATGGCTTGTAATAAGTGCAATGTGGTGGTGCACTTCTTTGAACATGCACATAGAGTGCAGGTAAGAAAATAATCCAGATGTACAGTATATGGCACAATGTCACATACACTGTGTAAATAGGCTTCAACCAGATATGAATTACTCTGTTATACGTTATTTCACCAGTTTAAATGTAGCCAGGGCTGCTTCAATGTGAAATGTTTTGCTGTGTTAAATTTTGTTTTGTTTTATGTGTAATAAGGTGCACAATGTTCACTTCCCTACTCTGTCTGCTGGTTCCTACTGAAGATGTGCATCTTTAAAAATGCCTCACATAGTGTTGTAGTTTCATTCAGAAAATCCAAAAGCCTGAATTATTTGTTAAAACAGCCAGTCACTGTAGTTTTTATCAAATGTCAATTAAACAGGAAATTGTGCCTTGTTAACATACTTGTTTTGTTGCCATGCTTCGTCGGAACTTTTACTAAGCAGGATCGACACAAAGCGTCACTCTGGCTGACATCTTCTTTATTGAATCCAAAATACCTCCAAATAATGGAGGATAACTTATTTTTTCCCACGAACTCTGCACATTCTGCACCGATCTTATCTTCCACACTCCTTCCTTCCTTGGATGTTTGTCTTTGGCTGGCTTCAGCTGTGGATCCATGGCAAACTTGATATAAGACTTATGATTGGCTGGCCTGAGCTGTACATTTGAGGGCAAGAAAATGATATTTGTGACTGCCTGAGCTGTACATGCAGGGCGATATCGTTGGTTTTGCGATATTAATATCGTGACTGACTGTTCATATCACGATAAAGATACGATAACGATATATATCATTCAGCCCTAATATCTATATCGTATTTCATGGTAATCCATCCAAACTTGGAAATATTTCACTCAAAAGCCAAAAACATCAGCCTTAGGGTGGTACTATAGGACATATAAAAAAAAAAAAGAAATGTGGGGGTGTGATTCTTCCGGTTAATTCCGGAAATTTGGCTTTTAATCCGGCTTTTCCAACCTGAAAATGAGGGTCTCGTAAATCATGCAAATGATTTTTTTTTTGGGGGGGGGGGGTCGGGTATTGGTAAACATAATGACCGGTGTCATTGCTATCAACGATGGATCAATCACGTTGATAAGGCTGCACATTATATCACCTCTTGATCCTTCGTGCTGTTTCTAAGGTTCCTCTCTCTTCCTGTAGGTTGCTCAGGAGAGCTGCGAAGCCTGTGATGCCTCGCTTGTTGCGGTGGACTTCAACAAGACCCGCACTCCTCTTCCTGCCGGTGACACCCAACACACTGGCTGTGTTTTCTGTGATCTAGTCTTCCAGGATCTGGTGGAGCTTAAACATGCAACTATGAGGCACGGCAGGGGTGGGGGTGCTAGACGAGGTGGACGGGGACGAGGCAAGGGACGCCGTGGTAATCCTAAAAAACCCAAAGACAAAATGGCTGCCTTAGCAGCTTACTTTGTATAGCACCTGCTCTTCGTAACACATAGTATGAAGGTGCATATGTCTGTCAAAGGATCTCTGTTTTCACGTGTTTCATTAAACTGTAAAATATGTATTTAAAAAAGGTTTGCTGTTTGTTCACCATCATAAAATAAAATTCTGTACCACACTTTTGAGATTTAGGCTTAAATTCTAGGCATGCTAGCTGTAGAATTTTAGCATAAACTTGTATCAACAATGACCCAACAAAGATATCTGCACTATTTATCAAACAAACCTTAATTTCCATTCCCAGGAGGAGTTTATGCTTTTCTGTTTGACCTGTTTATTTGCATGATCGTGCTTCCATATCAGTTTTTTTGTCATTCTTTGTCAAAATTAAAGCCATATCAGTAAGTTAGTTACTAATTGATTGTTCAACCATTCATGCCACAAATATATAAATATTCTTGTTAAACTGATTTTTTTGGATTTTGGACTGACGATTAAATTTCGTTTCTTCATTCATCCTGTTTGTATTTCATGTGTCAAATTAGAGAAACGGTCGTCTGGCCCTTTAAATCTGCAGCGGAAGGAGTAGGCGGGATGTGTGTTGACGTACAGGAAGGCGGTCCAATCGTGTGTAGATCAAACCGTAGATCTCGTAATGTTCTTGATAGTTTACTGTGATTGAGTTTTTACCGTCAGTGTTTGTATCATCAGCTGTACAGCGCGGGTTCGTGTCTCTCTCTCTTGTGACTCTTTGTCTGATAAAAGGCGCGCTCCCAACAGCTAGTGTGTGCAGGCGTAACGTGACTACACAAGAGTTCCAGTTGGCTGGCCTCAGGTAAGAAAGAAACGGCGTCTGCTGCTCGGGAAAATTAATCCAGTTACGAGTGACCATGATGCAATAATTTGTGCCTGACAGCTTAACATCTGCACCACGAGTGGACATAACACAGTGTCATAACTTGAGCACGTCAAATCACGCGATGTTTCAACACACCATAAGTTGAGAATAAAGTTGGGCGTGCACAGTGTTTATCTGCAGTCTCTGTGTATCTTCAGCATGCCTTCCTCTCAAGTGGAAATAATGTCCTTCGTGTAGTAATCTATGTTAACAGTTGCTGAACAGCCTTCCAGCGTCCTTCTGTTCTTAGTTATTGAGCGGTATTAAAACATGAAATCATCAGAGGAAACGCTAATGGCTGCTGGTCTGCTGTCGTGTGATTTCTGCGAGGCCATTTCCGCCAAAAAGAAAAGACGTGTGCTCAAATGAGCACACTGCAGGAGAGAGACGAACCATTCAGAGCCAGTCAGACTGTAATCATTTTGACTGAGTCGTTATTTGAATGTACTCCATGTGAAGACACGAGGCTACATCAGCTGTATGATAACTTAGAACTAGAAAGATTCCTAAAGAAATTTTTGAAATTTTTTTTGAATGTGCCTGATTCTGGCACTGTCGCCCCCAGATGTCAGCGTTTCTTCCACATTTTTCCCCTGTTAAAAGGTTTTTTTGTGGGCAAGTTTTTCCTCACTCGAACCGAGGGTCTAAGGACAGAGGGTGTCACTCCCTGTACAGATTGTAAAGCCCTCTGAGGATAAATGTGTTTGTGACTTTGGGCTATACAAATAAAATTGATTTGATTTGATATTTGTGTGATCTTTTGTCTATTAATGACAGAGTTTTACAAGGTCTTTTATTTTGAAGTTACTCTTATTTTGAAAGACTTGTCTTATCTGTGTTATATCCTACAAAGTCATGCAATACTTGCTGCTATGTGTACAGTACATATAGATAATTGAAATAGCATTTCCATTATATCCCTGGTGCAAACAGCAATATACATGAAATGTATAAAATATTTCCAAATTTCCTACACTTCTGTCTTTTCATACAAATTTCCACAGCTGCATCAGGCAATTCAGCGGAAAGTATCCACACTGTATTTCTGCAGGAAATGCAATTATTCTACTTTTTGAGTGTGCTTGACAAATTACTATTCACCGGGATTATTGAGTGTGTCTGCAAAAAGCACACTCTTTACTATTCCTCTGGCTTATACAGTGTGCCTGAAAGAGCACAGTCTTTACTATTCTGTTTCTTCTGTGTTTTTTTTTCTTTTCGTTTCGCTACTCCATACACATACACAAATTGGGTGTTAAATTGACTGGCTCGGCTGGGATTGGTATGCTATGACTTTTCTAAGCGTTTCACCGGTTTCAACAGTTTTGCCAAAAATCACCAAACACCATGCCAAAAAATGAATGGGTGTGTATTAGAAGAATTCTAGAAGAAAGAGTGAGTGATGTCATCGCTAGAGTGGAGAGGGAGAGAAAATTTTGTCAAAAAATAAATTTGTAAATTGCATTCAAGGCCGCTAATGTCAATCTACAGACATGATTACCACTTTACCACAGAGAAATTTCCAAAAGGAGCAGGGAGCGTTCTTTCTCCAACTCCTTAGGCCAAAGTTTATACAATTTTTTTTGCCTGAAAATGGGCAAGGAAATTGTCCACAAAATGAGGATGCTGATGGTTATTATGGCTTTTGGTTTGCGACACATCCTTTGTGGTTGTTTTGGCTACATTTGGAGATTTTCTGTGTGTCTCAGGGGCGGAACTGTGCCTAATTACTCCTGCAGCAGAGCCACTTTCGGTTGACTTCTGCTTATCAGCAACAAAAATTGACGGCATTCAAACAAAGATTAAATACGAGGAGATGGACGATGCTACAGCTGCGTACTTTTTGTGCATTATTTTCGTCCTAATAATGAACATAAAAAAAAACTTCTTTTGGCTTCCGGGTGAAAGACCCGGAGAAAAATGTCTTTCGAAATAAGAGTCCCTTCAAAATAAGAGCCCTTTAAAAAGGCAATGATGACACAGCTTGTTGTATTAATACTGAATTTGCTGAGCATTGTCAATAATAATTTATGAGGGTGACGGGCCAGAGTCAGGCACACTCAAAATTTCTTTAGAATTTGTTGTTGTTGTTGTTGTTATTATTATTGTTATTATTATTATTATTATTATTATTATTTAAAATGACTGACAAAACAGAAAAAAATCAAATGGTTTTAGTTTTTCTGGTAAACTATCAAAAACAAACAAAAATATAAAGAAATATACTTTGTCTTTCATGGTAGCCTACATGGAGCCAATCGAATCTTTTACATCATTTGAATAATGTAATACATAATAATATACATTTCCTGTTATTAACCTATTGGCCATGATATGTCCTTAATCCATAGTTATGGCAAGTTATTATAACAAATATAATTCATATTGATTGATTGGTGTATTGTGGGAATTCATCTCATCTATACTGCATTTATTTTCCATCAGCCTGTTCACCTGAGAGCTTCGAGCATCCACAGTCAGCAGGATGGAGGAGGCAGCCAGGTGCTTCCTGGGAAGGTTTGTGGAGGAGTTCCCAACTGTTCTGGAGGACGACAGCCTGCTGCCTGTCAGCCCTCTGAGCCACAAAGTGTCAATGGAGGAGCTGCATGGAGAGAGCCTGGAGCTGGGCCTGAGACTACTGGAGGCCAGGTATACTAGATGCATCTTATATGTTTGGTAGGCCTGAAGGAAAGAAAGAAGTAGAAATAAATTTGTTGTGGAAAACAATGATTTCTGTGTCATGACGTATAACAGTTAATTGTGTTTCGAACTGGCTTTTATTTCAAGGTAATTACACTGTCCTCATCTTTAAGATGATTCTTTTCAAAGCCTGATTCAAACTGAAATTCTGTTTCCCCTGCTGAATATTTGACATTGATTATTATAAAGTGAAATATTCAGTAATAGAAAAATAGAGTGAAAAAAGAATTTCCCCTTGACATATTAATAAAGTATCTCTAGATATTCACACGCGTTTGCATTTCAGGAAAAACTGCTGTGTTTGCCTGAAGCCTCCATAATGAGCTGTGGAGTAGAAGAGAAATTTGATTACTTACCTGCTCCATTTGTACAGTAACCAGGGGCCTCATGTATAAAGGTTGCATATGCACAAAAAAGTGGCGTTGGAATTTCTGATCATATCAGATAATGACATGCATAAGACCAGATCACTTATCTGAGTATACATGCCGTTCAGAGAATCCAATGGCCAGAGCATGGCTGACTCCATTACACTAGGTGGCGCTGTAGCACTCCCAACAAAGAGCCACTTTCGGTCGACCTCTACTTATCAGCAACAACAAACAAAGATTACATATGAAGAGATGGACGATGCTACACCTGCATACTTTTCGTGCATTATTTTTGTCCTAATAATGAATATAAAAAGAACAACGGATCTTTTTGAGGAAAATGTTGCGCATGCGCAGAATGCAAAAATCTGCTTCAGATCCGATTGCTGAGTATACATGGTGTTGATCCGAAGTAGATCAGACAAAGGTATTTATTAGCACTTTAAAAAGTCCAAACTAAGTCTGATACGATCAGATATTCTAATTTCTTGCTGCATGTAAACGTACTGACTTAGAGGTGATGCTGGGAAACTGTGGAAAACAAGTAGTCATCAGAGTGATGTGCACATCAGAGCTTAGTCGCAGGATCATATTCTCAGCAGGGGGTGCTACACTCAACTTGCAACTGGCTACATTGAGTTTCTCAACACATATATACACCGTTCCAAATTATTATGTAAAAAGAGTTTAAGAGTGGTAAGGTAAGATTTTTTTGTTTGTCAGTTAAACTCATGGATGGTAATGTGTGTCAGGGCTCTGCATATCACTGAAACCAATTTCAGACACCTGTGCTAATTAGTTTGGCAGGTGAGTCCAATTAAAGGGAAAACTACTAAAGAAGGTCGTTCCACATTATTAAGCAGCCAACCATTTTCAACCAAAATGGGAAAGAAAAAGGACCTCTCTGCAGTTGAAAGGCAACAAATAGTTGAATGTTTGGGTCAAGGCATGACAACAATCAAAATTGCCAAGAGACTTCATCGCGATCATCGCACAATCAAGAAGTATGTAGCTGATTCAGAGCACACACATGTGTGTGCTGATAAAGGAAAATCGAGGACTCTTTCCTACAGGCAACTTCATCGGATCAAAAGAGCAGCTGTGAAAATGCCCTGTCATAGCAGCAGGCAAGTTTTTGAGGCTGCTGGTGCCTCCAACATGCCCCGAACAACAAGATGCAGGGTCCTCCAGAGGTGTACAGCTGTGCGTAAGCCATCCTTTCGACCTTCCCCTATCCATTGCACACAAGCAGAAACGGGTCTGGTGGGCCCGGCAATACATGAATCATGGGGAGACAGATTGTTGACCCTTTTAGGATCCCTGACGGTGTGAAAATGACATCCATAATGTATGTGGAGTTTCTCAAAGAACACTTCCTGCCATGGTTCAAAAAGAAGAACCGTGCTTTCCGAAACAAGATAATTTTCATGCAAGACAATGCACCGTCTCATGCTGCAAAGAATACATCTGCATCTCTGGCTGCTATGGGCATAAGGGAAGACAAACTTATGGTGTGGCCCCCATCCTCCCCTGACCTCAACCCTATTGAGAACCTTTGGAGCATCATCAAGAGATCTGTCTATGATGGCCGGAGGCAGTTCACATCTAAACAACAGCTCTGGGAGGCTATTCTTTTCTCATGCAAAGCAATTGAAGCAGATACCATCCAAAAACTGACAAATTCAATGGATAGGAGAATTGAGAAGCTCCTTTTTGAACAAGGGGTCCTATATTCAGATGTGACTTCACCTGTAATAATGTTTTGATTTAAAAAGTGTTTGATTTCAGTTACATTTGAGTTAGTCATGACCTGCTAATGCCTATAATTTCACAAACTTTTTTTTTGATTCTTTGACAATAAAATGCTTGGAAACTCCGTTGTGCATAATAATTTGGAACGTGCATTTTGTGTTTTATTTTTTTTTAATTTACCTATATCATTGGGAGGTTCGTTCAAAAACATTTGAATTGTACTCTAATGGTTGATGACTGATAAATTATGATGACTGCCATTCATATAGATAATTTAGGAAAATCTAAGAAAAATATGATTTGCATAATAATTTGGAACACGGTGCATGAACTGGCTAAATTAGATGGGCTTTATCTTTATATTGAAAGAGTGCTGATATAATTATGATTTTAAGTGAAAGCATGCAGGTTATATAAAATCAGGACAATCTGTTGGTGCAGTTATCACTATTACATTTTCCACAATGAGGAGTGGACTACCTATATTTATACACAATTAAACAAAAATAAGACGTGTTAACAAAAAAAGAACCAAAACAACTGAACCATAAGATTCAGACTAATGGACCATCTGAGCCAGAACATTTCATCTGACATTCAAGAACAAAATGTCTCTCATAATAACACAGGAACAACCAAGTGCATGCTGGGAGACATCCCAACACACCTACCTAATGTAACTGCAATAACATAATCAGCAATCAACCTATCATATAAATGCTGATGATGGGTCAATGCCCAGTGAGATGTTAGAGGATCTTCTTGCACTAAAAAGTATGCTCAATACAAGAACATTCTGGGGAATCTTGTCTAATTCTTTTAGACACAAATGTATTTCCTCTTTATAACCCTATACCCTATACTAAATTGGGTTACAGCAATTGCAAAATAATAATGAGGGGGAGGGGGGCTGGCCATGAATCATAAAAGAAACTCCATTCAGCAACTTCTTTTTTAAAAGTTTATATGTAGACCAATACACACTCAACAAAGGCAAGCAAATCAAACAATCAAAATAGTATAACAATAAATCTATATATCCAATTTTTTGTTGGTTTGTTTGTTTTTCGTTGTCGCTTAGCAACAGTAGCCAAGTTCTTGCTGCATGGAGTTTCATTTATGGTTCAATTTATTTGTGTGGGATTTAACATATGGGATGAACAAATGCGAAAATACAGTAAATGAGTCATCCTCCTGTTCATGAACACGCTCAAATCACGAGGCTGCTGTGTAGTACACAGTAGTCAAACCAGCCATTTTCCGCTCTGTGTGACACTGAGAGACCAAAAAGCCCATTAAGTGCAAACAAAAGGTTGAGCAATGAGAATGCTAATGAGGTGTAAGCTACATCATCTCCAGGTAAAAACTGTAAAAATATTCTGTGAGAGAAGCGCCATCTCTGTAATTAAACAAATAGGTGGAGTTACAGTAAAAAATAGACCCAGGAGAAGGGGGGGTCACGTTCTTATGTTTCGTCCATGTTTTTTTTCCGATTCGCTTCTCCTCGCACATACACTAACAAGGTGTCAAAACAACCAGTTGGGCCAGGATTGGTATGTCTTTTCTAAGCGTTTCAATGGTTTTGCCAAAAATCATCAAAAACCACGGCAAAAAAAATGAATGGATGTGTATTGTGAGAATGTTTGCAGCTAGAGTGAGTGATGTCATCGCTAGAGTAGAGAGGGAGAGAAAAATTTGTGATAAATGATTGGATGTATGGTTTGGCCAGAAATCCTTCTTGTTCAAGGGGCACTTTCAGCGTTTTCTCTCTCTCTCAGCGGTGTCAAATGTCACAGGAGCAGCTGCGGTTGATTGCTCTGCTCTGATTGGTGGACTCCACCTGGCCCCTCTCATAGACACATAGACAGACAGATGCACAGACACACACACAGACAAGACAAAAGTCTTTTAAAATAAGAGTCCCTTCAAAATAAAAGACTTTGTAAAACTCTCTCATTAACAGACATAAGACCACACAAACAAGCTGACAGTTATTTATTGCATGGGGGCGACAGAGCCAGAGTCAGGCACACTCAAAATGTCTTTAGAAATTTTTCTAGTTAACATTACAACCAGTGAGACAATAGTGAATACACCGCAGCAGACTTTTGAAACCACATCTTATTAAATGTCTTGGTTCAGGAGAATCAACTGACTGAAGTGTTGCTTTATCATTTTAAGTAATGATGTCCTTTGTTGAATCATAGCTCTGAAACTGACAACATTTATATGAATACAATATCAGTGAAATCTGTGAGAATAGTATTTGGGATAAGAAACAACAAAAACAAAAATAGTTACACATTTACTTACTGCATGTTAAAAGTACTTTTAGTGCACAGTTTATTACTTAGAGAATTCAGGAGAGTCTAAACCACCTGTGCTAGTCTAGAACCATTCCATAAGGCCATAAAAGTCTAGAATATGAAGGACCTAATAACTAATGAGTCACTAATGGGTAATAATGACACCACAACTGCCATAGCTTTTTAAAGAGTCTTGTGCTTTCAAAATTGCATAAGCATGGGCCGTAACTGTCAAAAGCAACTAAAAGACATATAGTCTTCATAATAAATAAATAAATAAATAAATAAATAATCCAACATGCCATGCATCAAAAAAGTATAGGACCAGTGTCTACTGAATAAGAATGCTTGGGGTAAATAAAGTATTATCTGGCTAACAAACCTTTTTTCATACCAGCCAGCTTGATCTGTTCTGTGCATTTGGTCTTCTAATGAACCCTGAAGCTCAGTTGCCACATTTCTAAATGAGAGTCATTGCCTTGTTTGCTCTCATCTGCTCACATTTTTGTGTGTTCAGAAGTATTCCCTGTCAGGAAAGACTTCACATCCTGTCTGCAGAAACACCGTTGTTCTCTCCATTTCCTGTTTCTCCACTTTTCCTGTTTCCACCTCCTGTTCCTTCTCTGCAACAGAAATATAATTCTATAGAGAAAAAGGACTGACAGCTGACACAGTTGATCTCACAGCTCAATGATTCGCTAGCTGAATCACTGAATGAGGGCTAATACTCCAGTTAGATTGGACCTCTTTGTGTTAGCTAGTTCATTTCTGTGTTGAGGTTGTGTGATACTGTTGATATAAAATATCATGTTCAAATCTTGACAAAATAAATGTGTGTCTGCTTGTATTTGTGATTTCAGGGGTGCTCCTGCACGTTTCAGAGCCCTCCTGTGCGAGGCAGCACTGTCCAAGCTACTGCAGAACGACCTTTCACCTTTCCACTGCCCCCAGGAAGCTGAGTCCAACCAGGAAGAGGAACAGGAAGTAGTCTGTAAGTATAAAATTTAGGTTTATTTTGGTGCTATTTTTGGATTTATTTGTGTTAAATAGCATTCTGTTATAGTGAAGCAGTGTTTTATTCATGTTTGTATGACATATCTGTCACTACTAAATGTTCCCTGGTGTTCACCAGCTCATGTCGAACTGTACTGCATGCAGCTGGTTCTGAGCAGCTTCTGAACTGGGTGGTTCAGAGTGAAGTCGTTCTCTGTCCTCTGTCTTGTTCGTTATATACCAACAGAGAAAAAGAAGTACAAACCTGAAGGCTGTGATTGATTTTTTCCTTTTTTCTTAATTTTATCTTACTGTTAGTACTTCAATCTGAAGCAGTCCAACGTCTCTTCCTCAACAAGTTGATAGATGTGGCGTTGACATGGCATCAAAACTTCCCCACGCTCCCACCCACCTCTTCTCGGTTCCTCCACTGCTCCATACATGCCATCAAGAACATGAGAAGGAAGATGGAGGACAAACATGTGGCCCTGGCTGAGTTCAACCAGCTCTTTGGAATCCAGGTAAAGGATTTCCACCACAGCGAACACTAAACACTGCTTGTCAATGCTTTTCTTTCTATCTCATAATTTCAAGAAGTTTTAGACTTCAGATTCATTGAAATGTATTGAACACTTACTCTTTGATCCAGGATGGAGTGGAGCGTGC
This sequence comes from Nibea coibor, assembly GCA_023373845.1. Lineage (NCBI taxonomy): Eukaryota > Metazoa > Chordata > Actinopteri > Sciaenidae > Nibea > Nibea coibor. The sequence continues at coordinate 200,079 of CM041737.1, forward strand.
ATACTATGCTGTGTTTGACGGCCATGGAGGGTTGGACGCAGCCACCTACGCTGCCACTCACCTCCATGTTGCTCTCAGTAAACAGGAGACACTGCAGAGTGACACAGCCACTGCCTTTAAAAGTGCCTTCAAACATACAGACGACATGTTCAAGAGCAAGGCCAAGAGAGAGGTGTAACATCCTGAACACACTGCTTTCATATACATGCTGCTATAATTACAATAATAAAGAAGATGTATTTTTCTTTATTAACCCCTCAATGTGGAGTTACATCCCCCACTTCAACTGCAACACATTTCATGCATTTACTTCAGCATTTGGCTTCGACACGTACACTTTCCTTTTTGGATCTGTTACAATTGGAATTTGGGGTTGTGGGGTGCAATGCTGCAGAGAAAGGCTGATAGGTGTGTGTGTGTGTGTGTGTGTGTGTGTGTGTGTATTGTCAGCGTTTGCGGAGCGGCACTACAGGTGTAATTGTGCTGATCCAGGATCATGAGTTGACTGTGGCCTGGCTGGGAGACTCTCAAGCGATACTGGTCAGAAAGGGGCAATCTGTAACACTCATGGACCCCCATAAACCAGACAGAGAAGTACGGATATCTCACACACACACACACACACACACACACCGATTAGCATATGGTTCACTGTTGCTAAGGTAATAAGCTCTTTTTCTTTTAAAGACTCCATGTTGTTTCCACTTAGTGGAACTGGAATAAAAACATAAAGGTTTCAAACACAGTGGTCACGTGTAGTTAAAATTCGTCTTCACATGTGAATGGTGATCACATGGTAAAGTTGCTCTCTTTTGTTCTCTGCTGTCCAGGATGAGAAACAGAGAATTGAGGATCTTGGTGGCTGTGTCACCTTCATGGGTTGCTGGCGTGTTAACGGAACATATGCTGTGTCCAGAGCTATAGGTAAGTCAATGACAATCAACCAACAACAGACCAAATACCATGTTATGGCATCTCTGTTTTCATCATTTATTTAAACTAGCGAATCCTCACAAAGTACTTAATTGATCTGAGCTGATTGTTGCTCCTATTTACTATAAAATGTGCTTAAAGCCAATAAAAACAACACAGTATCTACAGCCTATAAGGAGGGCTTCAACCTAAAGGTCCAGTTTTATGTCAGCCTACAAAATAAATGAGACTAAATTCAATAAAACTTCCCTTTTGTTCAGAGCTGTAGCAACAATTGCTTCTCTTAGTACAATGAATGCTGCCTTCATCTGACTGAATGTAATTAAGCACTACAACATTTATTTTTGAGCTCAGGAACAGGGGAGGTTACGTTTAAGAGTAGTTCTTTAAGTGGTCCCAACTCCTTTTTGTGTTTTTTCTTTCAGTTTATTGATTTCAGGGTTTTTTCTCAGGCTCTCTGGCTCTTTGTACTGCTATTTACACTACGATGTGCTCCTTATCAGCAGACATACTTACATGTTGACATCAATATATCAGAAGTTAAAATTGGCTAATGATTTCTGCCCAGCTTACCTCGACATCAGGTTCTTTGGTGTAAGATTTAAAATGGTATTTTAAGACAGCCTGAGGAGGTACTGCCGTGTGTAGCTTTGGCTGTTAATCACACATTCTGCATCATTCCTCCAGGTGACTTTGACCAGAAACCCTATGTGTCTGGAGATGCTGACTGCTCCGTAACCCAGCTGTTAGGGGATGAGGACTATGTGCTTCTGGCATGTGATGGCTTCTTTGATGCAGTCAAACCTTCAGAGGTCCCACATCTAGTCCTGGATGCACTCCAGCAGCCTAGAGATCCAGAGAGCAGGGTAGAGGCTCCACTGGAACAGTCTGGAGACACTGTTGGACTGAGAATCGCTCAACAGTTGGTAGGTTACGCTAAGGCGGCCGGTTCTAGTGATAACATCACAGTTATTCTGGTGTTCCTGCGTCCACCAGAGCAGCTACTGGCTCACGTTTCCACCACAGGAACTACACAAGTTACTCAGGACTCAGCTTCCCAAGATTCACCTTAGGAGTGAGAGAGGAGCTCTGCTGCCCAAACATCACTGTGCCACGCTACTGCCTGACTCAGCATTTCTCGTCCCAGGTGCTGTTACTGGAGTTAACCAAACACATGAACACAGCAAAATGTACTCAGACGGGGAAAGTATTGACTCAACTGTATTTAGATCACATCATTTGAAAAGGTCTGCTTGATGATGAAGGGCCAAATACTAAATAAATCAATAATTAGGGTAATGTGAGCTCCACGGGTTAGCACCACAGTTACATACATGATGCTGAAGCTGATGAAGCTCACAAATGATAAACAAACACAGTGCTATTTCAGGTAATGTTGGTTGTAGTTGCTGGTGTGTTGCCCACAGAATAAATATCAGATCAGAGCTTTGCTTTTTTTTTTTTTTTTTTTTTTTTTTTACATAACCGACATCACTGCAAAATAATGTAATCACCTCATAACTGCTAACTCTTGGTGGCTCTGTATAGCAACCCTGCAAGCTAGATATGTTAATGTTTTCTAACACTGGAGCAGATAAACACATTTTAATCCTGACCTTACACTTGTGTTCTCACAGCTCTGATATTACTATGACTGGGCAAATTCTGTTTTGGGGGGAGATGTATGGCATAAGGTCAATTCAAATTAATACAGATGGATTTAATATATTTCTTAAATTCAGTGGTATTTTCATTTCACATATATCTTGTTAGGTTTATAAGATACGGCCTTTCTTTGCTCCTTCCCACACAGAAATAACCTATATAAACATATAAGTTTTAATATAGGTTTTGATATAGGTTTCAGATATACATATGTATGTATGTGCGTATGTACGTGCGTACTGATATTCTGCATATCCTCATATAGGTTTCGTTCCGTGTCGGTTTTGTCTGTGCAAAGCTTGAAAACCTTGTTTCCTTTTGACCTCTGTATTATGATAAGGCTGTTACCTTTTTTATGTTCTGTTCTGTCTTTAGTTCTCATCCATGTGTTCTCAATGCATCAGTATTAAACGCAGTTTTTGGATTGCACCGTGTGTCTCAAAGCTCATACAAGGTCACCAGTCCTACAGTGGGATTAAATTTGTATTGATATTAATATGCTTCATTTAAGTAATTTCTTCAAAACAACTGCTACTGTGTCTTTACCAGTCGTGATTCAATAAGATACTTCAGAGTTTCTTACTTGGTGCTGTGCTGTTTGTGAAGTCTGTTTTATTATTTTTCACTTGTCAACATGTAACAATGAAATGAAAACTAAAAATGCAAAATCTAATTGATATTTTAATAATATTCAAATATTGTCAGCTGCTTGGACTTCTGCTTACAGTTACCCAGTACCCAGAGCCCTGACCTCAACCCAGCTGACACCTTTAGCATGATGTGATCATTCAACACCAGCGTTGGACCTTTGTATTCTGTGAACATGAGGTGAAAGAAAAGACAGAAAGTCAAAAGTATTTAAAAAGAATATTCAGATGATTTATTTGATATGTACACATGAAGACAATATAAGTTAAGAGGACAAACAGCCACTTTGATCACTTCTACCCACTTATTGCGTTTACTTGACAAAGGCCGTGATGGTGAACAACAACATTTAAAAACAGTATTTCAGCTCGATCCCTTTCAGTGCAGTGGCAGAGTCCTACAGCCTGGATGTTGTGTGGAGTCTTGTTGAGCCTGGAGCTCCTGTTGTGTCCGTTGAGCTTGAAGCTGCTGTCGTGTTCACAGTTGCATTCCTCTGGTGCCTGAATCAACAGATGACACTGTTAGTAAAAGCATCAGAGATGTGGAACATTCACTGGCGTATTTCTTATTAGAGACCCTGAGCATGAACACTGTGTTATGTTGTCTGAAGTTAGTGCAGTCCAGCCCATCTTACTTGCTTTTGTTTTTCAGGATGAGTTTTCCGAGTGGTGAGTGTGGATTCACACATTTCTCCTTATTTTCTGTTGTTGTAATACTGAGAGGGAAGAAAGAGCTTTGTTAGAGAGAAGCTGAACAATGCAAAAGAACGACATGTCAGGAAATGTGCTTTAATTCTGCTCATTTACTCACATAATCTCTGTACGTGGACAGAAGATACTTGGCTCATGTGTGACTGGCCCTGCCTTGATGTCTTGTGGTTTGATTTTTCCCACATAACCGTTTAAACACTTGCACTTACTAGATCTGTTGGCTGGTTGCCCTGTGGGTGAAAAGAGAAAGGGACAAGCTTAGTATCTCTGAAATCAGGCAGCAGTCTTCATAAAGTTTTTCTTAGAGAGAGGACAGCCCACTGAAAACGATGAGACAGAAATGCAATAAAGTCTGGCATGCTTGCTAATAGCTAAAATGACTTTTCTTAGCATCACTCCCATGTGCCTTGAACCTAATGTCTAGTATATCTAGTATTGTTGAAAATATTGAGAGAGCAGCTTTAAAGTTTGATTCCATGTAAACTGTAAAGTCATTACAAGCATCTTGAACCAAACAGCATGTTGTTCTTAAAATTCAGTCAGACTGGTGTGGGTCTTTGGACAGTCCTAATTATGCAAAATGCTGCATCATCTCTAATGATGCAGCATTTACAGCAAAATGATCAAAGGTAAGGATATTAAGAGAATGGAGAAGGAAAAACAAGATGGTCACAGGACAGTAACATTTTCACAATACCTTGTGTATAGAAGACAAGCAGGCAGGTGAGAAAGGCAAGAGCAGCTGAATTCATAGTTGTTGCTGTAGACGTGTTCTGGATCACAGTGCACTCAGTCTGTCTTCAGTCTGGACTATCAGTAGTGTGTTGCTCCAGGGATTGCTCTATTTTATACTCTGGGGCGCATCATCAACAGAATGGAGAACAACCCACATATGACTACTGTGCAACACAAATACTTTCACTTTCTCTGACTCTTCCTTTTTCTTCCAATCAACCTGCTTCCCAGAAACAGAAGCATTTCTTCTCCATGAGTTTTGGCTCAAATAATCATTTTAGTCTACAGAATGGTTTCTTTGTGATATTGTAGAAATGACTGAATAAATTAAAGATGAAGACACATAGACAAAACAAAGACAAACTAAGGAAACATCAATCTGACATTGTAATGGATGGCATTCACACACAGCCAACCATTCAAAACTGCAATGGAAATAAAGAAAAATGTTCATGTACTTTTGTGAAATAAATTAATGCATTATAATCATAAAACCAGGACTTTTCTACCATAACCATCAAAATCTATAATCATTGAATCCATACTACAGAGACTCCATCCATCCATCCTTCCATCCATCCTTCCATGCTTCCATCCATCCATCCATCCTTCCATGCTTCCATCCATCCATCCATCCATCCATCCATCCATCCATCCATCCTTCCATCCATCCATCCATCGTAGCGTTCACCAGTTCACTCTGTCTACCTTCATTAAGGTGAAAATGACAGCAGGCAGTGTAACCATAGAGACCACTGCACACAGATAGTGCTCTGTCTTTAACAAAAGTCATGTCTCTTACAAACAGCATAATTATTGTTAAAATAACATTGCTCAGATTTAATCATATGCTTATTTATAGTTCTATTATTATAGTAACTGACACCCCATCAATCTCATTCAGACATTTTCAGAGGTAGAATTGTCTGTTTGCTCCTGTTATCATGGAGTGTGATTACAGTAGAAATAAAAATAAAGACATTGATTTGGTCCATCTGTTCATATTATATGTATGTAATACAATAGTACATGTAATGCACAGATATGAACCAAAATAAAAAGTGTGCTTTAATCTCCCACACAGAATAAGCGCATGTATGCTTTTGCAATGCTTTTGCACCCTTGTAAAACCAGACCTGGATATAAAATTATGGTAGCTACAAATTATAAGCAATAATAGTAATAACACAACACCACTGCTATAATGGTGCCTTAACTAAATGATTTCATTCTGGACTAATGTGGTAACATCCACAAAGCAAAAACATTAGCAAAGACTTGTTAATGATCCTGCAACTCTCAGATCAGGATACAAGGTGGGCAAAGCATTTAAGGTAAAGAAAAACAGCATGAGATCATAAAGACATCATTACAGAGGTAGTATTCCAACAAATAGCAAGATAAAAGCAGATTCTGATGAATGCTTTTAAATGGTTAAACATGGAGCTCACTCAGTTCTCAAAGCTTTGCAGTCATAATGTTATGGATGACTGTGTCCATCATTTACTTTTGTTTTGCACAAAAGGATGTAAGATCCCTTTTATTTTCATTTCAACACAATACAGTTCTTCTGTAGGAAATACTGTCCTTTTCAAAGAAATGTGCAGTCAAGACTTTACAGAGTATTTTTATCTTTTCTGTGAGTCAGCAGCCAGCTTGTCGTCAGCGGTTTGAAGCGGTGATGAAACAGTGTCTGACTAAAGGGCACTTTAGTAAATTGCAGCATTATTAGTTTTGTATGGCTGGAGGATATAACTGGTTCTACTGTCATGCAATGCGAGCATATGTTCCCTTTTTTATATTTTCACTAAAGCACTTAAGACTTTCAAAGAAATGACATGTGAAACTGACAGAAACAGACTGAGGGAATGTCCCTGTTCCAATATCAACCCCAAACCAGGCGTGCAAACGCCTCAGTAGTGAAAAAGGTGATGAGGCCACGTGAGCCGAAATAAAGACGTGGAAGGGTCTAAAGGTTCATTTGTGGTCACAAGCTAACAGAATTATGAGACTGAGCAAAATGAAGTTCCCTTGCATCAAAGTGAGTATTTTTCTGATCGGGATAATTTAATCTGTAGAAAGTGTACATGTCAGGTCTGTGGCAGATGCTTTGCATTATCTTTACACACAGAAAGTTTGAGTAGGCACGCTCTCAAGCTTAATAATAAGAAAATTATGAACTATTCTGCATGTCCCTGAATGTAGGGCTATGATTCAAAATGCTTTGAGAATGAGCACACTGTGAAATTAGATGTTACCAACTCTGTAGCCCATGAAATGACTGAAAAATGTCATATCACTGTCATATGGTGTTTACTGCTTATTTTAGTACTGTCATTTTCCGTTTTCCTTAGAGCCTAGCTTCATGAAAAAATGATCAACACCACTTTGAAAATAAGAGAAGAAAGAAGTATGTTCTTTGAAAAGTTCAACTGAAACTTTTTATATTGAACTTACACAATATTCTGTGACCATTGTAATGTGTGACTGCAGAGGGCATGAGCTGAAACCTGCATGCATGTGCATTGTTCAGTCCAAAACAATGTGAATGTGATCTGTTGGTCATTGTGAAGTCTGTTTTATTATTTTTCACTTGTCAACATGTAACAATGAAATGAAAACTAAAAATGCAAAATCTAATTGATATTTTAATAATATTCAAATATTGTCAGCTGCTTGGACTTCTGCTTACAGTTACCCAGTACCCAGAGCCCTGACCTCAACCCAGCTGACACCTTTAGCATGATGTGATCATTCAACACCAGCGTTGGACCTTTGTATTCTGTGAACATGAGGTGAAAGAAAAGACAGAAAGTCAAAAGTATTTAAAAAGAATATTCAGATGATTTATTTGATATGTACACATGAAGACAATATAAGTTAAGAGGACAAACAGCCACTTTGATCACTTCTACCCACTTATTGCGTTTACTTGACAAAGGCCGTGATGGTGAACAACAACATTTAAAAACAGTATTTCAGCTCGATCCCTTTCAGTGCAGTGGCAGAGTCCTACAGCCTGGATGTTGTGTGGAGTCTTGTTGAGCCTGGAGCTCCTGTTGTGTCCGTTGAGCTTGAAGCTGCTGTCGTGTTCACAGTTGCATTCCTCTGGTGCCTGAATCAACAGATGACACTGTTAGTAAAAGCATCAGAGATGTGGAACATTCACTGGCGTATTTCTTATTAGAGACCCTGAGCATGAACACTGTGTTATGTTGTCTGAAGTTAGTGCAGTCCAGCCCATCTTACTTGCTTTTGTTTTTCAGGATGAGTTTTCCGAGTGGTGAGTGTGGATTCACACATTTCTCCTTATTTTCTGTTGTTGTAATACTGAGAGGGAAGAAAGAGCTTTGTTAGAGAGAAGCTGAACAATGCAAAAGAACGACATGTCAGGAAATGTGCTTTAATTCTGCTCATTTACTCACATAATCTCTGTACGTGGACAGAAGATACTTGGCTCATGTGTGACTGGCCCTGCCTTGATGTCTTGTGGTTTGATTTTTCCCACATAACCGTTTAAACACTTGCACTTACTAGATCTGTTGGCTGGTTGCCCTGTGGGTGAAAAGAGAAAGGGACAAGCTTAGTATCTCTGAAATCAGGCAGCAGTCTTCATAAAGTTTTTCTTAGAGAGAGGACAGCCCACTGAAAACGATGAGACAGAAATGCAATAAAGTCTGGCATGCTTGCTAATAGCTAAAATGACTTTTCTTAGCATCACTCCCATGTGCCTTGAACCTAATGTCTAGTATATCTAGTATTGTTGAAAATATTGAGAGAGCAGCTTTAAAGTTTGATTCCATGTAAACTGTAAAGTCATTACAAGCATCTTGAACCAAACAGCATGTTGTTCTTAAAATTCAGTCAGACTGGTGTGGGTCTTTGGACAGTCCTAATTATGCAAAATGCTGCATCATCTCTAATGATGCAGCATTTACAGCAAAATGATCAAAGGTAAGGATATTAAGAGAATGGAGAAGGAAAAACAAGATGGTCACAGGACAGTAACATTTTCACAATACCTTGTGTATAGAAGACAAGCAGGCAGGTGAGAAAGGCAAGAGCAGCTGAATTCATAGTTGTTGCTGTAGACGTGTTCTGGATCACAGTGCACTCAGTCTGTCTTCAGTCTGGACTATCAGTAGTGTGTTGCTCCAGGGATTGCTCTATTTTATACTCTGGGGCGCATCATCAACAGAATGGAGAACAACCCACATATGACTACTGTGCAACACAAATACTTTCACTTTCTCTGACTCTTCCTTTTTCTTCCAATCAACCTGCTTCCCAGAAACAGAAGCATTTCTTCTCCATGAGTTTTGGCTCAAATAATCATTTTAGTCTACAGAATGGTTTCTTTGTGATATTGTAGAAATGACTGAATAAATTAAAGATGAAGACACATAGACAAAACAAAGACAAACTAAGGAAACATCAATCTGACATTGTAATGGATGGCATTCACACACAGCCAACCATTCAAAACTGCAATGGAAATAAAGAAAAATGTTCATGTACTTTTGTGAAATAAATTAATGCATTATAATCATAAAACCAGGACTTTTCTACCATAACCATCAAAATCTATAATCATTGAATCCATACTACAGAGACTCCATCCATCCATCCTTCCATCCATCCTTCCATGCTTCCATCCATCCATCCATCCTTCCATGCTTCCATCCATCCATCCATCCATCCATCCATCCATCCATCCATCCTTCCATCCATCCATCCATCGTAGCGTTCACCAGTTCACTCTGTCTACCTTCATTAAGGTGAAAATGACAGCAGGCAGTGTAACCATAGAGACCACTGCACACAGATAGTGCTCTGTCTTTAACAAAAGTCATGTCTCTTACAAACAGCATAATTATTGTTAAAATAACATTGCTCAGATTTAATCATATGCTTATTTATAGTTCTATTATTATAGTAACTGACACCCCATCAATCTCATTCAGACATTTTCAGAGGTAGAATTGTCTGTTTGCTCCTGTTATCATGGAGTGTGATTACAGTAGAAATAAAAATAAAGACATTGATTTGGTCCATCTGTTCATATTATATGTATGTAATACAATAGTACATGTAATGCACAGATATGAACCAAAATAAAAAGTGTGCTTTAATCTCCCACACAGAATAAGCGCATGTATGCTTTTGCAATGCTTTTGCACCCTTGTAAAACCAGACCTGGATATAAAATTATGGTAGCTACAAATTATAAGCAATAATAGTAATAACACAACACCACTGCTATAATGGTGCCTTAACTAAATGATTTCATTCTGGACTAATGTGGTAACATCCACAAAGCAAAAACATTAGCAAAGACTTGTTAATGATCCTGCAACTCTCAGATCAGGATACAAGGTGGGCAAAGCATTTAAGGTAAAGAAAAACAGCATGAGATCATAAAGACATCATTACAGAGGTAGTATTCCAACAAATAGCAAGATAAAAGCAGATTCTGATGAATGCTTTTAAATGGTTAAACATGGAGCTCACTCAGTTCTCAAAGCTTTGCAGTCATAATGTTATGGATGACTGTGTCCATCATTTACTTTTGTTTTGCACAAAAGGATGTAAGATCCCTTTTATTTTCATTTCAACACAATACAGTTCTTCTGTAGGAAACACTGTCCTTTTCAAAGAAATGTGCAGTCAAGACTTTACAGAGTATTTTTATCTTTTCTGTGAGTCAGCAGCCAGCTTGTCGTCAGCGGTTTGAAGCGGTGATGAAACAGTGTCTGACTAAAGGGCTCTTTAGTAAATTGCAGCATTATTAGTTTTGTATGGCTGGAGGATATAACTGGTTCTACTGTCATGCAATGCGAGCATATGTTCCCTTTTTTATATTTTCACTAAAGCACTTAAGACTTTCAAAGAAATGACATGTGAAACTGACAGAAACAGACTGAGGGAATGTCCCTGTTCCAATATCAACCCCAAACCAGGCGTGCAAACGCCTCAGTAGTGAAAAAGGTGATGAGGCCACGTGAGCCGAAATAAAGACGTGGAAGGGTCTAAAGGTTCATTTGTGGTCACAAGCTAACAGAATTATGAGACTGAGCAAAATGAAGTTCCCTTGCATCAAAGTGAGTATTTTTCTGATCGGGATAATTTAATCTGTAGAAAGTGTACATGTCAGGTCTGTGGCAGATGCTTTGCATTATCTTTACACACAGAAAGTTTGAGTAGGCACGCTCTCAAGCTTAATAAGAAAATTATGAACTATTCTGCATGTCCCTGAATGTAGGGCTATGATTCAAAATGCTTTGAGAATGAGCACACTGTGAAATTAGATGTTACCAACTCTGTAGCCCATGAAATGACTGAAAAATGTCATATCACTGTCATATGGTGTTTACTGCTTATTTTAGTACTGTCATTTTCCGTTTTCCTTAGAGCCTAGCTTCATGAAAAAATGATCAACACCACTTTGAAAATAAGAGAAGAAAGAAGTATGTTCTTTGAAAAGTTCAACTGAAACTTTTTATATTGAACTTACACAATATTCTGTGACCATTGTAATGTGTGACTGCAGAGGGCATGAGCTGAAACCTGCATGCATGTGCATTGTTCAGTCCAAAACAATGTGAATGTGATCTGTTGGTCATTGTGAAGTCTGTTTTTATTATTTTTCACTTGTCAACATGTAACAATGAAATGAAAACTAAAAATGCAAAATCTAATTGATATTTTAATAATATTCAAATATTGTCAGCTGCTTGGACTTCTGCTTACAGTTACCCAGTACCCAGAGCCCTGACCTCAACCCAGCTGACACCTTTAGCATGATGTGATCATTCAACACCAGCGTTGGACCTTTGTATTCTGTGAACATGAGGTGAAAGAAAAGACAGAAAGTCAAAAGTATTTAAAAAGAATATTCAGATGATTTATTTGATATGTACACATGAAGACAATATAAGTTAAGAGGACAAACAGCCACTTTGATCACTTCTACCCACTTATTGCGTTTACTTGACAAAGGCCGTGATGGTGAACAACAACATTTAAAAACAGTATTTCAGCTCGATCCCTTTCAGTGCAGTGGCAGAGTCCTACAGCCTGGATGTTGTGTGGAGTCTTGTTGAGCCTGGAGCTCCTGTTGTGTCCGTTGAGCTTGAAGCTGCTGTCGTGTTCACAGTTGCATTCCTCTGGTGCCTGAATCAACAGATGACACTGTTAGTAAAAGCATCAGAGATGTGGAACATTCACTGGCGTATTTCTTATTAGAGACCCTGAGCATGAACACTGTGTTATGTTGTCTGAAGTTAGTGCAGTCCAGCCCATCTTACTTGCTTTTGTTTTTCAGGATGAGTTTTCCGAGTGGTGAGTGTGGATTCACACATTTCTCCTTATTTTCTGTTGTTGTAATACTGAGAGGGAAGAAAGAGCTTTGTTAGAGAGAAGCTGAACAATGCAAAAGAACGACATGTCAGGAAATGTGCTTTAATTCTGCTCATTTACTCACATAATCTCTGTACGTGGACAGAAGATACTTGGCTCATGTGTGACTGGCCCTGCCTTGATGTCTTGTGGTTTGATTTTTCCCACATAACCGTTTAAACACTTGCACTTACTAGATCTGTTGGCTGGTTGCCCTGTGGGTGAAAAGAGAAAGGGACAAGCTTAGTATCTCTGAAATCAGGCAGCAGTCTTCATAAAGTTTTTCTTAGAGAGAGGACAGCCCACTGAAAACGATGAGACAGAAATGCAATAAAGTCTGGCATGCTTGCTAATAGCTAAAATGACTTTTCTTAGCATCACTCCCATGTGCCTTGAACCTAATGTCTAGTATATCTAGTATTGTTGAAAATATTGAGAGAGCAGCTTTAAAGTTTGATTCCATGTAAACTGTAAAGTCATTACAAGCATCTTGAACCAAACAGCATGTTGTTCTTAAAATTCAGTCAGACTGGTGTGGGTCTTTGGACAGTCCTAATTATGCAAAATGCTGCATCATCTCTAATGATGCAGCATTTACAGCAAAATGATCAAAGGTAAGGATATTAAGAGAATGGAGAAGGAAAAACAAGATGGTCACAGGACAGTAACATTTTCACAATACCTTGTGTATAGAAGACAAGCAGGCAGGTGAGAAAGGCAAGAGCAGCTGAATTCATAGTTGTTGCTGTAGACGTGTTCTGGATCACAGTGCACTCAGTCTGTCTTCAGTCTGGACTATCAGTAGTGTGTTGCTCCAGGGATTGCTCTATTTTATACTCTGGGGCGCATCATCAACAGAATGGAGAACAACCCACATATGACTACTGTGCAACACAAATACTTTCACTTTCTCTGACTCTTCCTTTTTCTTCCAATCAACCTGCTTCCCAGAAACAGAAGCATTTCTTCTCCATGAGTTTTGGCTCAAATAATCATTTTAGTCTACAGAATGGTTTCTTTGTGATATTGTAGAAATGACTGAATAAATTAAAGATGAAGACACATAGACAAAACAAAGACAAACTAAGGAAACATCAATCTGACATTGTAATGGATGGCATTCACACACAGCCAACCATTCAAAACAAATACTTTCACTTTCTCTGACTCAGAAACAGAAACTCTCCATGAGTTTTGGCTCAAAGAAACAAGTGCTTACAACAAATAAAAATAAGAATTTACAATAAATACATGAACATAGCTTTGAAATGATTTTCATCTTGGTTAAACCAAAAGTTAAAGTGAAAAAAATCAAATCAAATGTCTAGTCTACCTGTGTCAGGTCTTCCATGTTTACTAGTCGCACCACGTATCTGTCGTTTTTAGAAGTCATCTTTAAGTGTCACTCACCTGTCTCATGTCTCTTTCCATTTGATGTATTAATCCATGCTGACTCTGAGACACACATAAGTTTAAATCACACAATGCATGGCTGTGAGTTTTTGTCACTATTAGCAGATTCCTCTGCCTGCTTGGATGGATTGGGAAATGAAACACCAATTCATTTTTGACGTGGTTTTGGCGATTTTTCAGACCGTTTGCCGAAATGCTTAGAAAAGTCATAGCAGTTGATTTCTGGCTGAGCTGCACGTTTTGATAATGTTTGTGTATGTGCAACAAAAACTGTGGGAGGAGTAGTGTCCCAAAAGAGAATAACTAAAAAGAAAAGACACTTGATATGCCCGAGGAATAATGATGAATGTGCTGGCACACTCAAGGCACACTCAATAAGCCTGAGGAATAATAAAGAGTGTACTTTTTCAGGCACACTCAATAATAAGCACGGTGAATAGTAAAAAGAGTGCTCTTTCAGGCACACTCAATTTATGAACCAATAAAAACATTAAAGCTGATTTCTCTCTGTGGATGCATTTATGTTCAATGAGCACCAGTCAGCCTGGCAAGTTTTTGACAGCTGGTTTTGAGAGATGAGAGTTGGTGTGGATTGCTCCATCACTATTAATTTGTGATTGCTCTGTGGATGTTGGTTTGGCATCTTCAAACCTTTACTGTTCTTTATTATTATTATTATTGTAGTTTTATTACAATATTCTACTTTTTTTCAACATTTTACAGTTTATTACAATATTCAACTCATTCCACATTTTTCGACTATTCCTGAGTCTTCTGTTCACTGTCACAGTAACTGCTGGACCATGTTCCCTCTAACCCATTAATTATTTTTCCTTTACTTAACCATCTACTGATACTGACAGAAAATGAAGTTGACTGTAGTCTGTGATTGACAAGGACCGGGACACAGAGATCGGACTCGGATGCAGAGCAGACGATGATTCTTTATTTAGAATTAAAGAACCAGATGACGTGAACAGAAAATGCCTCGCACAGGAGGGATGGCTAGGAAAATTGTGAACAAAAAAACTAGCTTCTAGCGTAAGATTAACAACAAAACAATGAGAACAAAAAAACGCCTCCGAGGAGGGAAAAAAACCACAAAAGGAGAAGGAGTCTAAACTAAACTAAGGCTATGAAAAATTAAATGACAAAAAGGTCAACAAAAAAACTCTCTTAGCGAGGCGAAAACTGAAACTGCGACTGAGGCTTTACAATAACTGGACGGAAGAAAGACCACACATGACATGACACACTGGAACAGGACAAAGGGAAACGCAGACTATATGAACACATAGGGGTAATGGGGAACAGGTGGACACAATCAGGAATCAGGGAAGACAATCAGACTGGTGACACATGAGGAAGGGCAAGTGACCTGAAACGAGAGGAGAGTTAATTTCCAAAATAAAACAGGAAGTCAGAAAACAAACGTGGAGACAGGACAAAAACTCAAACTTGACATACCGGTGTGACAGTGATACAGCTGGTCAAACAGTCACCTGCCTCCCCATCCCAGTCAGTGGTGGTGAAGAACTGTGTACTGTACTGTAATGCATTATCCTTGCAGGTGTCACAAACATACTCGGTGAAGGTTGGCAGAGTGGAGGACAGGGTAGAATGGTTAAAGAGGAACTGCAAGTGCAATGTTTGTGGAGCTTACAGGCCCCTGAAGCATCAGTGGAGGGTAGAACACAAACAACTAACCCAATGATATGTGAGAACTCCCTCAGGAGATAATGTCACTGAATGCCAATGGTTCACAACTCATCATTCAGTCTGTTCTCTGCTCTTCCATCACTGTTTGTTTTGGATCAGCTTTACAAACAGGACAAGAACAGACTCCAATAGACAGACAGGACTGCAGAGAAAATGATCTTTGCCAGCCTGCCCTCCATTGAGGACTTATACATATCCAGAGTGAGCAAACAAGCAGGAAACATCACTGTAGAGCCATCACACCCCACACAACCTGTTTCAACTTCTCCCCTCTGGGAGGCGCTACAGATCTCTGTACTCCAGAACAACAAGACATAAGAACAGTTTATTCCCACAGGACATCATGAACAGTTAACAGCACTCACTGTTTTCATTTTGTTTAATTTATTCTCACTGTTTACATTTTTTGTGTAATACAAAGTAATTACTGTAATATGTACTACCTCCTTTACATACAGACATTCAGACAACCTGCTGTGAAAAACATATTTATTCAGCATCCTTTGCCCATCACCTAATGTCTGACTACAAATGAAAGAAAAGAAAAAAAGAAAACGACACAAAAGAAAGAAAAACACTGGTGTTAACAGGAGGTTGAATGGTTGGCCTGCTGGTGCAGTTGTTCTTGAGTGTAAACAAAAGGGATATTTTGCCTTTTTTTTTAAAAAAAAAAAAGGGTGACCCGATGTATCATAAAGTATAAATAAATAGTTGTGTTGATGAAAATCATACTTCAAAGAAAGTATAACTCATCTGAACTAAACCCACAGTGTGAACAGTCTTGAATTAAAAGTTTTCAGGCTTATGCTACTTTTAAGAATAATAGAGTCTGTTTCAGAGATGCACAGCGTCATACCTAATAGCTGCTTCACAAAATTTAGCGCTGGTACCACTTCCAGCACTCCCATTTGGGCTAAGAAGTCTGTATTATTTGGTCTGCTGGTCAGTCTACACTTGGGAAACATATCATGAAACTTTTAAAACCCCATCTTTGTTTCTCCTATGTATTTTTTTTCTGCAGAGACTTCTCAAAGAGTTGAGCCTGGAGGAGCACAAAGAGCTGACAACCCAGCTGCTGCTGAGGCAGCCAGGCCCAGTGTTTGATGCCCTGATGATTCATCAGCATAGGCATGGTGCTCCACCTTTTTCTGGAGTGCCAGATATACCATGTGACAACTGTAGAGACAGGCCTATGAATGGGAGAGGAAATGCTGTGGCTAGTACTGTCTTGGTGAAGGTGTCACACACATTACTGTGTATGATTACTGTGTTATTATGGCCTACAGACATTTGGCAACATGAGTCTTTAGGGCAGGAAAATGGACTGTTGTGTTTCAAGGACCATAGACTGGTTTCAGTTTCCTTCCAGTAATACAGTAGCACAAGTACTCACACACTTTCTTATAGATCAGTTGAAACATATATATTCATATTGATGAATAGTCACGAATAAAAGATGATCAACAGATGAATTCATTTAAACACATGAATTGAGGAGCATAAATAATCCATTAAAAAAAAAAAAAAAAGGTAAAACCACACCTGCTCGTATTGTTCAGGAAGGCTGTGTTTAGTGTCCCACAGTGATAACTTCAATTAACTCCCTAAGCAAACATGGTCTGTGCCACTTAGTCAAATGGGTTGTGGTGTGACCATCAGCAAAAGGAAGCATAAATATGAACCTCAGAGAGATACGTATAGAGGGAAATACTGAGGAGTGGAGGCCAGAGCAACACACTGAGTACACAGTCAGGACCAAATGTGTAGATAATGTATACAGGTTTATTTTATTTTTCAAAACAGAGAAAATATAATGATTCTTATTTTAAGCTTAATATAAACTAATGAAAATAGAGAATTAGAATTACAGTGGAATTACATCCTAAATCTGACACACCGTACCTTTTACTGGAAGCTCCTAAAGCCCCTGGAAGCTGGCAGAGTAAGTGGAAAATATTGTTCTGATCCTGCTGCCCAAAGATGAGTTAGGCATGCTGCAAATACTGGAGCTGAGGCCAAATGTAAATGCATACGAGTACCAATGTAACACCACTAACATTATAAAAAAGATATAACTTGGAAAATCCAATCCAATTGCTCATAGACTGAAAATGGAGAGGAGGAAGGGTGAATGTACACCCAAGCAGTGGTTGCATGTCCAGATATAGGACAGATACACTGTCATGCCACTTCACATTAATTATTATAATTATTGCCTGGGCCCTGTGACTTAACCTGCCACACAACCAAATCAATACCCCATGCCTCACCCTCAGAGGTGGCTGCAAAATTCAAGAAAAATGTGTTATCACCCACAAATCCACTTCATCTGTAGATAGGAGGGTAACAAAAGATAACAAAAACATAACCTTTATTTTCATGTAACTGAAACATTGATGAAAACATATGTTATGAATACCATATATCATATTCTAGATCTATATTATAGAGCCCTCTAAATCTGACACACTAGACCTTTAATTGTTAGAAATACTAAGATAAAGACATACTGTATATTTCCCAGTACTTCTTAGAATTTTAAGGTGCTTTTCATCACTTACAAAGTATTAAGTTGGGTGACTCCACAGTAGAGATTCTTTTAGCCTTTTATGTGGACTTTGGCTAACGAGGGACAGAACTTTTGAAATGAGAGCACAAAGGCAAGCTGAGTTAGTCACGTCTTTGTTGACTTTCCAAGTAGTTTAACTTTAACATTGACATTTCATTTATTTATTTTTTATTTACCAATTTGTGTTGGTATAAAAGTATGAAATCTGAACTCATCATTAAATCATCCAAGCATACTGTTTCTCTGATCTGTTTCTTATGAGTCTGTTACTGCTCAGCAGCCAAGCAAGGAGTGTGTGAGAAAAGTTAACACATACAGGGCTCTCTGTTATTCCAAGCAATTACCTCATGTAGTGAGGTGTTGGTTGGAACCAGTGCCTGTCCGCACAGACAAGGTCTCCATTATGTTTCGAGAACTGTGCTCCATAGACAGTTTTTTCTTTGGCCATCAGTTATAAAGCTGGCTTTTCATGCTAATGAAAACATGAGGTCTACATCTATCAGGACGATTGAGCAACAAGTGACTGGCTTGCAGTGAATGCAAGAAAAAGTTAGAGCCCTGCAAATGCGCTCTCTTTCTTAGTGTCACACACATTTACTTAGTATAATGTTTCTGTAGAAGGCTCATATCACTCAAGTCAAATGAGTGAGGCAGATGTAAAGGACATCCCAGTGAACATTTGTCTTCTATCTTATTTTGCAAAAGCATGATTATTTGTTTGCTCAGGTTTTGTGTTCAAGTAGATATTTGCTTTAATGTGAAGGAGAGAATTGTAACACCTCCTGAGGCAGAGACAGAGATAAACAGAGAATTCAATTACATACAAGTCACTTCCCATCATCATTACACATTTTGTTCTTATTCATAATGTTAAAATTGCATTTTTTAGAAAATGCAGCTAACATGCTGAACAGAACATCAAATTTTGAGACATTTTTTGTTGTTGTTTGTTTTGTTATAAAGACATTTATTTTTATGAAGCTGTTTCCTCATTCAGGCCTGCAGATTTATGAGGCATTCCTTATCTTAAATACACATTTAACAACACATTAACCTTTGACCATTGTTTTTCACAGGTAGAGAGGGTGCACTTATTTACCACCTCCACTTCCCCCATCCATCCCTGGACTCTCAATCCTGCAGCAAGGCCCAGGGTTACTCCACAGGGACAAAGACAGGCTGTTCGCTCAGTTATTCATATTGCATCAAGGTATGAGGCGTCCCCACCACAGGAACAGGCCAGGGCTGATGACAGAAGGAAGAGTCTGTATTTGAATACATGCTAAGAGGCACTTGATTGGACCTTGCCACTTTGAAGGCGGAGTTATGTGCATGTTAAGAACACACTCATTATACTGTCAGATATTATAAAGCCATTAAAATATATGTACAACCATCCTTTACTTTTAGGTCTTCATAATATGAACTCCAGGTTCACAATATAGTTTCTTTTTAGTCCTCCCAGAGCTTACATTATAATTATCACCGTGCTGTCAGGTTCGCCAAATTATGATTTATGTGATATTCGTGGACAAGATCATCAAAGTGCAATACAGGGGAGGTTTGTATCTCTACTTCTTCATGTAATTCTGTTGGATTCATCAGATCACAACCAGCACATTTAATCATAGACACAGTACAGAACATGCGTTGTATCTGTCTTGTGAGATGTGTCGCTGCCATGTTTGGTGGGATTGTGGCCTGTTCAAATAGTAGAACATGCCAGACCTTTGTGCTACTTTGTGCTTTGTGCTTCTTTGGATGATCTAATGATAGAATTGACAAAAACCAAGCAAGTAATATTTCACAGGTGCAGTTATTCTACTTTCGATGCTTCAAGTCTAGTCTTTTGTTTCTACAGGAAGTAGTTTTTGAATGACATGCCTGGGTGATCAGCAATATTAATTCAGGCTGATGAATGAGCCAGAGATAGCTAGTGGAACTGGAAGAGGATGACTTGGTAGCTGTGACATGCTGAAGGTGGTATCTAACTCCTGAGGGGAAGGTAGTTTAATTAGCCACTTTTTGGTGGAAATATGTTTGAAACATACTGAGCATCCAGATAAAGATCACATTGCTGTAGTTCCTGTAACTACTGACAAGTTAAATAACAGATTGGAAAGACAAAATCCTGTTGGATATCTGTTTGACTGTAGCCAGCTGTCTGGGAGAAGTCCACAATATAACTACTTCAAGTGGGGAAGGTTGATCCTGATGTCTTGCATTTTTAAAGATTAAAACATTACAAAACAAATGAAATTAGAATGTCCATGGGCTATTAATGTGCGAGAAAAAACCATGAATCAAAAATTTTGACTTGGAAGATGACTCAGCAGCTATTTTGTGAAAGAGGTCTTAATGAGCCAGAGGAACAGAAAAAAACAAACAGCTCAGCTTGGGCCCTGTTCAAAATACCAGTCCACAGAGAAAGAATGATGCTTATTGTTCACTGTATACCTGCAGATGGACAGACACGTAGGAGGGGGCACAGGTTTCGTATTCAAATTTCACCTGTCCTCTACAACCCCTCTGCACTGTAGAGCAGCCATGAATTGAGTTTATTGTGAGGAGCTGGCTAGTATAGAAGAGGAGGACCAACAGTGAGGCCACTCCTGACTAGCTACTGCAAGCCCCCATGATACCTGTGCTGCTTACAATGACACTGGTGAAAATAAAACATTAATACTTTCCATCAAGAAACATTGGAGTATTTAGAAGCTTTTTTTCTTTTTCTTTGTGGTGACACCTTCATTAAAGAAAACAACTGGGAACATTGAACATTATCAGTGAGTTAAAAAACAGTTGGAAAACAATCTCAGTGTAAGGTCCATGAGGAGCTGTACTGGACCTTTCCATCACATCACACAGTCGTACTTCAGTTTGCATAGTTGTCATAGAATTGCAGATGATGGAATTTCTATTTTTATGAGTACTTTTAGGTTTATTTGATGCTGATGCTGAGTGGGTAAGTTCCAACGAAATTAAATGGCAGTTCCTGACAGTCAAACTACAAACTACAGTCTGTTTGAAAGTAAACACTATTATTTTCATTTGTAATGAAGGAGGTACGAGGAGGTACACTCAATAAAAATATGAAAGCAACACTTTTGTTTTTGCTACCATCTTTCATGAGTTTTGAAGTACAGTAAAGGATCTGAACTTAAATGCTCTTCATTCTTGATATGACACACCTGTTGGGTGGATTGTCTCAGTACAGCTGAAGTGTTTTGAGTTTTGAACAAAATTTTGGAGAAATAGACCATTGAGTGCAGTTGTTTAAATGATTTTAATAAGAGAGCTTTAGAGAAGTTTAAACAGCACCTTCTTTCACACTTGACCAATTGAAAAATTCAAGTGTTCAAGGGAAAGGTCTGTGGGATGGGGGTTTGTGATATTGTTTGACAGCTTGAAAAGCTTCAGTTGCAGTTTTTAGAACAGATTCACCAAAACTGGTGGCAGTCAGGACAATCTATCTACAATCAATCAAAAACAATGGCAGTTGCTTCAGTTGCTGAGGCTGAAACCTTAAGGGTAGGAATCAGTCCTGGGCTTGTGAATGGTGAAGGATCGTGTCACCAACTATAACGTGATCCCTCACCAAGGTAACTGCCTCCAGGAGGAGGTTCAGCGACCCACACAGATGCTCCTGGAGGGAACATTTAGACAAATTGTCACACATGACACTCTCAGCAAAGAGACCCTCTGTTCCTCACATGGAACAGTAGCTGAGTCAAGAATTGCTGTTGTTGGTCCTCCAGTGTAGCTCCAGGCAGGAAAGAATAGAATTTTGGTGCTGAAAAGGACATGATTAGAAAATGGATACTGTTTTTCTATTGCCAAGAGTTCAATAGGAATTTATCTAAATGTATTGACGTAACAACCCCAATGCATTATAATCCCAGAATACAGTATCGATGCCACTAAAAAATCTGAGGCTACTGTAGAACAATATCTGGCTAAAATGTCATAGTTGGTTAGTTAGTAATTAGTCCAGGGACTAATTATAAATGCTGATGGCCTGCTTTTCGGGGGTTGAAGGGCACATAAATTGCCATTGTAATAAAGCCAGTTAGCCATTTGACACCACTTCCATTATGTCCTTTAAAATCTTCTTGTGAAAGATGACAGCTGATTAAAAACGTGAGTGTTTACCGTCCAGTCAAGCAGACAGAAACATGAGCTTCTGCTGTGCAACCAGCACCAACTGCTGCTGCAGCACCGCAACACATCTTTTGTGTTGTATTACCTTAGCATAAACAACGACCGGATCCCATTTCAGCCTGTCTGAGCACTGGCTCATCAACAAATGCTTGATTGCAGCAGACAAAAGGGCTGCAGTAGATGTAAAGGCTGAAAAAATAAGGATAACAAGAACCTGGAAAATCTCAAGGGAGCTGAAAGCTGAGCTGAGAATTTGACCGCAAGATGTCTTAAGCTGCTCTCCTACAGCCTTTATACTTGAATTTCTCAAAAAACTCAAAACAGACTGAGACATCTTCAAGTCTGTGCTTGAACACCCTGAGTTATGCTGGCTTACAAGCTCCCACCTCCTCACACTTATTTGATATACTTTATATCAATCCTGTTAAGTCATCAGTATCTCGAGCCAAGCCTTGAGCCAGCCAAAGAGGGAATTAAAACATCACTTTCTACAGTTAGATGCACTAAGGGCAAAAAACAGTGAATCCTAGGATCTGCATATGAAAAACACCATGACTTGCATCAATATAGCTAAGTAGAGCCCATTAAACTAGTTCAGTTCAATCAGAATACTCAGTTAAAGTTACCCTGTGCAGTTTTCATTGTAAACAACAATCAAGAGTGATTAATTATTCTTTAATAAGCCAGAGCTTGTTCAGAAATGCAATTGACTACAAAAGATTATTGCTCACAGACTGCAGTGAGAGGCCAAACAACATGTAAGAAGCATCATACATTTATTGACGAATAAATAAATCATCACAAGCTTTTTTTTTATCTAAACTTTTTCAAATCAGTTCATATCTTCATGACAAAATTTACAGAACACATAAGAACAACAAGTCTTTGGCATTACTCCTCTCAGGGTAAGAGTAGTCTCTGAAATCTCAAGAACAATGTGGAAATACAGAATTGTGAATTCAGGCATTTCCTGAAATTACTCATAATTCTTCTCCTTCTTATGCTTAAAATGCTTTGTGTGGTCAGTGAAGGTTAGACTTACAATGAGAGTGAATGACATAATCTACAAAGTGAATTCAAATCCATAAGCAAGCCCACATGGAAAAATCATTCACTTAAGGTCTAGCAAACAATGTTTAGAAATATTAGTAAAACATACTTACAAAGAAACAATCTTTCTTTCATGTTTGATTTTTTTGATGCAGTGTTTTAATTTTGCAGGTGATTCAGATTAGGGATGTTCATTTCTAAAACTAATTTCAGCATTGATTAAACAAGAATTTAAATTTAGACTAGTCTAAAACAAAACAAAATGTTCAGGAACAAACTCAACTAAAGAATTTGTTAGCACACATAACACACACACAGCCAGACTTCACAGGCCTCTGTTAATGAGATATATCCTGTTGCACGCATTTAAGGCAGGGGTAGCTTGATAAGTTCTCAGTATTTGAATGTAACTGATTCTGAGGAAAATAAAAATTCTGTTGATGTTAGACATTCTCATAGCTGCATGCCATCATGCCTAATTTTTAAAAATCTTTTTATTTAACTATAGCTTTTTCCACCACCGGCCAGATTTATTTTGAGATGTAATGACAAAACCTAGATGATGTGACATCAGTGATGATGTAAAGAGGATGATCTTCAGAAAAAAAATATAGGTAAAGCTATCAAATCAAAACCCCTTTTAACAGGAAAGACCTCAGGAAGAGCCACAGAGGAGGGATCCCTCTCCCAGGACGGACAGACGTGCAATGGATGTCACATGTACAGAACAATCAACACAAACATATTGTACAATTACAATGAATGATAAAATGACAATGAATTACAATGAATGAATGATAAAATGACAATGAATTACAATGAATTACAATGAAGGATAAAATGACTGTCAGTGTCCATATACAGCCGGTCTGACAGGTATTAATTTGTCGCAATTAACCATACTCTTCTTCTCAACAACAGTTCCATAATGTTAATCTTTCCTCTAGATAGTTCCATCTCAAACTTGTCTTAGATGACAACTTGTATTTCTGGTGTCAACTAATGAGGGTATCGTCATTTAGTCTGCTAGTTCCTACCAGATAAAGAGCATCCATCACTACCTTCAAAAACTTCCTGAAGACCTCCAGCTCTTCAGAGAGGACCTCACTAACCTCCTTGTCACCCTGTACCATGATTGTTTCCCTTTTTATGTCACTTTGGATAAAAGCATCCATCAAATGATTAAATGAAAATATAGTCATTCACATCTCTAGTTCAGAAACTACAGCTATGTTCATTTTGACTTTATTATGTACATTACAAAGTTCAATGTGTTCCAGTGAAGAAGGTAGTAGAGTTGAAAGATTGGGAGTAGTAGCTGTTCATTGCAGCCACATTCACTCACCCTCTCTTTCCTATTTAGATCTAGATTTAGACAGTTTCTACTGTACATAACAGTAAAAACAAATATAGCAGTTCAACATGGTGGACTCGTCTGTAGATATAAGATGCTGATTCTAAGGTAACAAAAACATAATGATTTTTATTTTCAGGTGATTTTAGACTAAAGGAACCAAAGTTATGAATACTATATTTCATTGTGGACATATTCTGTAAATAGAACCCCTTAAATCTGACACACTGGACCTTTTACAAAACGAAAACAGTCTACGGTGATATGCCTGCATCTCAAAATAGTGAGCAGATGTACTTTATTACACTCCCTTTCTGTAATTGTGCACCTTTGCACCTACCCTCTTCTCTCCTTATCACATTTTCTCTTCCTGTCTGTATCACGTGTGCACATGTAGACGCTTTTCCGTCAGCTTCTCCTCCAAACACTTAATCAGGATCGGGTCCACTTTGGGGTCAAATTTATTAGCAAACCAGTGACCATAGTTTAGGAGCCAGCGAAGTTCAGCTGCTCCGTAGATGCAAACACTCCGCATGTGTATTCCTGTGCAGGCTGGGTAAAGCTTTCCTTCTAAATAGTTCCATTTGACCAGTCGTGTCTTACTTCTTAGATCCGTAACATCTGCTTCTGACCTGGGAATGTGTCCAGGCACCCCAGGAACCCTGACGAGGGTGGCCCAGAAGTGTTCATCTGGCGAGTATGTATCAGCAGACCATATCAGAAAGTCCTTTGCCATCTGGCTGCTACTAATATGATTCACAAAATCCCATGACAGGACAAAATATGCACTGCCAATGAACATCTCAATTCCATGAGGAGGAACATCTTTGGAGGCTGTGGTTTTGACAGGAATACGTCGGTACTCATAAGGCACATTTTTCAGCTCATGCTGGAACCTGAAGCGCTGTTTCTTGAGTTCACTGGGCTGGCTAGTCTCTAGCATGTTACTACCATTCAGCTGTTTAAGCTCCATTACCAGTTCATAATTTGACTTTAGAGGAAAGTCCTGGCCACACAGGTTGATAACATACTTCCACTTGACATCTGACCTTAGCAGGTCCGAGAGGCAGTTTAGGTCTGCATTTAGCCTGCTGATGTGGGCATATTCCACAGACTCCAATTTTGAGGCAATGAATACATTTTGAATACAGCGGGCCAAGTTTTTAATAGCCTTTATAAATGCTGGAGAGGACTTCTGATCATAGTGAATGCAGTAGATGTTATTAGGTGCATAGATGGCATGAAGAATACGCTCCACCATAGGTGCATTCTTATGCACGACCAGGGAGTAAGCCAATGGGAAGCTGTGTTCTTCATCCGACACTGGTACCTCATTGTAACCCCTGGTTTTAATAAACGTTTGACAGTCTGAGGTCAAACTCACAGTGCTATCATCATCCACGTCAACAACAGCTTTACGTTTGATCTCAAGAGCTTTACCTATTTCCACAGGGTCCAGCTCATAGATGGCAGTGCAGTTGATGTCATACCTGCGGTTGTGAATTCTAGATAAGCCGATGGTGATTCCATAGGGTTCTATGTAGATGCTGTCCCTCACTGTCACTTTAATGTAGACCAGCTTGACCAGACAGGCCGCCAACAGAGTGAAAGAAATCAGGAAGCACCTGTGTCTCAATCTATGGATGTTCTGGGCACATCTTATTTTCATTCTACAAACAAAGGAATAAAAGGCATGGAATAAGTGTACTACTGTAAGGAATTATGAGAAAACCATAAAATGAACTCACATTTTTAAAAAGTGAATAACTTAGTTTTAGTTAGTAGTCTGTCTTTTTCTTTACCTCACATAATTGACTTATTTCAGTTTATGTCTGATGTTTGACAACCTGTTTCTGCTTGCTGTTTCTGTTACCTTGCTCTCTAAAGTTGTCTTTGAGCGTCTCCCACAGTTCCACAGAAGAACCTAAAGAAAAAATGTGTTCAGTAGGTGTGAAGGTACAATCCAAAAAGTAATGAAACATTACGGTAACATGGGAAGACCACGCACAACACACTCAAGACAAGTGAAACATCGTGCTTCACACAAAAAGCCAAGCCAGGTTCGCTTCCCTGCATTACGCACAACACGCGCGTCTCTCCAGAAGGAATCACGAGGCAGTGAGCACAGGCAGTATATCCACACACTCTTTGCGTTCATCTGCAGCATATTTAGAATGTGAGGGAGCGCAAAACTTACCACATGCGAAAAGAAAGCGCGCATTGATATAACCGAGTAGTTTTCAATCCCGTCTGCTACGTGCGGAGCTCCATCGCGGACTGGAGCGACTGTTGAAAGGAGTGGCAGGGGGGGAGAGTTCCCGCAGCAGTCCGCCCACTGCCCAGTCACATCCAGCACATCACCACCACCCGATACATTTACCACCCATTCACTAATGAGTAACCCTCTTCAACAAGACCCCAAAACGAGGGAAGTCAAAGCTCACCTCACATTACACACAACCACCCATCAATGTGTCCAGGTACAGTCTTCTCTGAGTACACACTATGCACAGTATACTGTATATAGGCAGCAAGGCAGGCCACGGGTGACAACTGAAACATTTCACACACCAAAGCAGACACGTGAACTGCAATGAGCGGTATTATTCAAATTATTCATCATATATATATATATATATATATATATATATATATATATATATATATATATATATATATAGTTCAAAACAGTTCAGTTCAAAATGTAACATTTAACAGTGCAAATACAACATGTACCTCATACATGAAGTAAATCAGGAACACTGAACTTATAGACATATACTGATACATCATAGTGTGAAACTACAACCTACCACGCAAATCTCTGAGCACTTAGATATAGGTTATAGATAATAGTTAGATAATTAGACATACATAAATAGGATATAAAACCTTATGAACATGTACAGAACCAAAACATGACAACAAAAAAAGATAAATGCTCTCAAACATTTTTCAGTCATATTCACTGAGCGGAAGTCACCTGTGGAGTAAACTGATTATAAAATGAGTGAATAAGTCAAACTCACCAAGTTAAATTGTCTAAGCAGTTATTCCTGAACAAAATGTGTGGTGACAAAATTATAAGAATTCAGTCTCCCAGTCCTCAGAATCTGAATAGTCACTGCTCGTGAATTTCTCCCAGTAGTAGTCCATCACAGAGTTTGGTAGTAGTTCGTCATCACCCACCAAATGCACTTTTTTGATTTTCCTGAGGAGGCTCAGGCTGTCTGCCTCTGTGGAAACAAAAATATTCATACATACATTTAAAGCTATATTAAGCCCATTGTAATATAAATGTATTTTTAATACATTTTAATGAGGCTCTACTACAGTGGTAGGAAGCTTAGCCATGACAGTAGACAGGGACTACTGACCTGTGGACAGCACTTCCTGACAAGAACCAGGCCTGCAGTGTTGAACATCCTCTTCAGGACATGCCTGTGGTGGATTTCCTTCAGCCTCCATGTTCAATAAGTAATAAGACAAAGGTTTGTCTCTGAACGTCACCTGGACAAACAGTTAATCAAAAATTGATTTTAATACCACTAACATATCTGTTCAGAATTAATGACTTATTAATGAGATGTCAAAGGTATGGTATCTATGGATATGTGAAACCTGAGGCTGAGCCTATCAAATGTCTTTCAGCATTACTCTGGAACAACAGGCCTCTGTAGTACTACACTTTTTTTCTAATTTTCTCAATGAGATAGAAGACATGGATCAGTGTATGTGCTGGTGCACAGCTCTACAATGAACACTAAATAATTTACAGCCAGGTGCTGTGCACAGACCGTTACTGGCAAGCAGGAAACAGCAGAGAAGTGAACCTTGTTCCACGCCACTAGATAAGGAAGGAAAAGTGTATGTGGGATTGTTCACAGTAAACTCAGTTATTCTGGATTTATAACTATTAGAAAATATCACTGCAAACCGTTGAGTGGCAAAGAGACTCAAGTTGCAAGACCTCTTACTGCTATACTATTTGTTATTGGATTTGTCCTTTCAGGGCACAGCGCAGGATGCCTCAGAGTTGACAAGACAACTTGCGTTATAAGCCGACATGGGAAGACCACAGCCACACGCACCAATGAATATCAAACTTTGGTAAATACTTGTGCATGTGCACCAAAACTGCTGAAATTCTGTCCAACATGTTTTTGGTATTTGTGGTGCTCCCTATGGGTTGAGTATCAGATCTCACAACAAGTTATAACCTCGGTGCACATTGTAGTTAGCTACAATATATAGTACAGTCCTGGCAAAGTTTAAAACCTGTGAGATACTTACACTATAATTCCACTCATTTGAGTGTAGTCAAGGGGCTTAAAGCAAATTGCTGTCTAACCTTGTCCCAGGTGTATGCTGAGCTGACAGGAATGTTGTTTCTAAGGATAGACTCCAACCAGCATTCTGGAGCCAAGTGCAACTTGCCTTTACTGTCCTGTATCGAGCCATCGCCCAGCATGTGAGCAAAGTGCCACTGACCCTGTGGAGGCAAGACAAACATGCTATGTTCTTAATTCATTAAATATGTTCTTTTTGTGTGACAGCAGCACTGGCAACAAATGGCCTGTGTTGACAGTACTGATAAACTGCAGTGGTTGATAAAGTTTTCATTTTAGATAGTTAGAAGATAAGTGTGTTTGGTGACACCTCTAGAGAGGATTAAATGTTTTATGAGAACAGCTTCACCCGACCTTCAAGAACAGCTGTAGGGTGCTTCCAGGTGGCATGACTCCACACTGTATGAGCTTGAAGAGATGTCTGCGATCATCTTTAGCTGTTGTCTGTATCAGGGCATTCTTTCCTTTCATCTCAAAGTTGATGTGTTGTAAAGTATTCCCTGGTTGTGGAGTGCAGCTTTGACTACTGCTGGCTTTCTTTTTCAGCTCATCTGTATGTGTTGGAGTCTTCTTCCCCGTGGTTAGTAATGAAGCAGGAGGTCTAGGCAATGATAAGTCCTTGGCATTGTTTGAAGGTGCTGATCTTAACAGACTGACCTGTGGAACTGGTCTATTGCTTTCCTTTCTCTGACCATCTTGATTACAGCAATGTGCTTCACTAGCTTTAGAAGAGGTCAATGTAGAAGACAGAGAGTAGGCATGATCCTGTTCCTGTCTAACTAATGTACGCCGTTTGGCCTTCATGGGTACATACATCTCTACCAAATTAATATGCTTCTGGAGAACCTCCACCAAGCTTCTCTGTAGCAAAGCCAGGGAGTCAAATTGCCTTTTCAACAGACGTCTCCGAAGGCAGTCTGGCGCACCCCTACACAGAGAACCAAACAATATTGCTGTCATTTAGACAAGTAGTGTGCTGGCACAATCATAAGAGCAAACTTTAGTCATGTCTTTCAAAGAAAAGTGTCTAAAAACTGCATAAAGATTTAGAAAAAGACTACACCTCAGCAATGAATGGCAACCACAATGTTGTCAAAGCATAATACTACATTGAATTTCTACCTTTACTAGAGAAGTGACAGTGAGGAGAGACACCAAAGACTGAGAAAGACAGGTGAGTAACAGTTCAGTTCAGATTTCATTTACTGCCCCACCAGAGGGCAATAAAGCAAGAAAAACACACAACAGTAAAGCAATAGAAGAGCAAGAAGATTTTGGTTTGATTGATTTTAAAACTCATTTTGAATTTTAAAACTCTATAATTACATTATAAGATAAATTAACATTTCATCTGCCATTTTTATTGCTTCACATTCAATAATGGGCTTGTTTGAATTCTGCGTTAGGCTGTACAGTCATGTGTAGCACATTACATGTCTTCAGATCTCAGCAGTGACTGTGAGTGAAACTTTATTATATTTATGAGGAAAAGTGAACTGACCGGTATTTTTGGGCAAGATTATCTTTGGCTAGCTGTTGTTTGGTGAGCACCTCAGTCAGCACAGTGTGGATATGTCTGAGAGCAACATCATATCTGTCTGAAAAACAGTTCACAGTACAGATAGTACAGTACAGTAACAGATACAAATTCATTGTCAGCCTGGTTGTAATTTGTTGCTCTCAGAACTTTGTGTTGCTTGTTATATCATACAATCTCATCTGCATTGCAACAGCTGGACACAACTAATACTGGGTATAATTGTCTTTGCATGTTCATAAAAATATAAATGGAATAATTTGCTGCTGTCTGTGGCAGCAATGATATTGGTGAGAGGATGTTGTGTGGCTCAGAGGTCTCCTGGATCTATATTCTTTATAGAAGTTTACAATCTATAATATTGTCCCACTAAATGTCCACACATTACTGAAGTCCTTTTATTATGTTGGTCTATGTTGGTCGATTTCTTCAGCCTCCCATGAAAGAAGCTGTTAATCTAAATTGAGGCTGTAAGGATAGAGGGTGGTGTATGCCATACACACTGCCCCTTGAGGCTAATTTGTTACTTGTGATGTTGGCTATTGAAAAAAACAACTGACTTGACAGGCTGGACTTCTGCAGCTGATGTACCTGCATCTTCCAGAACTTCTGGAGGCCAAGCTGATATTTCTTCGTGCTTTTTCCTAACTTCCTCCAAAGCCACTGTTACAGCAACTGAATGACTCAGCTATTTAAAAAAAGATAATTAGTGAAAGAAGTTAAATCAAAGCTGCCAAAGCAGTGAAATTTCAATAAAGTGAAGCTACATGTGGGAGAGAGGGATGACGTTATGATGATTGGATGATTGGACCTGCGCCATTAATGGTTAAAGAGACCTTTTTTGTCTGTGTACATTTAATCTGGCCTCAGCTGACACTAATGCACACTTGATTCTGAAGGTATTCAAAGTGTAAAGAGCTCTCACATTATCAGAGGTGGCGTCTTTCTTTCTCAGCTGAATGTCACTGGGCTCTCTGGCTCCTTCTCTGTCACCTGATTCTCTGGGTTGAACATTTGCCGTGTCATTGTGGCCGGGACTGAAGCTACTCTGGCAGGGGAGCTGCATGTGGCGGTGAGCTTCGAAGGATGTGTCACCTGGAAGAATCGTAAATCCAAAATTGTTCCAAAAGCAATAGAATCAGCAATAGATTCAAAACAACTGACACTGATTTGAACACAGATTGAGTGTCAAGTGTTGTCAAATGTCCTATTCTATAGTTAGATTTATTAAGTGGCTCAAACTCTTTTCAATGTGGAAACGTGTTCACTTCACTTACTTTAGTTCACTGACCAATCTTAAATGCATACACTGTAAATTCTCCACAATTCTCCAATTCTCCAATTCTCCAATTCTTAAATAAATTTGTTAGTTGCAAATTTAATAGTTATCATACATTTCTCTTCACATACCAAGTACTAATTATAACCACTATACTCTTGGCACAGCTGTTTTCTATCTCTTGTCATGTTTTGCAAACCTGATAACAGTCTAGTATTTTTGGATGTCAAAATAAAAGACTTGGATCACATTTGCTCTACAGAGTCCAGAATCCAGAATGTGGAAGGGAACTCACCTTTTTTAGGTGCAGGTGCCTCACAAGGCCACTCACATCTAACAGAAGATGCTTGGAAAGTCGAGAGCAGCTCTTTGATATTCTCCTCCCTCGCCATGTCTAGTGCACTGAGGCCACTGAGATTCTTGTTATAGATGTTTGACCCATACTGGAGGAGAAGCTTCACTATCTACACAACACACATGTATTTCAGAACATTTTGTTAGACAGCTGGACCTCCAAGAGCTTGTGGAATGAGTGATAGTTATTAAGTTATTAATGCGATTAAGCCTTCTGGCTTGGGATGTTCACTACATTTGTCTGGACAGAGATGGTAAAGTCAGTCTGTCTAGTCCAGTTTTTACTTTACTATACAGACTGTTGTTCCCAAATAAGAGGAAGGAAAAGAGGCAAAGACAAACTGTTATAATAGTAATATAACAGCAATAAACTATTTTAGTGGTGTAGTAAACACTGACGTCTTTGTAAACCCCAGGGACAAATATTAGTCAGAAAACTGAATCTGAAATGAAATGTGTGGAACAGAGGCTGGTCTGAAAGTGATACCAGGATGCTGACTCTATATGAACATGTGGAAAGTATATTTTACTTTGCTACATCTTAAAGTGTGTCCATTACCTGATAATGTCCAGATGAAACAGCATCATGTAAGGCTGTGACACCATCGCAGCTTCTACTGTTAACAGTAGCTCCAGCCTTCAACAGCGTCTCAACCACTGCCTCACTACCCACAGCAGAGGCCTCATGGAGAGCTGTCCAGCCTGACAAGTCAACAATTACTGATGAGAGTGGGACTTGTGTTTTTCACGAGTAACAGATACACATAAAATATGTCAGAAGTGAAAATAAACAAGTGTCTAAGACGTGACAAACCTGCATAATCCTCAGTGTTGACGTCAATCCCAGCTTGAATGAGCACTTTGACTTGTGCAAGATCTCCTCTCATACATGCTTTGTGCAGAAGAGTCTCTCCCTTTGCATTTCTCCTGTTAAGTTGTGTCTTCTTGGGAAGGTTCACACATCGCAAAACATTTGCTTTGAGGATAAAGAAATGCAAGATTTGTGAAGTAAACATGACAAATTACAGGGGAGGATACTTTCACTTGAAATCCAGAGTCTTAAGGTCTCATACATCACATGGCAGCATATTGCTGCCACCATTACAAAAAAATACTTGCTCAGTTTCTCTTATAACAGGAAATCCTTGCATCGCTTCAAATGCATCCACGTTTCCCTCACTAGGTCACTTTATCTCTTCTTTGTCTTTGTGCCTCTAATGCATGCAGAGAGCACAGAAAGGATGGAAATGCGAAGAAATGAGACCTTCTTTCCCCTGAAACATCATATGAAGTGAAGCTGATCAATGCTGGATCAGCTGTCAGTTGGTTTTAACAGATGTAAGTTGAAACTTGTGATGGAGTTTGTGTCTGCATACACATGCACTGTGCTAATCCTAACACAGACAAATAGTTATTAGCGTTGGACCAGTAGTGCTTTCTTTCTGTTACCTGTTTAACAATCACCGGCACATTAAGAACAATTTGCATTTTGTATTCACACTACCCAGAGATCCCTCCTCAGTTCTTGCTCCACCACGTTTTGGGTTAGGGTTCTGGCATTCTGGCAGAGTCTTAAGACTCTGCCAGAATGCCACGGTCCAGCCTTGATTCTTGCAGTTTGCTATTACCTCTACCCTTTGCCTATTTCATCTGTTCATTTTGCTCTCCAACTCCTTGCAGACCCTCGGTTCTCCAGCTCACTTTGGCTCCTATAGATTTTGTCCAGAGCCCATAAGTAACAGTTCAAAGTAATAGCCCATTAAAAGATGCAGTAGGAAGTGAACGTGTTTGCTGCACATAAAATGTAAGAATGGGTTTCTCTCAGAACTTTGTGTGCATCTCCGGAAAAGTAAAGAGTAAACACTGAAAAGATCGCTGCAGTTCTGTTCCACTCCATGTCTGGCTGGTAAATCAACAGATCAACTTACATACAAGCTGAGTGTTTTTCTGGTGTCTAGAAAACCCTTTATCCTAGCAACAATAGAGTTTCAAACTAAATACTTAAATAGTTTTAGTATGCCTAGGTGATCTGAGTGAAGGGCTACAATACAATTAAAAAAATTCATTTCCAAGACATGATGATGATGATTTCTAGGATTTGTTTTGGATTTATATAATTTTCCAAATGTTTCCATTTCCAGGTTTTCCAGGATAGTATGTACAGAATGTTTTATGATATGATAAGAAAATGGAATCATTTGGTATTTCATAATAATGTGGAAAAAACTGTAGTGCGAAAATGATCTTCAACAAAGATTCTTCTAGTTTTAACATTTTTGTCATGGTAGCAACAATACTGCATGGTGTTTCAGGAGTTTCAAACATAATTACCTGATTGAGCTGTAGGATTGGCACAGCCTGCTGCAGACTGCATACAGTTTCCTGGTGATTGATTTGTCTCCATTTGCTTTTTCTGCTCTTTGTTCCTAGCCTGTAAAT
This sequence comes from Nibea coibor, assembly GCA_023373845.1. Lineage (NCBI taxonomy): Eukaryota > Metazoa > Chordata > Actinopteri > Sciaenidae > Nibea > Nibea coibor. The sequence continues at coordinate 234,392 of CM041737.1, forward strand.
TTAAATGACTTGTCTCCATGTCCTCAGTTAACCCTTTGCTTTGGCAGATATTAAGAGGACACAACAAGCTTGCAGAGTCATCATATGAATATGTATTCCTCTTGTGCTTGTGATCACAACCATCAGTCATCTCATGTGTCTCTGCAAGAAAGTGGACAGAAAGAGAGGACTGTCAGACAGAGATAGGATTCAAGAACCACTTCCAGTAGTTTTAGCTGACTGTTGCACATTGTAAAACAATGCCATCAAACTCATGTGTCTGCTCTGCTGGAAACTTGCAACAAGAAGTCATAGAAGAAATGGTGCAATGCATGGCTTAATTACACAAAGAAAGATGACAATGCTTGATTGTCTGTAAAATGATCAATTCTCGCTGAGCACAATGTTCGTTAAACAGATGAGTAGAAAGTAAAATTAGTGGATGGCTACATTCTGTTCCATAAATCACTACACACACAACATTCCAGTTCCCTCTCTCTCTCTCCCTCTTATCTCATTTCATTATTATTAATTACATATTTTGCGACCCTCCTAAATTAAACACAATATCTCTCTCAGTAAGCTCGTGATGCAAACTGTTAAAAATGCTGAACTTTTTTTTTTTTTTTGGCGCGAGGAGCGACGAGCTAACCGTTAGCTTGAATGTGAACCATGGCTGTTCCATTGTAGCGTCATGTGAAACAAAAGCAACACAGGGAAACTATTCTGAATACATATTTAATCAATGTTTGTAGTGCTATGTGGATGGTAATTAATTACCTTATGAGGTAACAGTAACGGCGCCACGCCCACCGTATATTAGCCGTGAGGCATTACTAGAAGATGGACGAACATGAACGTCCACAAACAGAGCTCTGCATCATCGATCTGCACCCCTCTTTATTCTAGTCTTAGCAGTGATGCTATGGTGTCTGTTGTACTAATACACATCTACAACAATGAAAGTACGTGCCCTGAAAAAGGAATGATAACTACAATAAGACAATAATAACAATCATCATCATAATACATTTTTTAAAAGCGCTTTTCAAGATACTCAAAGACACTTTACAAAAAAAAGAACATCAAATCAGGAAAACACTGAGAGATAGTACGCTAAAAACAAGAATGAAATAAGTTTCTCAAATGAAATATTGTTGTCTAAAAATGAATTATTCCTGTTTGTCATACCTTTGATTTCAACTTTAGAGCCACCTGCTGGTCATACATAGAAAGGTGATTCATATGTACTGCATAATGAACTATTTGCTGTAATGTTTGTGCAATAAAATAACAATGGTTCAATGTTGCCATTGAATTAAGTTTTACATGTAAAATCCATAGTTCTGGTTCTGAAGGTACTTCATTTTTCACTTCATCAAAAACTCTTCATAGATATATCTGTAAGCTGCGAATATGACTGTCTTATCCTAGCATGTGGAGTGTGAATCTCTGTGTTCATTTAACTATTGTTAACAGCTATTTACAAGCACTTACCTGAGTCTCTCGGAAATTTGGCAAATAAATGATCTGCCATGATGCTTGTGGACCTCAGTTGGATACCTATGTTGACCCATGATGACCTATGATGCCCACCTTCTATTTTAGTTCCTGTACAACTCACCCTCTCCTTACCAGCATCAGCAGGACCATCAGTGAGTATGGGATTCCAACCAGTAAATACTGGGTCACTTACAACAGCTACATTTTTGTTGTTGTTTTTGTTGAACAATGTAATTTTTTTAGCTTGAGGTAAATTATCTATTTGAACACCGCTAGGTGGCAGCACAAACTAAAACATATACATAGACATGAAAAAACTAAGAATAAAAGGAAGACTGTAAAAACATGATTTTCCCGAGCACACTGTACAGAAATGACTGATGACACTCAGATCTGATGCCATTTCAGCTACACTACTGGCCACCAGCTTTTAAATGCTTTAAAATACTGTGACTCCTGAATAAGGTGCCAACTTGAAGTGTGATGAAGTAGAAGTAGTATAAGTAATAAAAAGGAGGATAGAATTACGACTATTTCAACATTTTATTTAAATATAGCCTTTTGATAAAAGAGAGGGGAAAAAGTGATTTGTTGAACATGGACACAAAAAACAAACTACAGTTATGTGGTTACTTTAAAACCTGCATTTGCAGTTGGACACTGTTTCCATTCAATTCAAATCAATTTTATTTTATTTACACTTAAAACATTTTTTGTTGTAGTCATGCCCCTTTGCTGCTGCATTTCACTCTTCTGGAAGATGTGAATTTCATGTTGCTCTGATACAGTGTTTCCCAAACTTTTCATATCATGTGCTACCTCAGAAAATATCTGTCTCTCCAATATTTTGACAGAAATCAACATCTAGTATCTAGGTCGATCCTGATCAGTTACAGACTGTTTATACCACAGGCAGGTTTATACCTTAGAAAATTGTTTGTTAAATGTTGTTGAATCCTGAACAGAATTGTTTCAAGAACCAGAGCTCATTTGATGTTAAAGGAATTCTCCTGATTGACACTTCTCTTCCTAGTATTTCCTGTTAAACCAAGGCTGCGTTTTTGAACCATCCAATCTAATCTCTGCTTACTATCTCATGTCACATTTGAATTAATCTTGGATGCTCTGTGAAGGAACATGTCTACGTATCATGCTGATATTAAAACAAGATATGCAAAACTTATTTTAAATTACATTTACCCAACCACCTAGTTTACTATAATACAAAATATTAAATATGGATTGATATGTTTTAAATGATTTTATTTCATTAAAAAATGTCATCCAATTCAATTTAATTCAATTCAAATGTATGTACACTTTAAAAAACAGTAAACCAGTTTGTTGAGTCTTTGTCCTGTCCTTCTCTGTGCTTCCCCCTCCCCAGCAGACGACTGCATAGAATAATGCAGACAGCACCAAAATATCACAGAAGGTTTTAGATAAATACAGGGAGATAGAGCTATAAGAACCACAGGTTCCTACCCAGCATTCACAGCGCAGTGTTCTAGAGGGGTAGTGAGGTACTATGAGTTCTTTTAAATATGATGGTGCCTGGCCATGAAGAGCTTTGTATGTAAGGAGAAGAATTTTAAATTCTATTCTAGATTTAACAGGTAGCCAGTGCAAGGAAGCCAAAATGGGAGAGATGTGATCTCTGATCTTGGTTCCTGTCAGAACACGTGCAGCAGCATTCTGAATTAGCTGTGAAGTCCTAAGAGACTTATTGGAGCAGCCTGATAACAAAGAGTAACAGTAGTCCAGCCTAGAAGTAACAAATGTGTGGACTAGTTTTTCTGCATCTCTTGTTAGGCAGGATGTTTTTTTGTGATGTGATGAAAACGCAGCCCTTGATATACAGGGCTAATTAAAAAGGCTAAAGGCTAATTTGGCTCTCACTGTCCAGAGATGAGTCGGGAAACTCGGGAGACTCAAGTGAGTGCACCTTGGAGAATACTAGCAGCAAACTGTCCCTATCATGTGTTGATGAGTAAGCAGAAGCAGTTAATGAAGTGAACTGGGAAAGTGTATTATGGATGGTTTTATTTTCAAACATCCAGTCTGCTGTCTCATAACTTTAACTAACGAAACATCACTCAGTGAGTTCAAATATATATTGAATTTAAAAAAAAAACCCTTGTTACCCTCCTGGGGTCCTGAATGGCCTCTCATGCAGATTTGATCTCCTTGTCGTGTTTTGACTTTTCAGCTGGTGTATCGGCTGTGTACTAACATTCCCTTTTTGTGCAGGAGATCTTCTGATCCTCTTTCTACCAGTCTCATTCATGTGAGATGTATAACTGGGATCATTGTGTACAACAGTGTAAATGTACATATATATGTAAGAGTTAGGTGTGACAGAAAAGAACCACCACAAATACACATGTAGGTGTTTCTTTTACTACACTTTGTCCATTTGTAAATTCAAAGTTACCATGAGATAATGCCTCATTTGTATATTTAAACATAAAGTTTCTGTAGTCTTTACAGAGAGGCATGATCATATATCATTTATACAACATCTTTTATTCTTGTTTATGGAGTGTTGAAAAGACAAAATTTCCTCTGTAAACAACATTGACTCATTGTTAAAGAATGCTAAACCTGGCTTTATCTAATGTTTACATTTCTGTTCTAATTACCCAATTTTAAGAGATGTACCACATTTGCTTATTTAAACATACAATTTCAGAAAACGTGTGATAAACACAAACAAACAGTTCAGTAAGTCCTTGAACCTTGAGTCATCTACCTTTACACTGCGAGCATGAAATGTTTCTGCAGAACCTTTTAGGGGCTATAAAAGAAAAACCATTAAAGCTGTTCCTTTATTGATTACTGGTTCAGAAAACATTCATAAAACGCCATGTTCCTTTATATCTCTACAAAACCCAATTGTGTATGACTGGAATATTTTGCATGATTTATTAGTGATATTTGTACATGTATTTGTCCGATACGCAACTGAACCTGACAAAAGCGCGACAGTCGGAAATAGCGCATACTGATCTGTACCTGATCTGTTCTGTCACTATACGCGTGTCAGTGCATGGTGAGATTAGACGTCCTCGCTGTAGCCACGCCCCATTACCGCTGTCGCCTAGGAAACGGGGCGTGGATAAAGCCCTCGTGAAGCAGGTGACCGACGTGATTGGCTGAAGCGTCGAAAGATGTAGTAGCGTGCCATCGCTCCATCGGTGTTCAGTCAGCCTCAGGGACGGCGCTGATAGACTGGCTTTGTAGCACAGCAGGAGACTGGAAACTGTTCCCCGTCACCCGCTCAAGGTAAGTCAAGTTTATCTGCTTATTATGTTCGTTTGGAGTAAATATAGTCTCTACAGGCGACATGGAAGACTAAATCCACTGCGCTGCGGCCGAACACTACAGCAGACCCTATAATGCCTCTTAGACAATTTTATTTAAAATAGTCCCATGACATTTAATGCAGTTTATTACAAAGTTACCCACCTATTCTCAAAAATAAACCAAAAACAAATAAATTAATAATATTAATAATACACAAACCTTTATTTTCTCTCTCAACTTAATCAATGCTTCTTTTCTTATTCTCTGATTCATATTTTTTTTTAAACTGAGTTTAAAAAAAAAATCTGTTTTGGCTTTTCCATGCACCATTCTATGAAATCATCTGTCACAAAAGTTTTCACAATTCAAGTGTTTGTTTGTTTTACAGAACATAATGCTATAAAGGATGCATGGTGAAATTTAGATCAATTCATAATGTTCAACGTGTGTGTTTATAATTATTAAACTTCTGGTTATCTTTACTGTTTCAGTTTTCATTTCATTATTATTTCACTATCTAACTGTCTTATTGTAAAGAGTAAAAAGAAAAAAAATGATAGAACTGAATCAGAAAAGAAAGTTAAACACAAAAGAATACTTCAATATAGCATAAAATGGAAAGAGTCAAATATAAAAACATCATAATCCTCCTTGGAAAAACAAATGGAACAGTATAAATGAGCTTTGATTTGCACTGTGGCTGTGTTTCTTCTGATCACATTGTGAATGCTTTTGTTCCTCCACTAATTGTTAACAGTCAGCTTCTCCCAGCTCATATTACTCAACTTGTGTTATTTGGTAGCTCTGTTGCACCATGCTGACCCGTCTGTTCCGTATGCATGGCCTTCTGGTGGCCTCTCACCCCTGGGAGGTGATTGTTGGCACAGTCACCCTCACCATCTGTATGATGTCCATGAACATGTTCACTGGCAATGACCAGATCTGTGGCTGGAACTTTGACTGCCCCAAAACGGAGGAGGTGAGTGAACTAGATGATTGTGTTAGTTGTCTGTAGAAGTGCATCCACCACCACACAACATAAAGTCACCGACCAAGAAATCTACACTGTCCTCTTACCTGTAACTCATATATAATATGTCACACATTTGTGCTGACAGTATACTTTTTTTTTTATTAAGTATACTTTAACAACATGTATATGGAAGAAATCAAGTCCACCATTTTGGTCCAGACCAAAATATCTCAACAATTACTGGATGGATTGGCCTGTCATTGGTGATGCCCAGTGACAGTATAAAGAATAGACAGAACCTGAGTGAAGTCACCCATAGGTTCCTGAAGCACCATTTTGAAGCTGTAAATATGCCGCACTGGTTGCCATCATGTTGGATATACTGCTCCCTCTGCTTCCAGGCAAATTTAAAAATCAGCAAGCATGTGGTTCCTTGGCCGAACTAAGGTGGGCCAAATGACGCCTAGGTGCTTGAACAAGCCATCAGTAATGGCACTTACCTGTCAATCAAAGCAGCCACCTGTTAATTATGTGCAACCTTAAGCCTTAATATAATGTGAACAGGTGAGTTGTATATAAATTCACCCTCAGTACAGTTGTCATCAATGGGGAAATTAGCTATAGAGACCAAAACTGTTTTTAGTTCCATTCTGTAAACATGTTTAATTCTGCTGTGAAGTTGGACATTTTATTGACTCACTTCTGCAGCCTGTCTCAAGCAGCCGCTCGAGGAATTACAGTTTTTAGGACTTACGCAATGGCTTCATCTCCCAGCCATGGAGGTTGCTGCTTGGTGATGTCCCTTTCATCTGGCACCTTATCACTTCCTCGTTCTTTGTTTGTTAGCTTGGAGCCTCTCTCAAGGCTCCAAGAAACTACTGCACCTGCCCTAGAAAAAGTCTCCTGAAAAAATAACATAACCTGTCATTATTACACCTGCACAGTCATGAGATAGTTTTTTTTTCTACGAATTAAGCAAATGAGACATAACAGATCAGTTAGTGCGCTTTAGATTTGCTGGTATAGGTGGATTTTGTTATCTTTGAACAGAGACATGCTGGCTGATTCCCCATGGTAGCTGTCTTTGTACTATGCTAAGCAGGTCTTATAGTCTTACCGTACAGACAGTGGTTTCAATTGAAAATGAGGGGGACATGAGAAGGACATTTCCCAGAAATTTTACTACCCATACATTTCCAGTGATCTGAGTTTCTTCTTCACTTTACAGCAAATTCTGAGCAGTGATATCATCATCCTGACCATCACACGCTGCATTGCCATTGTGTATATTTACTTCCAGTTCCAGAACTTGCGACAACTGGGATCCAAATATATTTTAGGTAAAACTAATATTTATCATCTGAGTCTGTGTTTGTAGAGGAAGTTAGATCTAGCTAAAAAGGACTTTCCCTTCTGTCTTGCAGGTATTGCTGGTCTTTTCACCATATTCTCCAGCTTCGTATTCAGCACAGTGGTCATTCACTTTCTTGATAAAGAGCTCACAGGCCTCAAGTAAGGACACGCTTTGTATACTGCCATTTCTTATAGGTATCTATGTGAAAATCTCCAGTTGATTGTTCTGTTCTGACCTCCAGTGAGGCTTTGCCCTTCTTCCTGCTTCTCATTGACCTCTCCAAAGCATGTGCTCTTGCCAAGTTTGCTTTAAGCTCCAGTTCTCAGGTAGGAAGAAATATTTACGTCTATTGCAATATTCCACATGAAATTCAACAGTAGCACTGACTGGTATATTTGCACTCAACTTTTTCAGGATGAAGTGAGGGACAACATTGCTCGTGGAATGGCTGTACTGGGACCTACCTTCACTTTGGATGCCCTGGTGGAGTGCTTAGTGATTGGAGTGGGAACCATGTCAGGTATTTGCTGCCGCTTTGGAGAATAATGCAGTTTATTTAAAAGACACTCAAAGACACTTTACAGAGTATAAACATCAAAAGATCAAAACAATACACTAAAACACATGACAAGACTTAAGTTAATTAAAAAAACATTTTAAAACAGTGATTTAAAGGCGGGTGCAGGGGTCTGGTTGTGAAGAACCTTGTGCGTGAGGAGGAGGTTATGGGAGGTTCTGAAGGACAGGGTTGTGTTGTCATGGGTGGGCAGAGTCTTGCTATGTTTTTGAGGTGGAAGAAGGCCATTCTGGTAAATCTCATTTATGTGTTCAAAGGAAGGTTATTTTAAAAGATGATGTCGAAGTGGCAGCTTGTGGGGAGGAAGACAGTGGAGTTGTTAATGGTGAGACAGAAACTGTGAGTGGTGTTATTGAGGGATTTGGGGATGATGATTATCATGTCTGATTTGACACAGTCCAGATTTGATGCCAATGAGGCAGTTGGAGAGAGTGGAGTGAGTGGCAAAGGTGATAAATATAGTGGAGATTTAGAGGAGATTTAGAGCTGGATGTTGTTAGCATAGCAGTAGAAATGAAGACCATGGTGTCAAAGATAGAGGATGAAAAGGAGAGGACCAAGCATTGTCGTTGTGATTTTCAGGGGCTCTGCTTCAGTGCTGTGTTGTGAATGGAATCTGGATTGAAATTAATCAGACAGGTCATTGGAGATGAGATGGGTTTTAAATTGTGTGGGGACAGTGCATTCCAGTGTTTTAGACAGAAAGGAGAGCTTGGAGATGGGCCAAAATTAGACATAATGTCAGCGTTGAGTCCAGGTTCTTTGAAGATGGGGGTGACAGCTGCCAGTGTAAGAGGATGAGGGACTGAACCAGGGCTGAGGGAGGAGTTCATGATTTCGGTCAGTATATAGACAAACCTGGAGTTGGACAGTTCCCTGGCGACACAGGTCAGAACTGAGACAGGGTCAAAGAGGTGAAGGGGGAGGAGCAGGTGAGGGATTTGGTGTGCAGGCAGTGGGGGCAGGAGAGGACAGGTTAATGTATAATGAGTCAATTTTAGTTTGAAAGAATGAAAGAAAAGAGTTGCATTTGTCGGATGTGAATGAGTCGCAGGTATTGTCACTGTGTTTTTGAGAAGTTTATTTACGGTTGAGAAGAGTCTTGGGATTGGTGGAGCCAGATTGTATGTGATGAAGTAATAGTTGGTGGATGGGGTAGTAGGAGCATCTTTGCTCCGCTGATGATGGTCTGTGTGGGCTTGTAGATGGACAGTTAAACCAGTTTATTCCTTGAATAGGTTTGCATTGTGATTATCAATTTTACTGAAGTGAAATCACATACAGTAGTTTTCATTCTTCAGACAGGGGTCAAGTATTGGCACAGCTCAATGTCATTTTACATTTTAAAAAAACTCAAAGAAATGAAAACTGGAAACAAATGAAATCCTGGGGTAGGTTCTTTTAACCAGCAGATGACTGACTTTGACCAGAAAGAAATGAAACAACACAGATAGCGAATAGTAGTTTTCGGATTTGGTTATATAGAGGATCCTTCTGGACTATCTGTCTGTACGTTTCAGGTGTGCGGCAGTTGGAAATCATGTGCTGCTTTGGCTGCATGTCTGTCTTGGCCAACTACTTTGTGTTCATGACTTTCTTTCCTGCGTGTGTCTCGCTGGTGCTGGAGGTAAGGGTGCAGCATTTCACTGCATGTGTGCACACATGTACATGTGTTTAGGTCAGATTAATTGATTGTGCTGTATTTGCTCCTGTAGTTGTCCCGTGAGAGTCAGGAGGGCCATCCCATCTGGCAGTTGAGCCACTTCTCTAGAGTGATGGAGGAGGAGGACAACAAACCCAACCCTGTAACCCAGAGAGTCAAAATGATCATGGTAATACCACTCTTTCTTCATCTGTCTGTTCTGCTTGTTATTATTGAACTGTTTGATTCAAAGTGTGATCCTCCTCTCTGCTCTGTATGTAGTCTCTTGGACTGGTGATGGTTCATGCCCACAGCCGCTGGATCGCTGAGCCTTTGTCCATCAACACCACAATGGGAATCCCACAGGTTGGCATGGAAGTGGACCACCTTTCACCCAGGAGGATTGAGCCAGAGAAACCACTTTGGCACTTCTACCTCACCAGGTGAGGCCAATGATGTGCTTGCTTTTAACTGCATTTTCTGCAGTGCTACAAAGCATTAGTTGTGTGTCCTCAGAAATGAATGCTCTGCATTCCCAAAGGAAATGTAAGAATGTAAAGAACAATGTTATTGATAACCAGCATATTCAGGGTCTGATGATGCGACATACTTGTACATACGCAAAGTTGTTGGTTGGTAAAATGTTAGTTACAATTTGAAAAAAATGAAACAATTTCTAAGTTCTTAGAAAGTGTTCAATTTTAAAATTGTAAGACAGTAAAACATTCATGACCCCTTGGTGTTAATGGAGTTAATTATGTTAAGTATTGCCAGAGATTTACAAAACAAGCTTATTGATTTCAGCATCAATAATAAAACTTGTCATTGTCACTTTTCCCCTACAGGATGATAACCTTGGACATAGAGCAGGTCATCTGTCTGGCTTTGGCCCTGCTGCTGGCTATCAAGTACATCTTTTTTGAACAGGTTGAGATGGAGTCTACGCTGTCACTGAAGAACCCCATTACTATGTCTGCCCCTGTCCTGACCCCACGAAGGCCAGTTGAGACCTGCTGCAGGAGGGAGCCGTACACTCCACAACCACTGGTTCCCACCCAGAGCCCATGTGTCCCAGCACCCATCAACAATGCAGAGAGAGGTGTGTCTGTGCTCACTCAGTACGTGCATGCAGCAAAAAATTTGAATTTCTGATCGTATCAGACTTAGTTTAGACTTTTTAAAGTGCTTATAAACACCTTAGTCCAACCTACTTCAGACCATAACTCACATCTCAAAATCGGATAAGAACACCTAGATAATTTGTTCATAGTCTGCATTTTAATGCCATGTATACTCAGCAATCGGATCTAAATCGGATTTTGCATTCTGCACATGCTCAAGAATTTCCGCTGGGGCTTTCACCCGGAAGTGAAAGGAGACGTATTAAATAGTAGGGTTGTTGCCAGAAAAGGTCAATCGACAGAAGGAAAATAATGCACAAAATATACGCTACTGTAGCATAGTCCATCTCCTTGTATGCCATATTAGTTTGAATGCCGTTAGATAGTTGTTCCTAGTTTGTTGAGAGGGCTACAGCGCCAACTCGTGTAACGGAGTCAAATTTGAATATTTTGCTGTATATAAATGTACTCGGTGATGCTGATAAACATGTGTAGCACTGTGGTGTCGAATTTCATATCAAATCAAATCAAATTTTATTTGTATAGCCCAAAGTCACAAACACATTTAGCCTCAGAGGGCTTTACAATCTGTACAGGGAGTGACACCCTCTGTCCTTAGACCCTCAGTTCCAGTGAGGAAAAACTTGCCCACAAAAAAACCTTTAACAGGGAAAACATGTGGAAGAAACCTCAGGAAGAGCCACAGAGGAGGGATCCCTCTCCCAGGACGGACAGACGTGCAATGGATGTCACATGTACAGAACAATCAACGCAAACATATTGTACAATTACAATGAATGATAAAATGACAATGAATTACAGTGAATGATAGAATGATTACAGTAGTAGTGGAACCTGTGATAGAGATAGAGAGACACAGATGCACAGCAGCAGTAAATCATTCACTAACTATAAACTGTAATGGAGATATGGTAACAATAATGACAGTAATAATATATGTAGTGGACGTCATGCAGGACCACAGCAGCAGCCACGATCCATGAGAACCTGCTGGATGAGAAATTAAATAGAATTGTTCCCCTAGATGAGGTTATCCGGCCCCTGTCTGCCCCAGCTGCTGATCCCAGGCCAAAGACCTTCTTTGTCGTTGGGGAGGAAGAGGAAGAACTTGAGTCTGAGAAGAATCTGCTAAGCCTCCCCCCAAAGCCCAGAGGCCTGGAAGAATGTGTGGCCATCCTCAACAACCCTGAGGTGAGGCATGTACATGAACCCATGAAACCTCCCTTTCATAACTCGGCTAACCTCTTCTCAGATGGTTACATCACTTCAGTCTACTTCGGTCGTGGAACCATGCCCCACCAAGTAGACTGTAGAGTTTGAGGCAGTTGTGTGATTTAACTACACTGTAATGAGCTTAGTCACACCATCATCTCTCTGAGGCTGAACCAATTAGAGCATGACGGCAGTAGAAAAGACACTTGCACTGTCCTCACATCCACTTAGCTCACCTTTTGTGCATTTTCTCACACTTGATCTGAGGTTCCATTTCACTCAATGGAGCTCACATGGAACATTTCTCCTCGAAATGCAGTACTTGAGCCAGAAATTGTACAGAAATTAATTTTTATAATGACTATAAGTGGAGGCATTAAGGATACTATTTAAGTATAGTAGGTGATGGTGATAGTAGAAATAAAACATATGTATAAAAAATGTATATAGGAGAGATGCACCAGTCAGACACTGGTATGGCATATCTATTCGATACTGACCTAGATGGCAGAATCGGCTATCAAAGTTAGGGTTACAACACAGTGACAACATGAATGTACACGTCACAGCTGAGCAGACTTGCCTGTCCTAGAGATGTTGACTGTGTCTCTGCAACTTACGATCTTCACAATGAGCATCCCCACTATCTCTTACTGCTGTACTCAACATTTATACCTCAGCACTAAAACCAATGTTATTTATTATATATACATTATATTAATCTATATGCTAAAAATAGTATATAAATAGTATATAACCATTTTATGTATTTTTTACATTTTGTTTTATGAAGTTTGGAAAGAGGTAAAATCATCTGATGATTCCTTACACGCTCATCCCATGCTGATCTTAAATCAGATCAGTGAAGTATGAAGTGGAGCCTGACAAACAGTAGATCACTGCAAGATTGTGTCTCTTGCAGTTGGGGCCTTGTTTCCTGAGCGATGCTGAGGTGATGCTACTGGTCAGCTCCAAACACATCCCTGCATACAAACTGGAGGCCATGATGGAGAGACCTGAGAGAGGAGTGGCCATACGAAGAAAAATGATCTCTGCAAAGCTCCCCTCTCCTTCTGTACTCTCTTCCCTGCCATACACAGACTATGACTACTCCAAGGTGCACACACACACATGCAATACACACACACACAGCACTGGGGGGTCAGCACACTATACTAAAACGCTATAATCGCGTCGCCTACACCTGCATACAGGTGTGCGTATCGAACACGTACACCAAATAATGAAGGGTGAGGGGTGAGTGTCATGCCATGTCAACTCAGCGGATGTCTGTACGCACGTTCGTTTCAATGTACAAATATTTATTTACTTCATGATGACTCTGCGTGGTATGGCACAAATGACCCCTCGCTGTTTGATTTCCACAAACACTACTCAGTGTGTGCCTGTACGCTCATGTAGAATAGTACTTAACAGTGAACAGTGAATGGACTTGACACATGCAAGTTTGAGGTTTGATGTTATCGCATAGGAGCTGTACACACGTTAGTATAGTGTGCTGGCATATAATGCCCCCATACAACACACACACTGCTGCCTTTTTGTTGTACAAGCTCATAAAAAATTCTGTCTCAGGTTATGGGTGCCTGCTGTGAGAATGTGATTGGCTACATGCCCGTACCGGTGGGTGTGGCTGGTCCTCTGCACCTGGATGGAAAGCAGTTTCAGGTTCCTATGGCAACCACAGAGGGTTGCTTGGTTGCCAGTACTAACCGTGGCTGTCGAGCAATTGCTGTAAGTGTTCCTCTAAAGATGCTGATAGGATCTTGCAGAACAGTTACTGAAACTGATTGAAAAACTCCACTGCATTCTCTAGTCTAGTTTGTGAGTTTTTGTATTAACATATTGAACCATACATTCACTGTTGCCAACAGTCTACCAAGTGATTTTCCTGTGAATGATAATGAATGAAAACCTGTGGTTCTGTGAAAAACTGTGGAACATAACTTCCAAAATCCTTGGCTGTGATGCAGGGTGTAAAGTATTTGTATTAAATAGAACATTTGTACATACACCACCTCTTAAATGTAAGTACACATTGTATACAATGGAGTGTGAGATTGTTATGGTTGGGTCAACAAAGCATCAGACTTGTCTTTAAACACAGGAGACACTGACAAGTGATTATGGGCACATCAAATCACACTCATGTGGGTCATAGAGGGAAGTGGCTTGTTTTGTTCAGACCTTTTCTACTGTGACAACATCAACGTGTGATAATATGTACTGTACCTCATGCCCCTGTCCCTATTATGCCATAGCTGGGAGGCGGAGCCAGCAGTCGCATCCTGGCTGACAGCATGACTCGAGGCCCTGTAGTCAGGCTGCCCTCTGCCTGCCAGGCCGCTGAGGTGAAGGCCTGGTTGGAGAGCATAGACGGATTTCAGGCCATCAAAGATGCCTTTGACAACACCAGCAGGTAAAACATGAAAGCTGCTATGGACCCAACTAAAATCCAAAAATATGTGTTTGTCGTATGTTGACATGTCTTTATGTTACATTTCTGTTGACAGGTTTGCTCGGCTCCAGAAGCTGCTGGTTGGGCTGGCAGGGAGAAATCTCTACATCCGCTTCCATTCCAAGACTGGTGATGCCATGGGGATGAATATGATCTCCAAGGTAACCCTAAAGTAACATAATATCAGTTATCAGAATGTTCTACCTTTACCACACTGCAAAGTTTAAGACATGCAATCCCAGTGTATCTCATGTATGGAAATTAACACTGTCTGCAGGGTACAGAGCAGGCTCTGAGCAGACTGCAGCAACACTTCCCAGAAGTGCAGGTGGTGGCTGTCAGTGGGAACTACTGCACTGACAAGAAACCAGCCGCCATCAATTGGATTGAAGGCAGGGGCAAGTCTGCTGTCTGTGAGGCCACCATCCCTGCTAAAGTGGTCAGAGAGGTAGGTAAAGCAAAACATTAAAACAACACACCAAGGAAAAGAATGAATGGCAAATCTTGATTGCATTTCATGATCTGAAAAGTAAATTCTGTTCTGTATTTTTGTTTGATATGAGTTCAGTGTATCTTTCAGTATTAGTTGTAAGCTATTCATTTGAATAATCTATCTCTGTGCTGCAGGTTTTGAAAACAACGACAGAAGCTCTGGTGGAGGTGAACATCAGTAAGAACCTTGTCGGCTCAGCCATGGCAGGTTGCATCGGTGGATATAACGCACATGCAGCCAACCTAGTGGCTGCCATCTACATAGCCTGTGGTCAGGTAAAGGAGTTCAAAGAAACTGTTGTACTTCCATTTACATCAACGTATTCCTATGTTAATGTATGTGTGTGTGTGTGTGTGTGTGTGTGTCTGTGTGTGTGTCCAGGATCCAGCCCAGACAGTAGGCAGCAGTAACTGCATCACTCTGATGGAGGCAACAGGACCGACAGGGGAGGATCTATACATCAGCTGCACTATGCCCTCCATAGAGCTGGGCACTGTAGGAGGGGGCACCAACCTGCCCCCACAGCAAGCCTGCCTCCAGGTACACACACACACACACACACACACACATATAAGATAACTTATGTTACTACAGTTCCACTAATAGAAAAAAGTTTCCTCAGTACTGTCTGCAGTATTTTGGATTTCTGCAAAGTTTGGTGATTGTAATCTCTGCGTGTGTGTGCACAGATGCTGGGCGTACAGGGTGCCAGTCAGGACTATCCAGGAGAGAATGCCCGGCAGCTGGCCAGAGTTGTGTGTGCCACTGTGCTGGCAGGAGAGCTCTCACTGATGGCTGCTCTGGCTGCTGGCCACCTGGTCAAGAGTCACATGACACACAACAGGTAAGAGCAACCAGCCCTAATTTACAAGACATACTGTACATGTTGTATGCATGCTATTCACTGGTCTACAGGATAATCAGAAAGTTTGGTGTATGCCAAAGACAAAGTGTTTTTTCATATACATTGTATATAGTGAGTTCTGCCATGTTTGTCAGAGTCACCATCTTTGCATTAAGTAACACTGCAGCTGATTTTTAATCTGCTGGTTACAAATATCTTTGTCGAATGTAACAAAAATGTGAAAAGGCTTGCAATAATCAAACAACACCACCTGCACCACTGTATGTTCAGCACTTAAAGGCTAGTATAGATAGCGGCATACCTCTTATGTATACAGTTAACTCAGGAGCAGGATTTTTTTTAACAGTACTTAAACTACAACTGAACAAAAATATAAAAGCAACCCTTATGTTTTTGCTCCTATTTTTTATGTGTTGAAGTTAAAGCTGCAAACTTAAACAAATTGTGATGAAGTCTGATCTAACTATTCTGTGTGCAGATCCAAGGTGACCCTACAGGAAACTCCAGGAATGTGCACCACAAAAGCCTCCTGAGAACCTGAAAGCAGCGCTACTCTAGCGCTACTCTAACAGCACAGAGCAGTAAACTTGGGAAAGATGGACAATTTGAAATGGACTAATTATTTTGTTCAATGAAAACAGACCTCAGAAGTCTTCTAAGTGCTTTCAAAGAGACACTTGAGTGTCTTTTGATCACTATGTTGGATAGGAAAGGATCCATATAAGCTAATCAGACTATATTAATTTCCCATATGTTTTATGGGGCAGATTTCTTTTATTTTACATTTAAGAATGCTGTCAGGTTTTGGGTTCATATGAAACATTTCTGCTGCCCTGATGCCAAATGAAACAACTTTGTGACATAATCAGTGAATGTTTGTGCTTGTCAGCGGGAACTTCAGAGCAATGCTTTTCATTTCATTTCTTCATCAGGGTGGTTTGTGAACAAGAATGTAGTGTCATAGTTGT
The DNA here is from genome assembly GCA_023373845.1 of Nibea coibor. Lineage (NCBI taxonomy): Eukaryota > Metazoa > Chordata > Actinopteri > Sciaenidae > Nibea > Nibea coibor. The sequence goes on from CM041737.1 coordinate 250,885, forward strand.
GAGGAAGCCCACACAGTTCAGCACTACCGCAAAGCAGACTTGAGTCCTGGTTCTACCAAAACGACTTAAAGTGTAATTTTTAGAATATGGAAGAATATAGCAGAAATGGTATATACGCTTCCTAATAGCAGGATAACTAAAAAAGGCTACAAGTGCCTGATGGGACTATACAACAAATCATCAGCCCCTTCATTCTGAGATTAGATTGTAAAAGTAACCTTTGCACTTAGCACATTTCCAGTACTAACAACATAAAGTGTTCTAGTGCCCATTTACTACATGTGTGCGTATGTGTGAATGTGTTTGTGTGCATGCTTGCATGTGTGTTCAGTCATAGTGTGTCTTCCTGTTCCAGTGGATGGCAAATATTTTGGATATATTTTGTAATAAATACAAGATGGCTTTACAATGACATTGCACTGTTTTTATTAATGCTTTGATATAAATTGCACATGAGCTGGAACATGGAATTTACACTAATGTGACAGTAAACACACCATTGGCCTTGACACTGAATAGCTAAAGTTCATTGGTTTGTATCTAACCTTTGAAGCACCCACATTTCACGTGTATCAGGTGAATCATGTGAAAACTACATCCAGAAGCTTCATGTGGTACAGTTTTGTTTCATAGATTATTGATTACCTCATTCATAAATAGAAATGTTATTGCTGGGGCCCTAAATAATAGTATATTTTACCAGGGTAACTTTGTCCATAAAAAGTGCAATAATTAAGTTATTACGTTATCTTGATGCCCTGTCTTGTAAAGATCTTTAATTATTATCTATTCATGTACACTGTTGCGCATAAAGTTGGAATAATCTTGTTTTCAGACACATTCTTCTTTTTATTCCTATTCATACACATCAGGTTAACTGTGGTTTAATTTTCACTCCAATATGTTTGGAAGAGATTGATCAATAAAGAGAAGATACTCTTTATCTATCAAGATATATATATATATATATATATATATATATATATATATATATATATATATATATCTTTATATATATCTTCAAAACCATCAATCTAATCAATGAGTGACAGTTGTACATTAGTGTAAGTTCCTCATCTAATGAGATGACATGGCTTTAACTTTCCCCTTTTCCCTACATCCTGTCTATACATCCTCGGCAGAGGTCTCAGTAAAAAAAAAAAAAAAAAAAATCCTCCACTGATCTCTTGCATGGCCCTCACCAGAGAAGCTGCCAGCCAATCAGATGAAGGCCCAACACATCTCACCAGTTGTTATCACCACTGATTGGCCAAGCCCTGGTAAGACAGCTGCAGGGCGGATTCATGAATAATGAGTGAAACCTGGTCTGGTGTTCAGAAACGGGACTGACAAGAATTTAAAGACATATGTCTAGTTTTGCTTTCTGACATTGACATTTGACATTTTGGGTACATGAATTAACACAAGTAATACACCATAAATGCATGTATGTGCTTCACAAAGGAAAGTCTATCAAAAAGGAAAGTCTTCAGTCTACTCTTGAAGGTATAACTGTGTGTGCCCAGAACCCAGCATTCTGAGAACGCAGTGGTCTAGAGGGGTAGTAAGGTACTATGAGCTCTTTTAAATATGATGGTGCCTGGCCATGAGGAGCTTTGTATGTAAGGAGAAGAATTTTAAATTCTAGTCTAGATTTAACAGGTAGCCACTGTAAGGAAGCCAAAATGGGAGAGATGTGATCTCTGATCTTGGTTCCTGTCAGAACACGTGCAGCAGCATTCTGAATTAGCTGCAAAGTCCTAAGAGATTTAATGGAGCAGCCTGATAACAAAGAGTAACAGTAGTCCAGCCTAGAAGTAACAAATGCATGGACTAGTTTATCAGGCTTGATAGATAAATATAATTGAGTGTAATCATTTATAATATTTCAAATATTGCTAAATAGTTGACAAGTCTTGAAAAAGTGCACACACTTTTGATTTTTTGAAAAACAAAAAGTATTACTACTAATACAATTACAATAAATGAGACTCTATCAAAATCAAATGTTATGAGTTAGTGACCCATTTTCTTCTGCCACATGTAATGAGGTAAAACAAATGCACAGCCTGTAACAAATGGCAAAGAAATGTCAAGATGAATTCAAATGGAGCACGGAGACATCCTTCCACTAGGGGGCAGTGTGGCACATGAACGTGAGTTTGCTGCTGGCCAATAAACACGAAGAGACAGAAGGCGGAAGGATCACGTAGGACACCGGTGAACTTTTCAGGAGCTTAAACAAAGTGCGGTGGAGAGGATGTCTCTGATAACTAAAATACCCTGTGTTTACCTGGCATGCGCACAGCTCACCATGACGACAGCGCAGAGAACAAACAGGCTGGTTAACCACGTGAGTTTATATGAGCTGTAGCTAACGTGAGCTAATAGTGCGTATATAAGTAAGACTGTTACTTCATGTAACAATGTAGTCCACTGACACTCAGTTCACCTGTATCATCTGTATATTCCAGGCCAGGAGCCTGTCTCACGTCACGGGGGTTTGTCCATACACTAAACACGAACTGCTGCATCCGGTCTGTCAGCCTCCACACAGTGTAAGTAAATCTGCATGCACAGCTGACTTAACAGACCTTCTCTTCTCTTCTCTTCTCTTCTCTTCTCTTCTCTTCTCTTCATTGTACCCATAATGTAAGTAATTGAAGAGCAAAACCAGATAATGAAAAGAAAAAAAATCCAGTAAATAATTCTGAATTATTCAGACCTACAATGAGTCAGTTATCTGTCTTCACTTAACAAAACTCTTGTCATGTTATGCTGTATCAGGTGAGTCTGATCAGCTGCAGTGTCCAGTCAATAGCTGATATCCAGAAGGGGGGCACGTTGGCTGATAAAAGTCTTCCATGATGGCTGCTCCTGTGTAACTTTGTTCAAGGTTTTGGGACTGTCTGCAAGGTGGCTGCTGTAATATCAAATAAGATGCACACATAGTGGCTAAAACCTGTAATAACTGCAGTGGCATGCACATAGGCCACAGAAGGCTTTCCCCCATCATTTTTAATCATTTTAATTCAGCTTTATTCATATAGCACCAAATCATTTCAGAGCTTATCTCATGACACTGTTTAAACATCACAATTAGGTCTGTCATGTTTTCAACTAGTTTTTATTTACAAAACAACAAATGTATCTTCAACATTTGGCACAGGGCTACAGAGACAGACAGTACTCTGCCAACACAGTTTCCCAATGCTTTGATTTTTTTGGGTTTCCACCATCAATAGCTGAGCTCAAGTGGAAAGCAGCGCTCTCTTGTGGCCAAATTACGCAATTGCATTTTTAAAATGCAAAACCCTCAACAGCCAGGTGCTCATGCGAACACCAGGACAAATGTGTACTTTTGTAAGTAACACAACTATGTTAACCATGCCAGGCTTAAAGCAGGATCTCCCTGAGGTAACACTGTTTCCAGATATACATTCTCTCTGAGCCTGTGCTTGGACAGTGCCAACATGATTATTAAAGAAAATATTCAATGCATCACCGTGTCAAAGGATTAGACGTACATTAACTGTTTGTAGAGTTCAAGAATTGGGATTTACGTCATTCTAACATGTGGTTAATGTGAAAATCTCCTCTGTACTGTATTTTCTGTCAGCTAATAGGAGTGCTAGCTGCAAAGCTAGATGCCATAGCTAAAGGTTGCACAGTTAGCAGCAGTTAGTGGTTACTCTGGTAATATGCTTCCCCATATTTGGTGGGGAAAAGGAACTTTGATGTCCAGATTGTCTTCATTGAGTGTTTTTAAGTGAAAAAATCTGAGGAAACTTTGAAATTTCATGGAATTTTACAAGTTGCAGGTTTTGCAGAGAACAATGTAGAACTACTAGAATACTGATGATCAGTAATACATGATGGCTGTTTAGTGTTTAGCTGTTTAGACATTTTTTCTTTTTTGTGTCAGTGTTTTAAGAACAAAGGTGATGGTGATAGGTGGAGGAAAAACATCCATCTGACATCACTACAGCATGAGAAAGCCACCCCCATACAGATAAGGTAAAGCACAGTTCTTTTATTTTCTAAGGATCACCTGCTTAATGTTTAAACTGAAACATGTGTCATTGTGTCAAAGTGAGCTGTCAGAATCAGAATATGAGAAGCTGGCCGATGTGACGTTGGATGCGCTGGCTGATTATTTTGAAGACCTGACAGATGAAGCTTTCACTGGAGCAGAGTACGATGTTGTCTTCTCTGTAAGTCAGTCTATTTCTTTCCAAACTAAAACTGAATTAGACTAACTTAACTAGACTTAACTTAATTAAACAGTTACATTTGTGATAATTACAAATATTGTTCATTTTACAGGTAACACATCTGTTTTCTTGTAATGGAATGGAAACATTTGAAGCTAAAAAACAAAACAATGAAGTGAAGTGAAGTTAATGCTATTACTTAATAAGGATGGTGAAATAATATGAAATGACATCAGACATGGCACAGAGACGCTACACGACCAAACTGTAGCTACATTTACACTGAAGTTTTCAGAAAAATCATTTTTAGAAATGTTCTATGGGGACATAAATTGAAGTACATACAACATATTTGTATCATATCTGTTCTGTTTGTCTGCATCAATTCATGTCTCAGTTTAGTCATTTATTATATGTTATTACACGTATGAAAACCACCTCTGCCTCCATCTGCTGCAGTCTGATCTGTTTTTTTTTTTTTTCTCGTTCTGACCTCTCCTACTGTTGGAGTAATAACTTCATGTTTATTCTGTGCTGGTTCTGCAGCTAACACAGAGCTGAGACAGACAAGTCGTTTGTAATCTGTTCTGAATGGGATGGAAGCAAACATCTTCTCTCTGTAACTATATATTACTTATGGCAACTACATGGAGCAGTTACATGGCTGTGGCTCGGAGGTAGAGCAGGTCATCCAATGATCAAATGATCTCTGGTTCGATCCCCTCCAGTTTGCATGTCGTAGTGTCTTTGGGCAAGATACTAAACCCCAAATTGTTCAAACTGCTTCAAGTCTTCTTGAAGCCAAGTGGGGTCCACCACTTTATGTCCCTCTTTCCTTCCTTCACCCCTCACCCTGTTCTCTCCTCTAACATCTTCCTTCACCATGTCAGTTGGCCATGAGAGATTGATTAATAAAGTGTGTGTGTGTGTGTGTGGTAATCGTTTTGGTTGGACAGCAGCGGTCTGCTGGCTTTGACTGATGGTCAGTGTTCCAATCTTGGCAGCTGACACCCTGTTTCAACTGGCTGTAGTGACATATAGAGCCATTGTGCCATTGTGCTCATTCATTTTCAAGTATGTGCATATGGTGTCTTTGGTTCATGTCCAGAGCGGAGTGTTGACAGTGAAGGTGGGCGGGGACCATGGCACCTACGTCATCAACAAACAGACTCCAAACAAACAGATCTGGCTTTCTTCTCCCACCAGGTGAGACTGGACAGTGACACCACACCTGAGCCGTCATTAGAGGACAAAGGCTAGAAAATATTAAATATTCATATTATTGGGCCCGAGCACCGAACAACCTTCAGGCAGCGAAAGTTGTACCCTTAGGATTTCCCCTGATTTTCCCTCTTATTTAACTCAAATAACAACATCTAAACTCAGTTTCTTTCTCCCATTTTGCAGTGGACCAAAGCGCTACGACTGGACAGGTGAAAGCTGGGTGTACACTCATGATGGTGTGAGCCTCCATCAGCTGCTTTCTAAAGAGTTTTCCATCATCTTTAATAAAAACATGGACCTCATTGATCTGCCCTGTTCCTGAAACCAAACACCTGGAGATGACCTTCCTTCAGTGTAACTCCACACAATAGTACTGTGTGTACACCTTCACAATAACTTCTCAATGACAGCAATGATCCAAATATGTGAGCTGTTGTGTTGGTAGCTATATGTCCTCCCTGTATTGTATGTTTGTACTTAACAGTGATAACAACACATTCTCATAAAATATTTGGTAAAAAAGAAAAACACTCCTCCACATCCTTCAGTCTATCCCATCAATGAACACAGGAGCCTGTTTCCAATACGGTCAGCATTCTCACATGAATTTCTGATCGTATCAGACTTAGTTTGGACTTTTTATATGCGTTATTAGGACAAAAATAATGCATGAACTGTACGCAGCTGTAGCATCGCCCATCTCTTCGTATGTAATCGTTGTTTGAATAGTTTGTTATTACTGATAAGTAGAGGTCGACTGAAAGTGGCTCTTTGTTGAGAGGCCTCCAGTGCCACCTAGTGTAATGGAGTCAACCATGCTCCGGCCGTTTATCCGATTCTCTGAACGGCATGTATACTCAGACAAGTGATCTGGTCTTATGCATGTCATTATCTGATACAAACAGAAATTAAAATTTCTTGCTGCATGTAAACGTACTGACTGACCTCTTCAACAAAATCTATAATATTTTCTCAACATTGTTTTTATATCTATCTATCTATCTATCTATCTATCTATCTATCTATATCTTTTGACCTTTTCAAGCTTTATCTTGATGGAGACAGCTGAAGAGCAACAGGAAATGCAGGGAGAGAGAGATGGGGAATGACATGCGGGAAAGAGCCACAGGTCAGATTTGAACCCTGGGCTTCCACAGCAAAGACTGAGCCTTCACACATGGGGCGGCTGCTCTACCAGCTGAGCTAAGCACCGCCCCTCTCAACATTGTTCTTGAGAATCCCATTTTCCTTGTAAGTTGAAAGGGCTTGTCCGTTATTGCTAATTAGCATTTAAACATCTAAACACCTTCTAATCATCAATAAAGAGCATGAGGCTACAGGGCCACATGTACCCAAACAGAGCTTTCATGCAGAAACTGAGTAGAAAAGTTAAGACAGAAGTCAAGAATGTCCAAACCAAAGAAATGTGAAGAAAAGAAAAGTGTAATGAAAACATTGCTTAGTTTGCATTGAAGTAATGCAGTACCATCTCCCTATGTCCATGTGTTCAACTGACTGATGTCTGATCTCAGATGTGGTCCTTTACAAATAAAGTGAATGGCCCAAAACTACAGGATAGCCTCAATCTCAAAATCTCTGACACACTCATATGTAAAGAATGCACAGAAGAGAAACAACAATATGCAATGAAACCCCTTTTAAAACCCTCTGCACCCTGTGACACGGCTGCTGTCACACGTCTTTCAAAACACATTAAATATGTTGTAAAATATATATAACATAAAATATAATATATATATAAACATATTTTACAACTGTAGAAAATGCAATAACCAGTTATATTGCACATGCTGGTCAACAGTCCATTGTGTGTAAGACTGCTTGAGTGTACACAGATTCTGTTCTTACCAATCCAAACTAAGAAATGGTGAAACAGTTAGTGACTTAAGTTTCCAATGACTAACTTGTTCTGAATAACAAATTATGGACAATATTTCAGCATTCTGTTTCATTAGAATTTATTTTATTTACAATTTTAAACATAACTTTCTGATGTATTGTGATTGGCAGACCTAAACAGGAGCTTTCACTGTTACTGACCAAAGAAAAGCCTCTGTCCATATCATGTGATTCCACCCTCCTGCAGACACAAGCACTGATCACACAGGTGATGTCTGTTAAGTCTGTCATGATTCAATACAGTCAGTTCTGTCACTTTCATCAATAAAACTGCTTAATGCTTTCCTTGAATCCCTTGGCTTGAGTATTTGTACTTTGTGCTGTTTTTGTACTGAGACCTGATCAGTTCACTGCATGTCACTTCTAGCTTCAGCAGCAGACTGGAGAAACTGATGCAGTCAGCCACCCAGTTTACTTCCTTTCTGTAATTTGATCTGTTTCCATTCTGATGGACTTCGTCTTTACAATGGCCTGTGTGTAAAGTGTGCCACCGCCATGTTTCTACAGTAGCCCAGAACAGCCAAACTAAACATTGGTTCTGGAAACAAACAATGGTACGTTTTGGTAAGCTGAGACCCGTCACTAGGACCAAGTGGAAAACGGTCGCCCAAGCTGAAGTCGGTTTCCCTTAGTTTAGACCTCCCACAAGCTCCTCGATTGGCTCTGCCGTTTCTTGTATGATTGGCCGTCCCTGCTGTCAATCCATCAGGTTGCAAATAGCACCAGGACTTGTACACCGGTCTGCTAGTTGCCAAGGGGACCCTGTTAATCTGCCATGTTTATTGGGCGTCTGTTCTGTCTAGGTCACGTCATCTAGAAGGATTGTAATATCGGAGTAGGTTTCATTTACATTAACATTTGATTTGGTGTGTATGTGTTTGTGTGTTTGGTAATTAGGCGCAGCCAGGATGTCTAAAAAAAGAAAAGTGGACCTAAGAGACTTCTTTAGAAGTCAGGGTGTAAGTTACTCAAAGAAATGCGTTACACCCATCCTGCAACACCTTCACTGGCTCCCAGTAAAGCAGCATATCAACTTCAAGATCCTCCTCATCATCTACAAAGCTCTCAATAATCTTGTAAAGTGTCTTTGAGTTTTATTGAAAATGCTGATAAATAAAATGTATTATTATTATTATTATTATTATTATTATTATTGAGTGTGCATGAAAGAGCACTCTCTTTACTAGCCACCCAGCTTATTCTTATTGAGTGTGCCTGAAAGAGCACACACTTTACTATCCATCCGGCTTATTCTTATTATTGTGTGTATGAAAGAGCACACTCATTAATATCCCGTGGGCTTATTGAGTGTGCCTGAAAGAGGACACTCTTTACTATCTACCCGGCTTATTCTTATTATTGAGTGTGTCTAAAAGAGCACACTCATTAATATCCCGCGGGCTTATTGAGTGTGCCTGAAAGAGGACACTTTACTTTCTACCCAGCTTATTATTCTTATTGCTTCAATGCAAACTAAGCAATGTTTTCATTACACTTTTCTTTTCTTCACATTTCTTTGGTTTGGACATTCTTGACTTCTGTCTTAACTTTTCTACTCAGTTTCTGCATGAAAGTTCTGTTTGGGTACATGTGGCCCTGTAGCCTCATGCTCTTTATTGATGATTAGAAGGTGTTTAGGTGTTTAAATGCTAATTAGCAATAACAGACAAGCCCTTTCAACTTACAAGGAAAATGGGATTCTCAAGAACAATGTTGAGAGGGGCGGTGCTTAGCTCAGAAAGAGGACACTCTTTACTATCCACCCGGCTTATTCTTATTGACTCTGCCTGAAAGAGCACACTCTTTACTATCTACCCGGCTTATTCTTATTATTGAGTGTGCCTGAAAGAGCACACTCATTAATATCCTGCAGGCTTGTTGAGTGTGCCTGAAAGAGCACACTCTTTACTATCCACCCGGCTTATTGAGTGTGCCTGAAAGAGCACACTCTTTACTATCCACCCGGGTTATTAGTATGGGGGCCGAGAAGGTACCCACATTATTGTTCTTCAAATCTTTATTAGTGTGGGTGCCTTCTGGGTCCTCCACTTTTGTTGGTGCCTCTGACGCTTCATAAGAAAGTGGAGAGGACACTGAGGAGCCGTCCTTCCAGACACTGAGTGGACAGCAAAGAATGGACTAGTCTGGTCTCGATCGCATGCTGAGACGTTGCCCTACATACAGATACCCACCAGCATGATTGTTGCATTTTCGTTCTGTTGTTTTCAACACACACACACACACACACACACACACACGCACACACTCACACTCACAAAACACTCTTGGATCCCCCAGGTGGTCACACAGCTCCATAATATAAGTGGCAAATATACAAGAATTTCATGCATCTGCCTACAGTGTGAAAATGACTGAATCTGGTGGAATACAGTGAAAATGTCAAATATGACTACTTTTCTTCAAAATGAAATTCTGACATCCCAGAATGCATGGTTTTACACAGCAATGACAGTGAGATTAAAAAATGTGGTTTGAATGGAACTCAATGGGCCATTTTTGGCCCGAAGGGTGTTGAAAGGAAGTATTTGATATTTCATGAAAAATACTAATGCAATCAAATCAATTTTGTGGCTGATCTTTGACACATCCAAGACTCTATTCACCACCAAAACTCCATGCCCCTACTTTTTGTTATATGGAAAATAATTATTTTTTTGTGTTTTTTTTTTTGTAAAAAATAATGAATCAAATAGTTAAACTGGCATTTTCCTGAAAATGATTGAATGTTTGATAGTTTTGAGCAAGTCTGAAGTTGTTTAGGAGATTTATGAAAAAAAAGTAGAAAAAATATTAATGTATGAGGATTTTAGAGTGTTTTTTTGGATGTGGACACTTTTGTCCCGAAGGATATTGAAAGGGAGCACAATGCACCAACAGAGTATAAAAGACATGTGGAAGTAAAAGACACTGGATTTGAAAAATTTCATTAAAAAGAAAATTCTCTGCAAAAATTCATGCCCCAAGCTGTAACACACACACAGCCAAAATGATCTGAAAAGAGAAAAATGGACAAAAATGGCCAAGGATGGTACAAGAGTTAAAAGTCTTTTACCGTTTTTAAACTATCAAGGCTTACAGTTGAGCAGGTTTTTACTCAAATTCTGCAATTATAATGGGTGTGTATTGCGTCTGCTAGAGGGAGTGATGTCATCACTAGAGTGCAGGGAGGGATAAAAATTTATCGAAAAGAAGAAGAAATTTTTAAACTGCGTTTAAGGCCGCAAATGTCAAGCTACAGACTTGGTTTACCACTCAAAACGTAGGAAATTTGTTGCTGTCGCATAGATACCACTGCTGATACTGTCAGTATCACACACACACAGGCACACGGACAAAGACAAAGACAAAAGTCTTTCAAAATAAGAGTCCCTTCAAAATAAAAGACTTTGTAAAACTCTCTGATTAACAGACTCAAGACGACACACACACAAGAGAAAACGCTTTCAAAATAAGAGTTGGAATCCTTGGATCAAGATGAGATCAACGCACACTATGACGTCAATTTGCACCAGATTGGATTTTCTGCCATTTTGAATTTCATCACAAAGCTTAAAAAGCATTTAAGGTCATGCAGATTGTCAGATTTTCAAGACTTGACGCATAGAATCTTCAGTCAAAGCTGCATAAAGTTATCACGTGGACTTTTAAATTTTGCTTCCGTTTCCCAGTAGCACCCAATCAAACTCATCCGTCGCCAAACAGGAAGTGAGGCCGTATCTCTGCAAGAGTTTGATGTTTTGACTTCAAACTTCTAACACAGAGTCCTGACCACTTCTTTGAGATGCCCAACCATTTTGGTGACCTTTGACCATTAGGGGGCGTTATAAGCAGCCAAAATGTATTTTTTCTCATATCTTCATATTGCTTTGGACTTTAACCTTGATTCCAGTGCTGGCTGATACTCTCAGACATCCCAGTATATTTGCTAAAGGACTGTGTGTGTTTGTATCAAAATCTGGCAACCATTTTAGCAACAAACCCGCCAAACAGGAAGTGAGGCCATATCTCTGCAAGAGTTTCTAAGACACGCTCATTACAACTTCTTTGAGAGACCCAATAATTTTGGTGACTTTTGAACATTAGGGGGTACTATAAGTAGCCAAAATTTGAAAAACTCTCTCATTGACAGACACAAGACCACACAAACACGCTGACAGCTATTTAATGCATGGGGGCGATGGGGCCAGAGTCAGGCACACTCAAAATTTCTTTAGAAATTTTTCTAGTTGTTATTATTCGTCTTCTGTGTTTTCTTCGGTTCGCTAGTGCTCCCAGAGTTTTTGTTGCACATACACAAACAAGGAGTCAAAACGACCGGCTCGGCCGGGCACGATAGCAAAGTTATTTTTCAAAGAGTTTCACCAAACGGTTTTGCCAGCCTACTCCAAAAACGATACCAAAAAATGAATGGGTGTGTATTGCGGGGACTTTCGAGAGCTAGAGTGCGTAATGTCATAGCTGGAGTGTAGAGAGAGAGAGAAAAATTCGTCAAAAAATAAATTTGTAAACTGCGACTGCGGCCGCAAATGTCAAACTACAGAAATCATTTATAGCTAGAAACGTAGGTAAATTTGTTGGCGTCACATAGATACCGTTGCTGAAGCTGTCAGTATTATAGTTTTGGCATCAGACACAAAGATTTGCCACCAACACCAATCCACAGCCCCATAGACTGCCATGCAACTGCATATCTAGACGTTCAGGAAGGGCTGCCCAAACTTAAGTCGGTTCAATGATTGGAATTACGGTTTGGCCAGAAATCCTTCTTGTTTGAGGCATGGTCTCAGAATTCTCTCTCTCTCTCTCTCTGTCTTCCAACATTTTAACAGGTGCAGTAACCGCTCTGCTGATTAGGGCCGGCCGCAGCCATTTTAGCAGTTATTGGCAGTTAATTTGAACTTGCCTGCCTAAAATGACAGAGACAGCAGAGCAGCTAGCACGTTAGTGGCTAGCACTGACACGCTAGCAATTAGCATTAGCATGTTAGCAATTAACATCTATTTAATTTTTAGTGGATAAAAAGACATGCTAATTGCTAACATTAGTGGTAGTATTAGTGGAAGCATTAGCATGTTATCATTAGCATGTTAGCATTGGCATCTATTTCATTTTTAGTGGCTAGAAATTAGTGGTAGCATTAGCATATTAGCATCTTAGCATTAGCATGTTAGCATTGGCAGCTATTTCATTTTTAGTGGCTAAAAAGCATGCTCATCGCTAACATTAGCAGCCAATGCTAAAATTAGTGGCTAGTGCATCATGCTAATTGCTAACATGAGTGGCTAATACAAAAATTTGTGGTTTCAGCATTTTCTCTCTCTCTCTGTCAGCATTTCCAACTGACATTCTAACACGTGCAGTAACTGCTCTGCTAATTAGGGCCGGCAAGCAGAAGCCAGCAGGCAGCGATGGGGCCAGAGTCAGGCACATTTCTTCAGAAATTTTTATTTTTATATTATATTTAGTTATTTTATATCTTCTTACGCCCTTTTTTGATTCACTACTGCTCTCAGAGTTTTTGTCGCACATACACAAACAAGTCAAAACGACCGGCTCGGCTGGGACATGGTTGCAAATTATTTTCAAAGAGTTTCACAGAATGGTTTTGCCAGTATACGCCAAAAACCACGCCAGAAAATGAATGGGTGTGTATTGTGAGAATTTTCGAGAGCTAGAATGAGGGATGTCATCGCTAGAGAGGAGGGAGAGAAAAGTTTCTCAAGAAATACATTCGTAAACTGCGGCTGCAAATGTCAAGCCACAGAAATCATATATAGCTAGAAACGTAGGAAAATCACAGTGTTGCCATCACAGTGATACCACTGCCGAAGATGTCAGCATTATAGTTTTGGCATCAGACTCAAAGTTTTTGCAGCGACACCCATCTCCGGCCCAATATACTCCCATGTTAATTTGAGAGGAGAAATTTCCAGTAGCAGCAGGGAGTACCTGCTCTTTACCTGACCTGACCCAGACCTGAGTTTTTAACATTTAGCTCTCAAACTGGGCACAGAAGTGGTTGACAAGAAGCCCCCGATCACAAATATTTCAGCTTTTTTCCTTTTCAAAAGCTGAAATATTCGTGATCGGGAGCTAAATGTTAAAAATTCTGGCGTGTTTCACCAGGGGCTTCATTTGGTTTCTCTCTCTCTCTCTCTCTCTCTCTCTGGGCTTTTTCAACTGACATTCTACAGATGCTCCTAACTGCTCTGCTGATTAGGGCCCAGCAGTTGGCCCTGGTTGCTTGGCAACCTCAAGCCTGCCTGAGGGAGGAGAGGGGGGATCGGCTATTTTCACTGTTGTTGTTGAGATTCACGACCAAAACCCATCCACAGCCCCATAGACTGCCATATTAAAAAGACGGGAAAATTTCTGGAGGAAAGCAGAAGTAACCTTTCTTGGAATTGATTTTAATAGGTCACATTTCTTCATTTTACAGACAAACTGCAGACGTTCAGGAAGGGCTCAAGATGCCCAAAGTTAAGTCGGTTCAATTATTGGAAATACAGTTTGGCCAGAAATCCTGCGTGGTCTCAGCATTTTCTCTCTCTCTGTCTTCCAACTGACATTGGAGGTGCAGCCCGGCAGCAGCCATTTTAGCAGTTTTTGCAGTTAATTTATCTAAAATGACAGAGAGAGGCAGCAGAGCAGCTAGCTCATTAGCACTAGCCACTAACGACAGACAGTAACACAAGCTGCTCAAGCAAGACATTTGCTGTAGTGACCATCAATCTGCTGTTGCCATGCTTATGATGCGACATATATCAGTCATCTGATTTGACAGTGAATCCAGCAGGACTGTGTTAAATCATAACATAATTTCTAGCCCTGATTGCTAACATGCTAATTGCTAATACTTGGTGGCCATTTTAGTAGTTATTTGCGCTGAATTTGAACCTGCCCGTCGCTAGCCTCTAGCTGACAGACAGTAACACGGACACAGAGAGACAGACAGACAAGACAAACACACCACACACAAGACAATAAGAGTCCATTTAAAAGGGAATGATGACACAGCTTGTTGTATTAATTCTGAATTTACTGAGCAGTGTCAGTAATATTGAATGGGGGGGACGGGGCCAGAGTCAGGCACACTCAAAATTTCTTTTGAATTTTTTCTCGTTTCTAAATCCTATTTTCTTTTTTCTTGACAAACTGCACATTTTTTTACCAGCAGGATTCTCCTGCTGTGATATGATGTACTTTAGCTTCTCATGAATCACTAATGCTCATGCTGCAAACTGAAGTGATGTTATGGTGACAGATGAACCAGAAGCTGAAGTCACAACCATGACACAATCCCACACTGCCCCGTCATACAACACTGGTTCACACAGTGTGTGTGTGGCAAGAATAATAAAGTGGTTTGCTCCATTAACATACCTAATCCTGACACATCCAGCACACTACACTTTCATGAGAATCGGACACTAAATTCAAAAAATGTATTAGTTTCATTCATATTGTCAGCCTGTGTGGAATGAAGGAGTTAATATTTTATTTTTGATTTTTCATGTAATATCTTTTAAATGATCCATCTCTCAGTGTATTACACAGTAACAATAAACTTCAAGAGGAGAAACTAAACATGTTTACAGCCTAGTACAAAAACAGTTTTGGTCTCCAAAATATAAATAATACACTAAAAAGAAACTGCTATTTTCCCTGTTCATGATAACTGTACTAAATGTGAAACTTTATAGAACCCATTTGTTCAAGTTATATTAAGTCTTAAAGTTAGACAGAATTAATCACTTTGATTGACAGGTGGGTTACAGGCATCTTGTTTGAGCCCCCAGACTTCAGTGGGACTGCCTCAGGTGATCATGATCATGTCTTTAGCTGGGAGGCAGCAGAGGCAGAACTGTTAAGATGGTGGCGCCCAGAGCCACATATTCAGCTTCATAACGACTCTTTGGGAACCTACACAAGGTATATTCTTTATGCTCACAGTAATTATTCATTCTTGTAATAAAACAGGGGTTCTTTTGAGCAGTTGCGTTTCAGCAATAATTTTCTCTGAATCAAGGAGAAAATTTTGTTCTTTAGTTTTGATATTATTTGTGAAAATCAATATAAAGCACACAGTGTGAATGCTGACCAAAGTTGTCATCAGACAAAAAATAAATAAATTAATAAATAGAAAAAAAAAGAAAGACGAAAATGAAATGGGAGTGGATGTGACAGATTACCACTTTAAGCACCCAGAGGCTTAGTGCCACTATTATCCTCCTGTGGTGGGATTTTCTATGAGAATTATGTAACAGTAATGCTTCAACACAAATCTGTTTTGTTTTTTTTGTCTTTTTTCCACTGCTGCTATATCTCCTCTGTTCAGCCCTCAGACGACTGTTCAACTCCTCAGCACTGCAACCAGAAACACCTACTGACAGGAAGGGTGGAGGAGCTGTAGACAAGGAGGTTGTAGCTGTGAAAACAGATTGCGTGACAGGTGTTGCTACGATGCTCGAGCACAGATAAGAAAAAAACATGAAGTATAAGAAGTTCATTACCATCATGCAGGCAGCTCTCGGAGTCGCCCCTCTGAACAAGAGAGAGCTGATCCCACCGCCACGCAAACTCTGGAAACCCTCACGGTGAGTTGTTGTTGTTGTTAGTTGTTGTTGTGGGTTTGTATGTGCGTGTGTGTGCATGGTAAACAGGCCAGAGTGGGGTGGCCAAGAAATCAATGTAAAATCAAAGAGAATCTATTTATGTTAATGATGCCTCAGCTCCCTGTAGGCCTTCAAATCAAGAATAGACATTAATGTTTAACAGCCCCTACAACTGTTCAACCACTTATATGTTTTCCTTATGCAAGCTCCATGTATTTTTACTGGCTTACAAAGCTGCATGATTGTATTATTTGAATGCATCTATGAAGAGAATTTGTAGTAATTATGGAATTTATACAATATCATCTACAATATTTATTTAAAAATTAGAGAGGAACCATACCATATGCAATGATTTAATTCATTTCAAGTATGTAGGATTCAGTGACATCTAGTTGTGTAGTTGCAGATTGCTAACCCCTCCCCTCCACTGGGAGGGCAGAAACACTCCATGAAATGTGGTGTTGTGTGACTATCAAAAAACCAATATTAGTCACTGAGAGGAGAAAGCAGGGCTCTGTCTGACACGCTGAGTCCAAGGATAAAGCATCGAATCTTCACTGCAGATTGATGTTGTTTATTTACCCTTGCAACAAACACATACATTTATGCTGTTGAATGATGGAAAATTAACCTTTGCGGTCAACAGAAATATCGGGCCTCTACCTCACACTCTCTCTGTACCAGAACACACAGATTCACAGGCAGGTGCAGGTGATATTCATTTGGCACTCATTCAGCTCACACCCACGCCCACACACATGTAGCCACACCCACTACCCCGGTGACAAGTGAGAAAATCTCTGCCTCTACATTCCGGCCCCTAATTATTATAACATAATAATTACTGAACAATCATGGAAACATTTGATACAAATCAAACAAGTTGAACATCAGATTTTTTTTTTTTTAAACATGAGGCTAGTTTATTTTCAATGTCCTTGAATGAGCAGGTTTCACATTCACATGTCTTCAAGAGTCTCTAGGCCAGAGGTTCCAGAACATTCGGAGCCTAGACAGAGTGTAGTCTGTGTCATAAAACGTATTCAATGTCAAGTCGTGTCAAAACAAGTCATGTCAACAAGTAATCCCATCAGGTGTCCTCGGCTTCCTGAAGCAGACACATCTTGGTGACAGGCCTGTCCAGACAGCTTGTCCTGGTCTTGATCTTGGCTTGTCGAACAAGTCCTCTTTTATCTTGAACAACTTTAACAACTTTCCCCATTATCCAAGAATTGCGGGGTGCAGAGTCATCCACAACAAGTACAATATCTCCTGGAACAAAGTTGCGCTTGCTCTTATTCCACTTTTGTCGCTCCTGAAGCTGCGGTAGGTATTCCTTTGTCCATCGTTTCCAAAATAGGTTGGACATATACTGTATTTGCTTCCATCTACGCACAGCATACAAGTCGTCCTTTTGGAAAACACCAGGTGGAAAAGATGGCTGACCCTTGAGGAGAAGAAGATGGTTGGGAGTTAGAGCCTCTAGGTCGTTAGGATTTGTGGATGCCTTTGTAATTGGTCTGCTATTAAGAATAGCTTCGACTTCACACAACACAGTATGGAGGCCATCTTCATCCAGAGTTTGTACTCTCAAAATTGAGTTGAGGACTTTCTTGATCGAACGAATTAATCTCTCCCAGGCTCCCCCATGATGGGAACCACCTGGAGGATTAAACTTCCATTTTATTCCTTTCTGTAGGAGTTCATCATGGATCTGAGTCTGATTCCACTGTTCCAAAGATCTTTTCAATTCTCTGTCAGTGCCAACAAAGTTGGTTCCATTATCTGAACAGAGTTCCTTGACTTGGCCTCGCCTTGCTATGAAGCGACGTAAGGTGTTAATGAAAGAATCAGTCTCCAATGATGCAGCTACTTCAATATGTACAGCTCTCAGCGCTAAGCAGGTGAATATTACTCCATATCTTTTCACTTTTGTTCTCCCACGTTTCACTTCAAATGGACCAAAGCAATCAACCCCCACTGAGGTGAATGGCGGTTTATCTGGAGAAATCCTGTTAAGGGGCAATTCTGCCATCTGTTGGCTGGCTGGTGCTGCCAGAACCCGTCGACAGACGACACACTTGGTCAAGATTTTTCGAATAGCCACACTGGCCCCAATAACCCAGTATTTCTGGCATAGCCTTGCCAACATGTGGGTTCTTCCACCATGGCCAACTTCTGTGTGTATTTGTCTTAAAATGAGGTCAGAAATATGTAGGTCTTTGGCCAATATGACTGGATGCTTTGATTCTTCAGGCATTGCTGCCCTACTGAACCTCCCACCGACTCTCAAAACGCCATTATCAAGTATTGGGTGAAGTTTGTAAATATGGCTTGTCTGTTTCACAGTCTGATTCTTTAGGAGTCTGGAAAATTCCTCTGGGAATCTTTTCTTTTGGCAAAATCCAATTGTTGCCAATTCTGCCTCTCTTAACTCCTCCACAGTGAGATAAACATGGAAAGAGTCTTTGACACTCTGCAGCTCCCTGCTCAGAACATCCCTCTGCTCCCTCTCATCTGTATTTGAGTGTAACAGCACCGCCTTGACCTCCTTCCTCTTCTTCCAGAGGCTCAAGAGTCTATTTTTGAATCTTAAGACCCAACCCATCACTCTTTTCAGACTGATCCAAGATGAGGTACGGTCGATCAATTGAGTCACTGAGTCATCTTCTTCTTTGGCTAAAACAGTATTAGCGACAATGCTCATTTTGACTTCAGGATCATCTTGCTCTGATTGTGCTTCTGACCAGTCTGGGTTTGTAGGCCACTGCTCCTCTGATAATAGCAGAAATTGTGGACCACACATCCATTGTTCATCCTTGAGGAATGACTTCACTCCAAGTCCCCTGGAAGCAAGATCTGCTGGATTAGACAAGGTGCTCACATATCTCCACTGAGTTGCATGAGACGCTTTGAGGATCTCCGAGACCCTATTAGCAACAAATGTTCTGAATCTAGAGGTCTCATTCTTGATATATTTTAGCACTGAGGTGCTATCGGTCCAAAAGACAGAGTCAAGCAATGGCATCCGCAGCTCCCTTCTCCACAATGTGTCCATACGTGCTGCAACTACTGCTGCTGTTAGCTCCAGTCTGGGAATGGTAATTGGTTTTAAAGGTACCACCCTAGACTTGCCCATGACAAGAGTACTGCACGGCTTTCCATTGGTGTTACATAACAGCAGGTAGGTAGCTGTGCCATAACCTACCTCACTTGCATCTGAAAAATGATGTAATTGGGCAGAAGCTACAGTGCCAAAGTCTGCAGGCTTGAAACATCTCCTGACCTTGAAATCCTCCAATAGATGGAGCTCCTGCATCCAATTTATCCATTTCTGTGCAATGGGTTCAGCAACAAGATCATCCCACCCAAAGCCTCTCCTACACAGATCCTGCAGGATTAGTTTGGCCTTTAGCACCACCGGCACAAGGATTCCAAGTGGATCGTAAATGGAACTGACCACAGATAAGATCCCTCTACGGGTCAAAGGTCGATCTTGGATTGAAATCCTGAACTTGAATGCATCTGATTGCATACACCATTGCACTCCCAGAACTCTGAGAAATGCGTCAGGGTCCAAATCCATCTCCTGTACATCCACTGCCCTTTGCTCTTCAGGAATTGCAGCCAACACATTTCGACTGTTACTTATCCACTTCTTTAACTGAAAGCCACCTCTGGCACAAATGGCTCGAAGACTATGATAGAGAGAAACAGCCTCGGACTCAGAGGGCACAGATACAAGACAGTCATCTACATAAAAGCTGTGCATGATGGTGTCCACCACCTGCTGACTGTAAGAGTTGCTGTTATCCTCTGCACATTTTCGCAGAGCAAAATTTGCACAGCTCGGTGATGAGGTTGCCCCAAAGAGATGCACACACATCCTGTACTCTTCCATAGGTTGAGAGAAATCCTCACCTGGCCACCAGAGAAACCTCAGCAAGTTACAGTCTTCAACTGGCACACGCACCTGGTGATACATGGCCTCAATATCTGCTATCAAAACGATGGATTCTTTCCTGAATCTGGCTATGACTCCAATCAATGAACTGGTAAGATCAGGTCCCTGCAGCAGCTGTGTGTTCAGCGATGTACCTTGGAATGATGCAGCACAATCAAACACCACTCTGATCTTCTTCTTGTGCGGATGGTATACACCATGATGTGGAATATACCAGGTTTTGCCATAGTGACATGCCAGATCTTCAAGAGGCACCTTTTCAGCATAACCACAGGAAATGATGTTGTGCATAAAGGTGGTGTAGTCTGCATGGAATAGAGCATCTTTTTGGAACCTTCGTTTCAAATTCAAGGCACGTTGCTCGGCTAGCTTGCGATTATCAGGCATGCACACATTTCTTTTTTTTAAAGGCAAACCAATGGTGTAGTGACCATCCACCAACTTAACAGAGCTTTTCACCATTTCCACAAACTGGCCATCTTCTCTTGATGGACCTAGTTGCTCTTCATGGCTGCATTCAGGGAAGTCAAGTTGAAACTGTTGCTTCCACAGCTCATCCAATTTCACTACAGAGATGCAATTAGCAGTAATGCTGGGTTGTTCCAAGTCTGCTTCACCACACACTGGCCCGTTGACAGTCCATCCCAACATGGTCTGAACAGCGTACGGTCCTCCATCTTGACCTGGAATCACCTTTGTTGGTTCCAGAGCTGTAGGTGCATTTAAGCCAATCAGCAGCTCAATATCTGCATCAATTTCAGGTAGGTGTACACCGCGTAAATATGGCCATCTGGCTAGATCTTGCTCCCTTGGTATGTTGCTCTTGCACACAGGCATTTTCTTCTGTGTAAAGACATCTGGCAAGTCACAGTAGAGATCACTTTCCAGATCAGCTATCTCCAGATCTGATACAATGCAACATCCCACAAGCCTTTCCTGGCCCATAGTTCGTAAGATAATTTTAGTTCCTCTTCCTGAAACATTCAGCTTATTCATCAAACTTGATGTACAAAAGGAGCCAGAACTGCCTTGGTCCAGAAATGCATAAGTTTCCACCACTTTGTGACCTCTTTTGGACTTGACCTTGACTGGCACGATGGAGAGCTTACAGCCATGGTCACCGGCCCCAGTAAGACCACTACTTTGCACTGCTACCACAGAGCTGCCCGCTGCTGTGTTTGTATCGGCCACAACTGATAGACCTTTCTCTTGCTCCTTGTTTTTTGGATGAATATGAAGCATGCTAGGGTGTTTAGCGCCACATGTTTTACATGACAGTCGCCTCTTACAGTCCTTACTTATGTGCCCTATGCACAGACAACCAAAGCAGACTCCATGTTCTTTCAAAAAAGTGATCTTGTCACTATGTGCCTTCTTTCCCAGTAGAGGGCACACCTCCAACGCATGTTCACTCTTGCAATATAAGCAGGTCCTTTTATCCAGTGGGGCTTCTTCCTTTTTCACATGAGTTTTTCCATTAACTGATGTTACTGTAGTAGCAAAACTTCCTTGGTTACGTGTATGACGCTGATAGCTATCTTTGCTGGCATTTTTTGTTTGCACTGTCTTTGGAGTATCCTGAATATGTCCAAATACAGGGTCTGCTACAATTCTTATCTGACGTTCAATAAAACTGACAATGTCAGGGAAAGTAGCTCTTCGACGACACGTCTCTTGAATATCACAAGCTACTGTCCTCCATTTATCTCTTAACTTGTATGGTAACTTCTTGATCACCATCAGCATGTTAGCAGGCATGTTGAGCTCAGACATGTACTGTATGTCATCCATTGCATTACAACATCCTCTTAAGAAGAGACCATATGCTTGGAGAGATTTGACATCCTCTGCCTTAACCAAGGGCCATGAGAGTGCCTTGTCCAAATAAGCAGAAGCAATCTTTTGCTCGTTCCCAAAATGCTCTTCCAACAAAGCCTTAGCCTTTTGATATGCCCTGTCTGGAGGCATTCGCTGACAGCTTCGAACAAGCTCATGTGGTTGTCCCCTTGTGTATTGTGCCAGGAAGTGCAAGCAGTCTCCAGCATCACTTGTCCTTTCCTCAACATTGTGCTCAAAGGATCTCATAAAGGCATGATAGTTAAGAGGGTCTCCATCAAACACCTGGATCTCTCTCCTTGGCAAATGAGAGATGTTCTGTTGTCGTGCCAGCAGATCAGAGATTTCATTTTGCCTTGCTATTATGGATAGCAAATTGTGATTGTCATCAATGACTGGTACCTGAACTTGTGGACTAGCTGTAAGTTGAGAAGCCAAAACATTATTATTCACATTAGGAGCCATTGGGAGCCTCTGCTGGACTATTTGAGATCCAACATCAACTTTCCTTTCATTTGGTTTTGTTAAATGAGACTTAAATGTATTTTGACTGTCATACACTCCATGGCCACCAGGCACAAATGAATCAGTCTCAGCATCAAGACCAGCATGGGCCCCTTTGGCCAGATAAGATTCCACGCCATCAGATTTTTTATATCTGGTGCCTTTCACACTGCTTCTTGAGACTCTTAAGACCTCCATCCGAGCCTGAGCAGCTGCTATCTCCATTTCAAGCTCAAATCTCTCTTTCTGCTTCCTTATTTCCTCCTCTTGCTGATCCAGTCTTTGCTTTTGTTTGAGTAGTTTTTGACGAGCGAGAAGAGCAGCCATTTCAGCTTCTGCTTTGACACGAGAAGAGGAAGTAGAGGAGCTTGAAGTTCTTGAAATCCCGGTTTTTGATCCATATTTTGTGCTTCCAACATTTGAGATGCTGTCCTCTGTCTGAATGTCATCATGCATTACTTCAAGTGTAGCATTTTCCTCCACATTGTCATGTGTTGCATATCCTGGGACTGGCCTCTTAGTTTCAGAGAGCCACTGTGTCACATCCTCAATAAATCCTTTGTTGTAGGTATTGATGCTTGCAAACCACACTTTTTGTTTATCCTTTTCCACCTCAGGTAATATTTCCACCAACGACTCATGCAGGGAAGTTGTCTCTTTATGTAATTGCATCAAAATGTCCACCTGAGTTTGTACCTTTGAAATATTTGAATCATTCTCCATGAGCTCCTTTAAAGCAATAATGATACATTTCATTTTATTTATTCTTGTTTGGCGTTCTTTTTGAAGCTTCTCCATTTTGCACCCTGAGGCCTTTTCAGTGAGAATGATTTTTCTTTTCACAATTTCATTGTTATCAGTTTCATTTGCATTTGAACCAGCCTTTGATCCATTCATCTTGACACCCACCAATGTGTGCACCACAAAAGTTTAGACAACATATGTCACAATCCACATTTGCATCACAAATCCACATCCAACTTTGCTGTTTTGGTTTGGCACAATTGTGACTCCATACATGAATTCACTGTTGCTTTCAAATCCACTTTTATTCAGGCTTGACCATCAGCAATAAATGCATCAAACATCCACTTCCAACTTCACTTCCTTAATGTGCACCAACAAATGAAGAACTTTTCCACAGGTTAATTTAGTCTCAAGTGATAATGACATCAAATGACAGCCACAGATATCCAATATGCAGCAGTAATCAGCATCAACTGTGTCCAGGCAAATATACTTCACAGTATGAATGAACTGAGTTTCACACACCATGGGTTGTACTGCACTCCTTTGTTTCATTCAAAGTTACTCACGGTCACCATCCAAAGAGGCTGAGTGGTCCAAAGTGCACAAATCCAGTGAAACATCAGAAGGTACGTGTCGGATCCGTAGCCATTTCTGTTGACAATGTTGTGTGACTATCAAAAAACCAATATTAGTCACTGAGAGGAGAAAGCAGGGCTCTGTCTGACACGCTGAGTCCAAGGATAAAGCATCGAATCTTCACTGCAGATTGATGTTGTTTATTTACCCTTGCAACAAACACATACATTTATGCTGTTGAATGATGGAAAATTAACCTTTGCGGTCAACAGAAATATCGGGCCTCTACCTCACACTCTCTCTGTACCAGAACACACAGATTCACAGGCAGGTGCAGGTGATATTCATTTGGCACTCATTCAGCTCACACCCACGCCCACACACATGTAGCCACACCCACTACCCCGGTGACAAGTGAGAAAATCTCTGCCTCTACATGTGGTAAAGGTCTTATCTATAGCTCATGTTTAGTGTGTCTGTTCTGGGCTACTGTAGAAACATGGTGGAGTCCATGGAAGAAGTATATGTGGATATAAATACCAAAAGTCAGTGATGATTTGATCTGTTTTTTAGACATATCTGATGTATCATTATTGTTATTATTATTCATAGTGGACTGAATGTATGAAGTCACATTGCAAACAATTATTTTGCATAGAGATCATAAGATTTAAGTCAAAATACAATAGTAGTGTATGCATGGCAGTAAGGACAGCATATTACAAAAATGAATGTAGTTTGTAACAATTAGAAGAACTGTGTGTGTGTGTGTTATCATTCCTTGTTCTATAATGTGGTGCATACATGACATTACTAATTCAGTGTAAATAAATAATGAATGGATTTAAGGGCTGTGAGTGTCTCTGTGTGTATGTGTGTGTGTTTATGTATATCCAAGTCACCTTAGCCTTAGCATCACATACTCACAGTTAAAAAAAAAAACATTGAACTTTGCACAGTTCAGTATGTGTCATGTATGAGAATCACTCTGAGGCCTTGGTCCATTCATTCTGATCATGTGCTCAGTGAATACAAATCAATGAAACATAACATCCAATCCACATTAACTTCTGTTATGCTGACTGTGTGAAGAGTTTAAATGTTAACAGTCATAAAAACTGTAATGTGTTGGCTTTATAAGCACAAATACTAACACACACCGGTATGAACACATGCACACACTCACACACACAAGTCTTGCATGCAGCAGCAATAGTAGTGCAGACATCCTCCTCCCTCGCTCTCTCTCCTCTCTCCTCGCTGTCTCCCCTCTCTCCTCAGTCTCTCTTTCCCCTCTCTCCTTGCTCTCTCTCTCAGTTTTCCTCGCTCTCTCCCCTCCCTCCTCTCTCCTCACTCTCTCCTTTGTCTCCTCTCTCCCCTCTCTCTCCACACTCTCTCTTCTCTCTCTCCTCTCTCTACGCTCTCTCCTCCACCTCAGTCTTGCTCAGTCTCTGTTCTGTCAACAGCTCCTGCATCTCTCTCTATCGCTCCTCTTTAATCTCTGTTTTATCTCTATCTTTTGGGCATTATTGTTGTCTATCACCATGCGTCTTGGTATCTCCTCCTTCATTTCGGATATCCTGAGTACCTCCAGTAACATCTGCTTCTGCTGGACCGAGGGCAAGGTAGAATCAATCCTTCTCCACTTCCACCTCTACCTTCACCACACTACTGCTGCTGTGCTGTGGAGCAAGGCAGGGCCAGCGTCAGGGCACAGGGCCTCTGGGTTCTGCTGGGAACTCACACACTCTTATTTAATTACATGATATCCCAGTAGGATGCTGTGTGTGTGTGTGTGTGTGTGGTGTGTGTTAAGCTTTGGCTTGCTCAGCTGTTTGTGGTTGGATTGAAGTGACATTACAATAGGTTATGATATATATTCCAGGTTTGTGTTTTTCCATGTGTGTGCTAGTCTACTGGTCAGGACAGAGGAACTATACACAGTTCATAGAGGCAGTCCTCATGTTCATTTAAAGATCCAGCATCCTTGTGCTGAAGGAGTTGTTGTATATGTTAAAATACTATACTCTGAAGAATAAAGTACAACCTAAACCCTAAACCTTCATCATATGCTTGATCATGGTAGACTCAGCTTTCTCTCTGTGAATCCAGTACAGTCTCAGATTTGAGGCTGGGACAGGGGTTTATAGGCCTAGCCTGGTTACCATCTCTCCGACTTCCTAAACACATGACAAATAAGTATATTAAACATATTTGATATTTCCAACTTAAAATCCTGTGAGAAAGCGATGGAATATTGAGCAGAAACCTGCGACAGCATCACAGATGTTGCGTATCTGTGTAGAACAAACTTTAAAATTACATTATTCAAAGTCTCTGCAGTTTCCACTCTAAAATAATTTAAACAACAAGTGTGTGTATTCTTATTCTTATCATGCGAATATTAAAAAATAACTACATTTGTCATTATGTCTCATTGAGATTTGAAAATCATTTCGTATGCATGAGGCATTAGCATAAAAACTAGATACAGGAAGACGTTTCATAGCTCAACAAATAGTGTCGACCAGTTGGTAAGTATACCGCTTTGCTCCAGACAGAAATACACTCACTGGCCACTTTATTAGGTACACCTTGCTAGTACCAGGTTGGACCCCCTTTTGCCTTCAGAACTGCCTTAATCCTTTGTGGCATAGCTTCAACAAGGTACTGGAAACATTCCTCAGAGAGTTTGGTCCATATTGACATGATAGCACTCTCAGTTGCTGCAGATTTATCAGCTGCATGCTGCATCCATGATGCAAATCTCCTGTTCCACCACATCCCAACGATGCTCTATTGGATTGAGATCTGCTGACTGTGGAGGCCATTTGAGTACAGTGAACTCATTGTCATGTTCAAGAAACCAGTCTGCGATGATTCGAGCTTTATGACATGACACGTTATCCTGCTGGAAGTAGCCATCAGAAGATGGGTACACTGTGGTCATAAAGGGATGGACATGATCAGCAACAATACTCAGGTAGGCTGTGGCGTTGCAACGATGCTCAACTGGTACTAAGGGGCCCAAAGTGTGCCAAGAAAATATCCCCCACACCATTACACCACCACCAGCAGCCTGAACCGTTGATACAAGGCAGGATGGATCCATGCTTTCATGTTGGTGACGCCAAATTCTGACCCTACCATCTGAATGTCGCAGCAGAAATCGAGACTCATCAGACCAGGCAACGTTTTTCTTCTGTTGTCCAATTTTAGTGAGACTGTGCGAACTGTAGCCTCAGTTTCCTGTTCTTAGCTGACAGGAGTGGCACCTGGTGTAGTCTTCTACTACTGTAGCTCATCTGCCTCAAGGTTGGACATGTTGTGCGTTCAGAGATGCTCTTCTGCATACCTCAGTTGTAACGAGTGGTTATTTGAGTTACTGTTGCTTTTCTATCAGCTCAAACCAGTCTGGCCATTCTCCTCTGACTTCTGGCATCAACAAGGCATTTTCGCCCACAGAACTGGTGGCCGGTGAGTGTATCTTTGTCATGTTATACTTCCATCATCATCATCATCATCATCATCTATTTGCATTATTTCTATTAAACAACTTGCAGGAGCTTACAGAAACACATTTCACTATGAATGTACCCAAATGCTTAAATGTGACTAAACTTAAACTTGAACTTGATAGCATGCTAATGTTAGCATGTAGCTCAAAGCAATGCTGTGTCAGAGTACAGCTTGTATGGCTATGTGCATGAAAATATGTTTATTTGTCTGTTTATTTGTTTGAACACATCCTGAAGGCAACTCTTAAGATCTCACTGACTCTGGGACTGCTGGATGAAGTATCAGAGTGCTCCTTTAACTAAACTTGTTTCACTTGCTTTGTATTCATTATTGGACCAGTACCCTCTGGGCAGAAATGTGTACTGCAGGTGGATGAGCTTTCTACCAAAGCTTTTATTTGACTGTGTTTTCTCAGGTCAACTCATTTGTCTGTTCAGTGAAAAGATATACAATGATGGGTTGTAAAATACATATTCATTGTAACTGTGTTACTGTGTGGCTCGGCGGCTTAACAAGGCTGTTTATAATTGCTCTACTGCTCTATCAGTTGTATGCGAGCGTATCACAGCAGATGCAGTGTGTGTGGGTGTGTGTATGTGTGTGATTATAATGATAAGAATATAAAGACATGACTTTATTGATGTTGACAGACATCCTTTGGGCATGTGTGTGTAAGTGAGAGAGTCAGGATGAGACAGGTCTGAGAGAGAGCAACAGAGATATATAGAGAGACTTTTGAATATAATGTAACAGTGACACTGCTACTTGAAATGTTACTCGTGGCGTGTGTGTGTACGCGTGCATGTGTTAGATTGATAGATTTGTCCCTGGATTGGAGCAGTATTAGATTCAGTGCTGGGTGTCGGCGGGGGAGTGCTGAGGCAGCTGCGGATCTGTCGCTGATAAACCAATCAAACACTACAGCAGCCTCTCTGTCCACACACATCGTCAATCCTGTACTATTTATCTCGTAGTCATTATTGTACCACAGCCCAGAGGCATCGATTTAGCTAGGGCTAACTTATGGCAAGGTCACCTAACAGTAAACACTGCCAACGTACAGATAGAAAAGGCAATAGTCTGCATCTTAGTTATTTTGACCATGATTTGTCATACCCTGTGTGTGGTTCTCAAATCCAAGCCTACTGGTTCCTACTGAGTAAATCCTAAAAACACATTTAACATATTAAAATAATTTTTTTTAAAGGCTGAGTAATTTCCTAAAACAGCTGGATACTGTTTTTATCAGATGTTATACAAACAACCTCATCTGGATCAGGCCTGGACTGTGGTTAAATTATTATTATTAAGTATGACTTAGAAAATGTATGTAATGTTTGAAGAGCACACTGTAGCCAATGTGTTGCATTAGACCGGCAGGCCAGCAGTTAGTAATGGATTAAATACTTTTTAAAACACCAAATGATTTAGGGAAGGTCATTGTATTATGGAAACATCATGACCACACTGTGATGACAGATACCTCCAAGCTTTCTACTGTCTGAGGATGTTGTGGAGCCATGTTCATCTGGTCAATACCAGGAAAAGGAAATGTTGGTTGACTAAACAGTACAGCAGATCATTTATTATTTTTATATTCTAGTTGAAAAATCTAACTAAACCTCACTTGTAGTGGATCTACACTTAAATCTCAACTTTCCTTTAGCATGTCCAGCTCCACTTGACACCACACCACTAAGATCCTTATTTAGACCAAATACAACAAACATTAGAAGCAAATTTTCAATTTGTTATCCAATTCATTGCAATTAAAAGCCAGAATCATGCTACATGAAGTGTTTTTAGTAAAGTCTACAGAGCCTGGGTTTGTGGATTTGTGAACTCTCAAAAATGCAGTCTTTATTCAGCAGAGGAGTGCTTGACTCTGCAATGGCAGATATACTGGAAGTGGCATAAATATTCTTGTCACTCCAAATTTGAAATGCATATGCAGTTGTATTAAGAGAAAACCAATATTGTTCTGTGTTCAGCCAAATGTAAAGTAAAATATTGTTTGTTTGTTTTTGTTGATTTATTTATTATTATTATTTTTTTTTTTATTACAAAAAATGTCTTCTGTTCTTCAGTTTTCAGTTGCAGTTTAGTGATTTGGTGTGTTAGCCTTGAAAGAAATGCATTTGAGTGACACAAATGTGAACATTCAGCCTGTTCCTGCCCTGTCTCGCTATGAGTTATGACTTCTTCAGCTGTTTATTGGGTGTGAGTTGAGTCTTCACACTTTGATGTAGATTGTAGCTCATAGTGGAAACAGTAAAAGTGTTTCTCTGCTGTGCAGAGAAGGCTGTTTGTGTCAGCACAGTGTCACCCTAGACTGGAGATGGAAGGAGGGGGTTGTCATTTTTATTTTGTGTGTGTGTGCTTGTGGCAGAGTGGGAGCATTAGCCGGGGGTGGCAAGGTCCATATGTTTTATTCTAATCAGTGCTGTCCTGTTGGGGCTATAGGCGAGCGCTTCTACAGATTAATGTTCTCTATCGATTGAACCATTTGGCTGTGTGGATAGATGGCACCCTAAAGTGACCCACAGGCTACAGTATCCACTATCTCTCCATTTACACAGTGGTGCACTCTGGAATGCACTACAATAATACTGCCACACACACACACACACACACACACACACACAGATAATCAGCAGGAGGCTATATGTTAAACAGTCACAGAGTAACCAGGAGGTTTGACTGGGGGGTAGCTGCTACCGCTGAAATGGTATAAATACAGTTTATATACTATTTCATTTCATCAACACAAAGTGTTACTGTGATGTCACCCAGTGGTTTCTAAAGAGATGCCTAGAGCCAGTGTGAGAGAAGGGAGAGAAGTGTTCAGGAGCCTCTGATGTCTTATGCTGTAATATTTGTTGACACTTGGCCAAGGAGAATTACAGACTCATAATGCATCAGAAGTGCCTGAGTCGGTCTCACACTTTGCCAAACTCATGCTGGTGGATAGACTTTAAACCCCAAGATAACATCACAAATACTATACGTCTAGAATTAGTTAAAGAGAATGCTTTTATCCATGCAGGTGTTACTGTCAGCATATTCTAGTCTGGAGACACAGATCTCTGTTTTCGTAGACTGGAACGTCATTGGTAAGGTATCTATTATGTCTAGGAAGGCAGCAATAGGTCTCTTCGACCCTGGCCCCCACAGTGCTGAGATAGACTGGCACCTACTGTTCCCAGTCAAAGCCAAACAATTAATACTGCTGAAGACCTCAAGGTCCACTCATGACCTTGTGTAACCTAAGAATAGAAAATTCCATAACACCGACCATTCAAAGTGCTTTTACACTACATATCTCATTCACCCATTAACACACATTCATTCACTGATGGCATTGGCTGCCATGCAAGGTGCCAACTGCTCATCAGTTTGAAGAGCTAACCATTCATACACATTCACACAGCCTTCAAGAGCAACTGGGGTTCAGTACCTTGCCCAAGGATACTTCGACATGCAGACTGGAGGGGGTCGAACCAGGGATTGAGCGACCGATCTTCTGATTAGTGTACGACCCACTCTACCTCCAAGCCACAGCTGTGTGCATTGAGTAGGGAGGTGGCACTAGTTACAGCACTGATGATTTTTATATTTCTACTGCCCCACTATCTGTAGTAGACTAAAAGATGGTAATGCATGTTGGTCTCTAGTACACATTCTCACTGGCACACAAGTACCAGTGAGAATGAAAATTTGCTGCAGGTATTCATTGGGAGGATGAATCCTGGACACTTTTGAACTAGAAAAAGGAAAAAGGAAAAAAAAGCAAAATGGACTGTATTAATATAGCATCTCATCTCATTTATCCATTCACATATCAATACCAGCAGACTTCCATGCAAGGTGATTGCCTACCATTGGAAGCAATTTTGGGTTCAGTGTATTGTTTCCACCCCAAGATGTGGCCAGGATGAGTTGAAGATGAGTAACCCTGCGTTTACTGAATTACCCACTCTACCTCTTAAGGCAAAGGTGGCCTACAACATTTGCAGTCTCGCTCACTCAAGTAAATCAAATCAAAAATTTATGTTAAATTCATGTCAAAATAAGATGATGTTTCCAATGTTTGCAGGAAGCATATAGACATTGTGGATAGTGTTACAGCTCAGAGTAAGGCATAGAGGTTGTTATGTGTTATACATATCCAGCTGACTTGGTGGAAAATGTTGAGAGCTTTGTTAGATATTTATTTTGGAACAAGACCTGTTTCTGTCTCAGTTACAAAAAGGCTGGCAAGCTTTAAGAGCGGTTTTTGTTCTTTTAAAGAAAATATTTGTTTGTTCAATTTTAGATCAAGGACACTTGAGCAGAAAGGGTGCTTGTTGACATCATAGTGGATTAATCAGAAACAGTTCCACATCAACAGCAGCTATCTTGGTTGTTTTTAATTGGTTGTATTCATGGAAATGCCTCAATGACGTTGTGCTCCTCTGTACAGTTTTTGTATCAAACCTGCCCCATAGTAGATAAATGTCTGTGATTGGCTAAAATTCAGGACGGGTAAATATCTGTCTGAATGGAAGGGGGACAGGTGTATCTGCCAGAGCAAATAAAACACGAGCTTGCAGATTCATCTGGTTCCCCTGCACATAAACACACAGGTACACTGTGACTGGAGTTACAGTGCAGTTTTTAGCTGTCTTACTCAGGCCTACCAGCCCTCCCCACAAAAACATTTATACACACACTTGCACACACTTACGCCAGACCTTCTATTTAAGAATTTTGTTCTGTTCCAGTTTTGTCTGTGGTGTGGATCAAAAGCAGCTCAGTGTATTGACCTATCTCACTCCTTCCATTTCATTAAAAAGTCCAACAGAGAATCCTGCAGACTAATCCACCTTAAAGAAGAACCTTTTCACAGGCACACAAACATGAGACACATGAGTCATACCACACACTTTTTACATGTACATGGAAGCACATATACAAGAATTTTTTTTGTAAACATGACACATTTTTAACAATAATGCACAGACAAAAGTGAAAATAAAACACAACTGTAACAGTAAATCAAATCAGTAAATCGAATGAATTATACTGTCTCTATTTCAAATGGCTATGATATACTGTACAGTTACTATGTAACAGCTTTTTAGCACTATGGATGGTCTGCAGCACAGTTATGTCCATGATGACAAGTAATGCCATATTAGGGAGTTCATTTCAATTTCAATTTATTTATTTTATATAGCAGACACAGATGCACATCAGCAGTAAAACATTAACTTGCTATAAACTGTAATGGAGATGGTGATCATGGTGCCTGACCATGAAGAGCTCTGTAGGTAAGCAGTAAGATTTCATATTCTAGTAGATTTAACAGGTAGCCAGTGTAAGGAAGCCAAAATGGGTGAGATGTGATCTCTGATCTTGGTTCCTGTCAGAACACGTGCAGCAGCATTCTGAATTAGCTGTGAAGTCCTAAGAGACTTATTGGGGCAGCCTGATAATAGAGAGTTACAGTAGTCCAGCCTAGAAGTAACAAATGCATGGACTAGTTTTTCTGCATCTGCTTGGGACATGATGTGTCTGGTTTTGGTAATGTTGCCTAAGTGGAAGAATGCAGTCTTTGAAATTTGTTTTATGTGGGCATTAAAGGACAAATCCTGATAGAAAAATAACTCCAAGATTGGAGCTGGAGGCCAGGGTGATCCCGTCTAAGGTGGCCAAGAGAGTTTCTGAGGTGTTTGGGTCCAGTTACAAGAACTTCAGTTTTTGAGTTCAAGATCAGAAAATTGTAGGTCATCCAACTTTTAAACAACATGCAAACATATTTGCTCCTCTGCCTCTCATAGTATGTCTCCATACAGAGAGTTTAGGTCCTATTAGTCCAGGTGTTGAGATTTCTGCCCACCCCTATATAATGAAGGTGGCATAAAGCAAAATAGAGAGAAATCCAAAAAAACAACAACACAAACAAACATATTACTACTACTGCAGGTAAAATATGCTTTTGTAATTCAGGTGAAGTTCTTTGTAAGAAATTGTCTCACATCTTATCTTTTCCAAGTGGTTCCTTTTATCTTATGTCATTTTCTCTTCCTCCCACTTGTCCTGCATGTGAGAGAGATGTTTCTGTCTGTGTGTGTGCACGAGTGAATATGTGTTTGTGTGTGCGCACATCTCCTGCAGCAGTGTTAATTAGCAGAGGCCAGATGGATGAGGTGACGAAGTGTTATAGTACCCTCTACAACGCCACTCCCACTGTTATCGAGCAAGTGCTCTCTCTCTCTCTCTCTCTCTCTCTCTCTCTCTCTCTCTTTCTCTCTCTCTATGTCTCTCTCTCACACACACACACATACACACACAGAGAGGCTTACATAAGCCAAACACAGTGCAGTGCAGATGTGCCCTTATTTACAGTTATATCTATTTTGGGGTATACGTGACATGTTCTACTATCTGTCTGCAGATGATTTGACTGCACAGCTGTTGTCATTTAAAATATCTGACATTTCAACTCAATTTCCGTCCTTTATTTTAACCCATTACTGGTATCTTGGTACAATAGATTTTTGGTAGAGGTGTGACACAGTTAGAAAGAAAATCATTTTTCACATCCTTCCAGAAATAATGTGGGCAGCAGAAAGAGAGACAGAGAAAGAGAAAGAGAGAGCCTAGGATACACTAATACGCCAAAATACAAAGAAAATACTATTTGCCATATTAATGTCAAATAAATAGAAAATAAGTGTTGAGATTTTGCTAGTTTTGCTGTCTAAACTAACAAGGTAGTTATGATGTCTTAACCAAGCCTCACCAAGTCTACTTAAAGTCTACGTAAATGGACTGTACTAAAGTCATACCTTTCTCCAACCACTGAAAGCGTTTTACAGTATGCATCTCATTCACCCATTCACACACATTCACACACTGATGGCATTAGCTAATACAAGGTACCAACTGCTCATCAGTTTGAGGAGCTCACCATTCGTACACATTCACACAGCCTTTGGGAGCAATTTGGAGTTCCTCCAGTCTGGAGGAGGGGAATCTGGAGCCAGGGACTGAACCACCGATCTGATGAGTGGACGACCCACTCTACCTCTGAGCCACAGCCACCCCCAGATACTAGACATACTGGACAACTTCATTGTAACCAACAGTAGCTGAATATCACTGTTCTTTTTATAGTGCTGCCTCTCGCGGGCCAGTCCAGTCAATGAGTAAGTAAGTTTGGTAGATGTGTCCTGCTTTTTCCTGGGGCTGCACTGCACTGCACTGTATAGTGCCTTTATGGAAGGTTTATAGCGAGAGAGAGAGAGAGAGAGAGAGAGAGAGAGAGAGAGAGAGGGCTAAAGTCAGGTCTCAATATTCATGATGGTACTGTCTCTGTTTAGACGCACTGCAGTACTCTCAGTCTCCTTCTCTCTTTCTTCCTCTGCACTTCGCTGCTTAGCCTCCTCAGCAGGTTGCCACTATCCCATAAGCATAACATCTCTTTGTCTCAGTCCCTGTTGCTGTCTCTCTCTCTGTCTCACTGTCTCTCTTTCTGACAAACTCACTCTCTCTCTTTTTCTCTCTCCCTCACACACACACATGCACGAACACACTGTGACCTTGACAGACAGCAAAGGCACAGGCTGCAGGCAGAAGTTGCTCTTTGACTCTTAATCACTGATTCAGGATAAGAACAAGCTGTATTTACAATAAGCTGTATAATAACAAGGTCGGATCAGAAGCAGTGTGTAGTGTAGTGCATTGTTACACTGGTTGTAACAGAACCTCTGCAGCAGAGACATTACATCTGTAGAGGGACCCAGCTCTAAGATAATATATGATGAACGGTGAGTGGCAGCAGTGTTATAAAATAAAATAATGATGAACTTTAATGATGTTTGAATGTAAGCTTGCTCAAAGGGAAACGATGGATTTTTCTGCTTTGCTGAAAAGAGTCAAAGGTAAAAAAAGAACAACTTTTAGAGAGAAGTCATCTATTGGTCCGAAAAGGCCTTACATTAAGAAACATCCCATTGGAAAATCAGGCTTGATGATTGCCAGCACCAATAACTCAAATCAGCCTAAATCTAGCTTAATTCCCACACAATGAAAATTTACAGAGATATGTGAGATCCCAGAGAAAATAAACAGCAGCAGGAGAATCAGCTCATTTGTAAAGCAATCAATGTGTCTTCTTGTACATACCCCACTGAAAGTAGAAGTTATCTCTATACTTCAAAATGAGTTTGAATGACTTCTTCTGCAGATACTGGCAAAGCCTAAATGTCAAAAGCCTCATGAATGAATATGAGGTCTGTGGAATGTAGAGACCAAGTTCAAACTGAGATCTGCTGACTACTGCTTCTACAGGACACAGTGCAGCAGAAGGGGTGTCTACTGCATTACAATTCTTATACAACAACTGCTTTATTGTTCTGAACACAATCCCATGTAATAGCCTGTGCACGGCTGATCTGTTCATTTCATATAGAATATATGAATAAAATTAATATTCAAATTATTAACAGTATTGGTTTATTAACAGAAAATCATAGTGTTACCAGCAAGTGCTATGCCTGTTTATGTGTTCATCAATATACTTGTGTATGTTGTCAAGCCCAGTCCTGTCTAAACTCATCAAACTGATTTCAGAAGGTAATCCTGCTAAAGAAAGGTGACCTACAAAATTATTAGAAGCTCCTTATCCTTAAAGAGAGTGATCTTGGTGGTTATTTCGTTATATGTTTACTAGGACTGAATGTTAGAGTCCCTTGATAAATCAGCAGAACACTTTTGATGGAGATGTCCTCTTGAATTGGGGTCAGGATTGCGGGGAAGACTGCCTACGACTGCCTACGACACATCATCACTAATGCACCCTGGCATCATTTTATCACAATACACCCTCACCCAAGGTCGGCCCACCACAGGCTGATCAGAGCTGGGTGTGTGTTGCATTGGAGGCTCCATGAGGTCACTTGGCAGCCCATATCGTCTCCTTCTGCTTCAACCACAGCCAGTGGCTGCTTCTTTCCGGAGCAGTTCCAAGCTCCTTGATGGCCTTCCTTTGAGCCTGTCCTCTTATTCCAACCTATTTCAGTAGCCTTATGGTTGAACTGGCCACAAATCCCCTGCAGCCCACTTCCACCGGACGCACGAATACTATCCAGCCCTATCTCAGCAGCCAAGTTTACATATCGCAACAGTTTCCTTTCAAACGCTTCATCAATGGCTTCTTCCCAAGGGACTGTCAGTTCCACGATGAAGACACGTCAGCAGGATTTGGACCAAAAGAGCAGGTCTGGGTGCAGGTTGGTCGCTGCAATTTTGGGTGGGAAAGTGAGCCTCTGGTTTAAGTCTACCTGCATTTCCCAGTCCCAAGCTGCATTCAGTGGGCATTACTCTGTAGGCGAGTGGTTGGTCGGCTGTTTTTCACCCTTCCCGGATGAAGGATGCTAGTTGCCAAAAGGTACCCTTCTGGGAGCATGGAATTTGCAATTACCATGTTATTCTCTAGTGTAGCAGCCAGGCACTTCAGCACTTGGTTGAGGTGCCAGGTGTATCTGCCTTGAGTAAGGCTGGTCTTGCAGCCCACTAGGTTGTGTTTCAGGGTTGCTGGGCCAAGACAGTGGAGACAGGCTGGATAGCTCTCTTTGCCAGAGATGTAGGTTGGCTGGAGAGGGCAGGTCATCATATGTGGCTCTGATGGTAAAGCTCAACATATTGGACTCCATGTTCCACAGCTCACTCCAAGTGATCTCCCTCCTCTCCACACCATCCCACCTCATCCAGTGGCCTTACTTGGCTTGGGACACAGCACTGGCACCCCTATCCACTTCTTCCTCGTGGCACAACTCCTCAATCACCAGCGCCTGCGGTCAGACGGAGTAGTCTTCTGCCATGTGGGTGTTGTTGCTCCCAAACCTAGATATTAAATTAAATATTAACAGGGATTGGACCAATATCAACATATCATCTTTGTAATCCTGAAGATTTAAAAGAAAAAAGTCAACAACTTTGTCAACAGCCAAATATCAACAAGGTCAACAACACAACACATAGCAGTCAGCTAATATTACTTACTAGTCCAACAGCAGTCAGCCCAGCTCGGTGTCTGTCTTTCAGCCTTTTATTTCACCAAGCTCTTGCCTGCCCGCCAATTCACCACTGTAGACCATGTAGATGTTTATCCACCTCAGGTTTGCAAGGAAAGCTCTTTTCTCCAGAAATCATGAAAGAAGCCTTCCGTGAAAGTGGTTGGAGGGTTTTCTTCAGCCATATTGTGGAATCTGCCCAGCACCACTGTTACAATCTTTGTTGGTGCTATTGCTAGCTGTGGTTAGTGCTGGTGGGCTGGGAGTTATAGCTTTCTTGGCATTAGCTCTGTAAGACGATTTTCAGTCATTTTGTTTATGTAGGAGGCCAAAAATGTGTACAGCATTCACACAAAGCGACAACATCAGTAAAATTACAGTGAACAAGAAAGGCTATGGAGAAGCCAGGGGAGACACACTGCTGTAACAACCTCTGCTCCCGTTCTAACTGTAATTAATTTATGTAAAAAGTAAAGTCCCTTTTCACTGGGTGTTTCCATTTTTCTGCCACATACTTGGGATACTCTGCTTTTTGTTAGTCCTGGCTAGTCTCAGCCTGGCTTTATTTATGGTTGACTTGGCTGTCTGATCACATACACTAACAAGTTGTGTGACTATGTTGGGCTTCATTTGTCCTTGCTCCTTTCTTCATGACACATTGTCCTTCTCTCTCTTTCTGGAATATTCTCTATTCTCTGTAGTGTTACCACATCTTTAATTCTCCTTCGAACTTTCTGTATGATAAAGGTTCCAACAGTGACCAGGATCTGTAAGAAAAGCTATTATAGAATGTAAGCAGGATGTGATAGAAATTGCTCTCTCTTTCTCTCTCTCTCTCTCTCTGTCTGTCTGTCTCTCTCTCTCTCTCTGTCTGTCTGTCTGTCTCTCTCTCTCTCTCTCTCTCTCTCTCTCTCTCACACACACACACACACAGACAGGATGAGGATAAAGGATGGGATATAGTGGTATGACCCGATAAAATGTGACACAAAGGACTGATTTGGCTCTGCCTAGGTATTTGTGTGCAAGTTATTATCCAGTCTTCTGTTCAGTTATACAAATATTATACAAACATTTGGAGTTGGTTCATGGAGAGACACTTCAGAAAACAGTCAGTAAACACAGATATTTACCATGGCCATTTCCTCATAATTTCATTATTCTGTTTCATGTTGCCTTTCTGGTAGCAATTTCATGTTGAAACATAAATATTTTTAATTTTCTTTTGCTTCCAACATTGAGGATGCAATATTATAAGTTACAAATCAAGCAATATTAATGTAGTACAGAAAACATTAGCTGATAGTGACACTATATACTATACTTTTGCAGACACTTTTCTGGAAAAACTTGAAATTTTGTGTAATAATCTACTTTCACATGACTGGTCTGCACCTAACCTAAGTCGTAAATTACATTAAATGTTTATGTGTACTGTACATTTCCCGTGAGGACAAATTATTCAGTGCTATAAAACTCAATGAGAAAATGGTTGAAGGGCGTTTTACTTTTTTAGTGAGAGGAGCTCATCTGTTTTTCAAGATGGAGCTTTAATGCTTCATTGAAAGACAAAGATTGGCAAAGGGGCCAAAGTCACAGATGTCATTCAGTTCTGCGCCAACCAGAAGTCAGTTTTACATTCAAATCTTGGATTGTGAATATGAAAGGTCCTCTTTGTATTTCTTCATCTGTGGAGGCTGATTGAGTCTACTCAGAAAGAGATGCTGGTCAGCCTTCTTGACCCCTCTTGCTTTTTTGTCTTACCTCATATTGTCATATTAGTCTAGTTTCTCTTGAAGTACACACCTCCCACATGCTATGCCTGACACTGCGGCATCTGTGTGGGATATACCACATGAAGGTTTTCTCCCCCACAAGGGAAAGCTGGTTGGGTCCAGATAGCCTGTCTTTTCCAAAAGGTGTTCTCAGATGGCCTACCAATAGCTGGCTCCCAGCCCTGCCATAGTGAGAAGCGGATGGATAGAAAGAGGCAGGAGGGGCTGAAAGGACCAAGTTAAAAAAACAAAAGGTACTGGAGGAAGTGGCTGCCAAATGTGCCACGCTGAGGACAGACACATTAATATTGGACGTTGTAGCATTGTCAACCTATTCATAAGCAAAATATCAAATCAGTTGAAATATTAGCCTTTTGTATCACCCAATATTCACGATTC
This sequence comes from Nibea coibor, assembly GCA_023373845.1. NCBI lineage: Eukaryota > Metazoa > Chordata > Actinopteri > Sciaenidae > Nibea > Nibea coibor. The sequence continues at coordinate 290,266 of CM041737.1, forward strand.
ATAGATTCATAGACTTTGCAAATTATGCAAATATTGAAAACAAAACTCCAGTCACCCGCAATGCTGAGTGCTTTGTGGGCTAGGCATGTGTTGTATATATGTATAATATATGCCTTGTTTGCTCAGAAGTGGTTGTAGTAAAGGATCAGAACAACTGAAAATGAAAATGACTATGACAATGACTATAATGTGAACTTCTCATCATTATTTAAATTTGATTTAAATCATGGAAAATATAAAAACTACATGTAGTAAGAGCTGAACTGTTGCTTCATTTATCCAATTTCCACCATGGAAAAAATGGACCGGTCATAGGCCTTCAACTGCAGGGCTGAAAAGTGGCCCCACTCCAACCCTGCTGTGAGTCCAGTACAAATATGGTTAGCCTAGCTAAGAACAAAAACTAACTAAGACTAACCATTTAGCCCATCTGCTAAAGGTGGTATAACCACTGTACTGTATAAAACACATTTTAGTGATGCTACCTTCACTAATTTTTGAATCAATAATGTTATGTATTAAATGTATTAATGTATTAAATAATGTATAAATGTTCATAAAATGTTCACTGTCATCATATTTTGTTAGTTTTCCAACAATATCCTGCTCGTGCAACTAAAGTATTATTCATTTGAAGTTCTGCTTAGCTTTTGGTTAAGGTTCATATTTTGTTTATAGACTATTACTACAATAACTGATCTTTGAACTTTAATTTATATTTAAATGCGTAGATGTAGCTTCTCTATGCATGTCAATTTGTGTATCTTTTTGCCAATATACTTATGTGTGTGTGTATGCATGCATGTGTGCCTGTGTGTGTGTGCATGTGTGTAGCATTAAGACAGAGAGAGTGCTGACCCTGGTGTTTCCTTATAGGGAGTGGTACAGCTCAGAGGTGTATGTGCTGAGGCATTTGGATGGCTTAAACACACACTGCGTGCACTCCCAGCAGCCTCACACTCTGTGTGTGTGTGTGACTCCCTGTCATCACCAGGTATTTCACCAACACACTCAACTGCTTCTAATGTCATGGATATAATGTACACAACTGTACCTCATTCAAATTCCCACAAAGACCCTAAAGCAGGTGATTCAGCTGACCTGCTTTATTTGTAACTTATTTGTTTAACTTTAAACGTGTTCAAACACTTTTCCTCATAATCCACATGTATCTCTTCAACTTCAAACTGAAGCTTTGAGTTGTTTTGTTTTTTTATTTGTTTTCATTCGGTCATGTTTCTATGAAACCTGCCATCTGCCATCTTAGAATACATGCTTCTGATTACTTGCTTTTACTGTGTACTTAGCTTCTGTCTTACATTTTCATTTCTACCTATCTATCTGATTTTACCTACTTTGGTTTTCAAGCTCCTCTTACTTACTCAATCAACCAATAAATCAATCAAATTCTATTTGTATAACCCAAAGTTAGAAATTACATTTGCCTCAGAGGGCTTTACAGTCTGTACAGGGAGTGACACCCTCTGTCCTTAGACCCTCGGTTCCAGTGAGGAAAAAACAAACAAAAAAAAACCCTTAAACAGGGAAAAAAGGTGGAAGAAACCTCAGGAAGAGCCACAGAGGAGGGATCCCTCTCCCAGGACGGACAGACATGCAATAGATGTCACGTTTGCAGAACAAATCAAACATATTGTACAATTACAATGAATTATAAAATGACAGTGATTGCATTGATTACAGTAGCAGTGGAACCTGTGATAGAGATAGAGAGACACAGATCACACAAATAATTAACTAACTATAAACTGTAGTGGAGATATGGTAACAATAATGACAGTAATAATATATGTAGTGGACGTCATGCAGGACCACAGCAGCAGCCACGATCCATGAGAACCTGCTGGACGAGAGCGCACAGAGCACAGAAACCCCAGGGATTAAGTTTAGTTAGTAACATGCATTAACATGCGTTAATGAGACATGTATCAGAGAGAGAGACAGAGAGAGAGAGGGTCTTTCAGTAAAGAGAAATGTGACTACATCTTCAACCAATACCATGCCTGACTAGGCATAATGAAAGAGAAAGAAAGAGAGAGAGAGAGAGAGAGAGAGTGGCAGCCTTGTGTCTGTCACGCCCCTAATTACCTGTGGATTTAAACCCCCCGTTTCCCCTTCTTCAGTGCCAGATTGTTAGTGTACTATGCAACCTACTCTCCAGTGTTTTTCTTGTGTGCCCTTCAGTTTTGACCCTCACCTGTTTTTGGACCCTGCTCTTGCCTCACCCATTTGGATTGTTTGCCTGCTTCACCTGACTGATTTCCTGTGTACAGAACCTCTACCTGAAATTAAAGACTGGTCACCTTCTGTGTCTGCCACCCGAGACTTGCAGTTGAGTCCTGTCTCCATGCCTTGTAATATAGGTAGCCAGTGCAAGGAAGCCAAAATGGGAGAGATGTGATCTCTGATCTTCCTGTCAGAACCCGTGCAACAACATTTGAATTAGCTGGTGGAGCTGGATGCCAGGGTGATCCCATCTAAAGTAACTAAGTCTCTAGAACTGCGGTTCCCAAACTTTTTTAGCCACGCACCCCCTCTATGTTCCAACCGTACCCATTCCATACCCCCAATCCCCCACACCTTCAAAAAAAAAAAAAAATCACAATCACAACAATACGCTCTGGTGTCTGAATTAATCTGAACTACTGTAACACATTTTAAATATAATGCAACAAAGTTATGTGCAAGCTTCCACTTTTGAGAGCAAAGAGGATGGATGACCAGAGGCAGAAAGCAGATAAGTCAGGTAAAATGTTAAAATATTTTGAGCCACGTTGAATAAAAATTGCTGTTTAAATAAACGTGCAGCTAACAAAACCCCGTTACAAGAGAAAGAAAGAGTGAGGGAGAAACAGGGAGGGGGGATGTGTGAATATTTCCAGTATATTTATAGCAATAATATCAATACCATTTGGCCAAATACTTACTTACTTAATACTTACTTACCCATAGGCCTACTTTTAAAAAAGGAATTGCAATGCAATAGCCTCACAATGAGGCATACAATTACATGGCAGCCAAAAGCAATCTACCCTCTGAAAATGTGACATTGACCTATGCATGCAAGTAGCCTACATTTATAAATTAAAAATGCAACAAAATGGACACATAATTAACACAAGTGTAAACTGTAAATTATGATCAGATTTATTGATGACTTGCACATAAAAAAAACATGTCAATGCATAGGCCTAATTAGGCCAATTAAAAAGATGGCCAGGCCACGTAGGCCTAAACAAGTCAGAAGAAAAAAGTGCCAGGATGAACCTTCCGCTTTTTCGACAACATCTTGATAGTGAGCGACTGCCATATTTTCCGGACTATAAGCCGCTACTTTTTTCCAATGCTTTGAACGGCTTACACAAAGATGCAGCTTTTCTATGGATTTTTCTTCAGACCTCAGGGGGGCACTCTAGTAGGGAGTGCAAAAACGAGACAGGCAGCGGATATCAGTGCAAAGAAGAACGCAACAGTTTTTATTCTTAGCACATGCAACCCAACACGCACAACAGCAAAATAGTATTGTAGCGTCGGACCAGACGCAATGAATAATGAGCCGTTGTTCAACAAACCTTGTCTTTATTGCTGAATGATTTGGTTACAGAACTTGGTTACTGTCGGCCATAACCACACCAAAAGAACAACAACAACAACAACAAAAAAAACAATCACGCTCCCACTCGTCAACTTTTCTCTCATCTCGTGCTCCATCCACACTCTCTCACCTACTCCCCGGCCCCCTTGCTCTCACATACATTCAGACACATTCACAGACCATGGGAAATCACAGAACTCTAACCAGCCTTGAGGTCCTCAGCAGTATTAATTGATTGGCTTTGACTGGCAATGGTAGATGCCAGCTTATCTCAAACACTGTGGTGGCCAAGGTCGAAGAAATCTAGTGCTGCATGCTTACACATAATACATAGCTTGCCATTGACATTCCAATCTGCATAAACAGACATCTGTGTCTCCAGACTAGAATATGCTAACAATGACACCGTCCTTGGTAAAAGCACTCTCTTTTACCTAATTATGGGTGTATAGTATGTTTGTTGTGGTGTTATCTTGGGGTTTAAAGTCTATCCACCAGCACCAGACACCAGAGGGTCCTGAACACTTTTTTTCTTCCTGACCTCACCATTGACCTTTGACTTCAGCAATTTCTCCACAACAATGAAGTCATTGCAAGTTAAACCTAAAGGAATAGATGGCTCAGTAGAACTGTGGCTCTCTGTTAGCCTGGCTACAGTGCTGATTTTCCTCTATTAATGAAGAGTAATAGGCTGCTCTGGCATTACGGAGAGCCAGACTAAATGACATTCTTCCAGTTTCATGGCACGCCATTTCATGATTTCATGCCTCTTACTTTAAGTTACCAGTCTGCTTGCTATACCATGGTGCTAACCTCCTCTGTTTAATATTCTTCTTTTTCAGAGGTGCAATAGAGTCAAGAGTTGTATGTAATGAGCCTGTAGTACTATCAACAAGATGATCTATTTGTGAGGGGCTAAAAGAAGCAGACAAGTCTGCTACATTGAGACATGGCATTGAATTCAATACTGAAGGAATCACTTCCTTGATTTTGGCTACAGCACTATCGGATAAATCTATGCAAGAAACATCTCATGGATGCACTGGGACGCATCCTCAGTGATGTGTCCTGAGATCATTAGGTGTTTCGGGTCTCGCAACATCATACACCCTTGCCCAGGTGACTTGCGACACAGTAGCAGTCCACAAAAGGCTTATAGTCCAGTAACATGAGCTCAATTTATTGTTATTAAAAAATGGCCAGACAGAAGAGGATTTATTTGCACTCTGACAGAAGCCCATTGAATCTAATCATCATTGTGGTTGTCCACATGAATATTAAAATCACCTACAATAATTACTTAATCTGTTTTAAGGATCAAGCCTGATGCAAATTCAGATAAAAATTCAGAGCAAGGACCAGGAGCACAATATACTGTAACAAATAGAACTGGCTGTAATGTTTTCCAGGTTGGGTGAGTGAGGCTAAGAACAAGACTTTCAAATGAATTAGAATTTAGTTTAGGTTTAGGATTTATTAATAGACTTGAGTCAAATATGGCTCCAACTCCACCAGCTAACATATTCATCCTCCTGCAGCCATGTTTCAGTGAGGCAAAGTAAATCAATATCATAATCAGATATTAATTCATTGACTAAAAGAGCTTTATAGGACAAGGACCTGATTTAATTCTCTTATTTTGGACTGTTGGAGATGTTGATTTAATTTATATTAAGTTTTTATGATGAACTCCTCCTCTGTTTCTTATCTTTAAACTTTCTTTAAACAGTGTAGGTGGACGGGGGACAGACACAGTCTCTGTAGTAAAGGACTGGGTGGGCAGCTGTTCTAATGGAGACGCAGAGAAGTGTGTAAGACTGCAGCTCTGCTTCCTGGTCTCAACTCTGGGTGTCACGGTTTAGGTCGACTAATAAATCTGGCCATGTTTCTAGATATGAGAGCTGCTCCATCCAAAGTGGGATGGATGCTGTCTCTCCTAATCAGACCAGGTTTTCCCCAGAAAGGTGTTCACTTATCTATGAAGCCCACATGGTTTGCTGGACACCACCTCAACAACCAGCAGAGGAATAATGACATGCAGCTGTACGTGTCATCACTGGTCACATAGGGTGGGTAGCATGATCTTCTTACTGAGGCACTCGGGATAGTTTGGCTTTTGTCCACGTTTTGTATTATCGTCATGATATGATGGAGGTGAGTGGAGCTGACAAAATGTAAGTTCAAGAAAATTATTTTAAATCATTTCTATTATATTTACATTATGCATCTTGTCATCGTCAAGTATTTATTCTATTTGTGAAGCCATCTATAAAATCTCCATTTTCAATCAGCCTCCATATAAACTAAAGCTATGAGACATGAGACATTTGGCTAAAGATAAACCTTTACTTTCCTCTTTTGATCTTCGCCTCTTTTATTAATTGTAGCCTGTTTGACTTCGGGAAAGAAGAAAATAACTGTCTCCCTGCACACAAGTCTCCTTTCTGCACCTGTGTAATTTCAAGTAAAAAGGAAAGTATCAGGAAGACCTATCATATACGTATATAATGATTGGTAATTATTTGTAAGAAGCTGATCACCACTGAGGAATGTATAGCGCATGGGCAGAGTCAGGGGCAGCCTAACAAGCCCTGTATCTTTACATGTCATTATGCTTGTCATTTTTGTTCTAATCCCGTATCAAACCTGCATAGGAACCAATGTACACTCAATGACATAATAAAGCACAGTGTGATAAAGCACACATAATATGAGACAGCTACATTTGCTCCAAATTCAATTATAAAATCTTTAACAAGCATTTATAAATTGAGTATTTCATACTGAACAGATAGTAACTTAGAAGTTAAGATTTTGATTTGGGGGCTTTGATTACAGAAATGTAATTTATAACTATGTTTTCATCAGTGTATAATCACCTAAAAATGAGTATCATTATGTTTTCTTTCTTCCTCCTTATATCTACAGACACTCTTCCACAGAGTCTGCCATGTTTCTACAGTAGCCCAAAATAGACAAACTAAACACTGGCTTGAGAGAGGGCCTTTTGGGTTTTTGGAGGCCACAGCAGTTTTTCCTCCATGCTAGAAAGCAGAGGGTGAGGGTAGGGGGTTGCAATCAACACCACTATATGTCACTAAATCCTATACACTGGACCTCTAACACTTCTCACACATAACATACTCCCTGTTTACCACCATTGCTGATTCCAGAGTAAAGAATTTGATGTGCAAATCAGCACATACCATTAGCGGGTGAGTTATGCTGTGCTTTTGAGCAGCTGGTAGCTAATTTTCTTAAAAGAGAATTGAAACACTGACTAGAGAACAACAGTTACAAGTGTCACAAACATTAAAAATCTATGTTTTCATGATAACAATTTGTGTGTTTGGCAATATACATCAGAGCCTCAGAGCCTGACAAAATAGCAACCAAAATATGAAAGTAGCTCCAGCTGTATTATGATTCCATGTAAGACTAATAAATATTCACTACAGTAAGCATAAAATACAACATTTTCAAAGCACCTTATTCTTACCTCAGTTTTTTTATTCTGTGCAGCAGCCCGGTAGGTTCTCATTGTAGTTCACTGATTTGTATATAGGAAAATATCTAAATGCAAATCAAACAGGTGACTCAGCAGCTACAGAGTGAGTCTGTGTGTTACACATAGAATAATTAAGTGCTGACATACTGTATACAGTATATGTATATCTATATGTAGATATATATAGATAGATAGATAAATAGATAGAGAGTTCCACTTTCCACGTGTATATGACTGGAAAGATAAGAGAGTAATACATGTTATATTCAATTTCTGCTAATAGATCACCCTAAAGGGTACACTGAACCTTAAAATAGGCCTAATTAGCATAACATAAACATAACAGAACAAAAGGAACAACAGTTATCTTTAAAGGTGATGAATAGTTTGCTATAGTTAGCTTTTTTTTTTTAATTATTAGTTTAGTTTAATTAGGAAAATTCATATTGAATGTGCGAGTGCACCAAATAATGAAGGGTGATGGGCAATAAGTGTGATGCCACGTGTGAACGCAGCGGGCGCCTGTGTGCACGCTTGTCTCAATGTACAAATAAGTATTTACTTTATGATTATGAATTTTGAGTTTAACGACTGCTTCGCTTCACAATTCAAGCAGTCCATGTATTGTATATAGAGAGACCGATGTGACTGAAGCATTAGCTTTAGTATAATAGTGACACACGCGTTAACACCTATAGTGTGTGAACGCCTATAATGGGATGTTGAGGTATATCAGGGACTTTCAAAAAAAGCCAAGAAAATAAAGTGAACCTGAGGCACCCTTGACATAGCAGTGGCTCGTTATGACTCGTCATCATAAAGTAAATAATTATTTGTACACACAGGGTGTGCCTGTACGCTCATAGAAGAAGTAGAATTGTACTTAAAGGTGGGGTAGGAGACGTTGGGAAAACAGTTTCAGCAAGCTATATTTTGAAAATACACACCCATGCGTTTTCTTCAGACCTCCCCTCCAAACCACGCCTTCAAAGTTACGAAGTGTCTCTATTTGTTCACGAATGGGTGAACGTGCAGAGGGGGAGGGAGAAGTGGACTGAAGTTTGATGGACGTGTCAGGATCCAATCATAATGTGCAGGCTCGTCAACATAATTGGACGGTGTTTTCCCATGATTTCGCCCTCTAAACTGAACTACAAGATTTCATTTTTTTGACGAATCTTCTATTTTACTGTCACGTATTTGAGGCGTAGTTCACTTGTCAGGTAGGCGTATGCGCAACAACGTGCAACGTGCATGCAGCGTCTGCGTGACGCCTACGTGACGCCCGTCTGTCCAAAAGTGAATGGAATGAAAGTGAATGGAATTTATGGCAATTGTGTTTAGTGTGCCAACAACAAGAACCTGGGTTCCCAAAAGTGACATGGCATCCTGCTGTCTGCTGCGTTTCCCTCAGTAGCCTCTAGATGTCAGAGTTTGACTGGTGGGTCTCAGCTGCTGGGACAATCTTCAGACAAAGAAAGATTTTGTTGTAAGAATGAATGACACACACGCACACACAGAGCAGTAGGGCTTAATCACTGTCACTGAGTTGGTTAATGATTTTTTTGAAAATTGAAAATTCAAGGTCAGTAGATGATGGATGTGATGACAGTGAGTGCTTCAGTAGTGTAACTACACTTTATCATTGAACAACTCATGTCAGAGATTTTACATAATATATGTCCATCTGTTATTGGTGTTTAAACATTACGGAAGACACTAAAAGAAAGAATTAGTTTATCAAATATAATATTAGAAACTAAAAAACATGCTTAAAATTTTAATTCTTTGATGGAAAATATTTAAATATTAAAACAAATTGTGAATATGATACTTTATAGATACTTTAAAATGATATGCCAGTATTTAATAACACTGTTTAAAAAGATTAGAAAAGTGTATGCAATTAATAAGGTAGGAACTCTTTGTAGTGTCTGCCTGATTTACTGTTATCCTCTCAGAAATCCAGCATACTATCATCTTTCTGTTGCAATCTATACACAACCATACACTGCAGATATCCATGTTTTATGCTATGTTTATGTAACCAACTGTAACTGCTGCTTTTGGTACTTGTGTCTGTTTGACTGTGCCTCTTTTACTAATGCAGCCAAACATCTCCTGGTTAGAACATGAACATGCAAACAATCTGAGCAGTTACCAGTATTGAAAAAATGAAGATAAGAGTGTCACAGCTAAAACACATACAGGCAGACAGACAGACAGGCAGACAGACAGACAGACAGACAGACAGGGTCTACTTACAATAAAGTGTTTCAAAGTCAGTAGTACACAGTACACACGTTTGCGTCGATGACTTCGTAGTGTGATCAGTGTGTGTCATAACTCGGTCAGCTGCTGAACTGTGATTGGTGGAAAGGACGTAAGATGTAGTTCATGTTTGAGGGAATTGACAGGGAGTCATGTCCGCGTACATTTCCACTTTATTTGGCTGATTTATTCAGTATCCCCGCAGCTGAGGCACATTGTTACGACGTTTAGTACACGTTCATAGGTGGAGGAAGAGCAGCAAAATATAAAACAATATGTCAGTCCACTGAAGGAAACAGGAAATGTGATTTTCCATGATTGTTGTGCTGTCGTAGTCAGTGTGAGCCGACAGTTGTTGTGCTGCTCGGATGGATGGACCTCCCTCTTTCTGCCGGCTGGCTCTATAGGCTGTCTACCAGCCTGACGAAGGCGGAGCTGGCCACTCTGTCACGGAGATATGCTTCATTTCAAAAACTAGCCACTACGCTAACCGCTGCCTTTATATCGAAACGGCTCCGGGTTCAACAGCGACGGAAAGCGCCTTTACAGCCGACTCAAGGAAAAGCAGGATGCCGGTGAAAGGCGGCGGAAGAATGCTCTCTCACCCGAGCAAGAGCGAAAATGTCGGAGTAAGTGTCACTTTCCTGTGATTCATATGTGGCATTACGTTTGGAAACATTCAGTCATTTTACCATGAGCTGAAGAAGTTTGGACACCATACGATGTTAACGATGTGCAAATGCGTCATTAAAACCTGTCTGAAGAGTGTGTGGGGCTGTGTTCAGGCTGTGTTCAGGCTGTGAGGTGCATGTCGGCCAGCCAATAGTCACCTCGTCAGTACACCTGTTGTGCTTCAGGGGAGCCAATAGAAAAGCCTGTTACATAGCTGAACGAATATTTACTCTGCTGGTGTTTCCAGTTGTTTCTCAGCCTGTAACCTGAGGAAACGCAGTGTTCACAGCTGACTCTGACACCCTGTCTCACTGTAATCCTGGCCAGATTGGCACTGGTTTCATGGGGGAGTTCTCTGGAGATTAAAAGGTCACTGGATGTAATCAGCAGACCAGTAGAGAGAATAGATATTGTGTTACGGGACCAGGATGTAGGATTTATAGTTGTAGTCGCTGATTGCAGCCCACCCACTCACTCTAGGAGGGAGCCATCCTAATGTGAAGAAGAATCTACAGTGACAGCCTATCAAGATCCAGTGTTTAGTTTGTGCATTCTAGGCTACTGTAGGAATGTCATTTCAGTGTGGTGGGTGGAGGAGGACATACAATGTGTGTAAATATGAATGGTACATTCTAAGGTAACAAAAACACAATGATCCTGAATACACTAATGAAAACAATTGCTGGATATCATATTGCATTTCTGTAAATAGAGCCCCATAATCTGACACACTAGAATAGAAAAAAATAACTCATTAGTGTATAATCACCTGAAAATAAGAATGGTTACCTAATGTTACTGTGACCACAGGAGAGAGATGATCACACAATAACTACTGTACAGGTCAAGGTTGAGTGTGTGTGCGCGTGTGTAGGTGTGTGTGTGTGAATGTGTGTGTTCACAACCATGGCAGTCTAGCATTTTGTCCTGATTTCAGATATAAAGCATTATAATAAAGCAACAAAAATGTAACTGTTGTAATTTTCAGGTGATTACACGCTGATGAAAACAGAGTTATGAAGATCATGTCCTGTAAATAGAGTCTGTTAATCTGACTTTTTATGTGTAAATGAAAAGTGAAACCTTCAGTTGAAGTGGGAGCTTTGTGTCATGGATTATTTTCCTGGAATACAGTGAGCTTTTAGTAGATTGTTGATCTGTTGAGAGGATCTGTTTACTCTTGAATGAATGAATAGTGTATTTCTGTCTGGATCACTGGTATTCTTTAAAAAGAATCTCTATCGTGGGGCATACTGAACTTTACTGAACACAGATTTATTCTCTTTCCTGAGCCATGTTGAATCGAGTCAGTGCACGCTGTTCATTCGTACAGACAAAGTGAATGTAGCACACACCTTCATGTATTATAGAGCATGAAATCACAGCCCAGCTCTGAAGCTGTATTACCATGTGCAGGTCACAGGAAAACATCATCACCTTCTCAAACAACAATGGCACTTAAGTATCCTGAATGTTGTCGGGTTTCTATTGGTACTCCCATGATTCAGTGGGGTATGTTCATCACCCTATTCTCTTTTCTTGTAATGGCAGAACCCAGTTCAGCTTGAGTGACGTGTTCATAGTAACACAGCTGCAGACAGTGAACAGGGAGAGCTTTCACTCTCTGGCACATATAAGTGGCTGGCACAGTTAAACACTAATGCAAAGCAGTGTATTGGACCATGATTAGGTAAAAACACTCATTGCTGTCTGGTAATTGTATCCACAGCCAGAAGATTTTTCCACAAAGCGTACTTTATCCTGCTTTTATTACACGCACAGTCTGACTGGTCAATAATGACATCCTTTTGTCTGTTATTTCTGTATAGCCGACTGGTGCTATGAATAACTGTCCGTTGCTATGGACGCAGTTCTTACCATAGACTGGAAGACTACAGCAGATTTATAGAATACTTGCAGCTTGACCCATACCAGAGATTAAAATCAACTTTGACCATTTTAATTTTAAATCTTGCACATCATCCAACTTTATGGAATTATTTTTTAGTCACATTTCAGAACACAGTAAAAATGGCCGCAACTTTTCAAATTTCCAACTCAAAGTAAAACACCCTCACATTTAAGAGGCTGGAAGCAGTAATTATGTGGCTATCTTTCTGGCCAATCCACTTAACCCATAATCAATCATCAAAATAGTTTAGTGGATTGATTTTATGTCAGTTGAGCACTTTGATTGCTCATGTCCTCTCTACAGTCCTGCTGAACTGTGCAACTAAATGTGCTTCAACTCAGGACATATAAGTGATATACAAAGTTTTAAAGCAACACTGTATAGCTGTTTCTTTCCCATAAAATAACAGATTTTAAATGATCTTGATTCTACACTGGCAGGTGAACGGTGTCTGTACTGATTTTAGTGAAACTGGATCATAATTTATGGAGAATATGTTTCCTCCGGTGGTTCTACCTCAGCTCTGTGATTTACAGAGCTTCTTGATAGACAATGAAGTAAAAACTGCTAACAGTATCTACTGTCAGCTAATGTTAGCTCAGTTTGTTAGCTGGGCTGCCCAGTGAGACTGGGGGAGTGTTAGTGTAGGCAAGCAAACAATGTAACCAGTCTCAGAAGCCTCTATGGACCTAATGATGAAGAGTAAGAGACTGAGAGTGAGCGAGCAAGAAGCTGCTGGACAAGAGTAAATGTGGGACTGACTTTTAGTGGTTGGTGAGAGCTTGGTGAAATAAAAGGCTGAAAGACAGACTGAGCTGGGCTGACTGCTGTTGGACTAGTCAGTAATATTAGCTGCTGCTGGGTCTGCTGCTGGTGACCTTGTTGATGTTTGGCTGTTAGAAAAGTTGTCAACTCACTACTTTTTGATTATATTTAATGTAATCAGAACAAATACTCGAGTACAGCTGAACATACTTACCACAGTGGAGTAAACTCTGAAATTGGAGGCAACAAATGGGAAAAAGACCAATTTCTATGTAATGTTGCTTTAAGCGAGACATGTGTGTTTATTGCAGTTGTGTCTCAACAGTAATCCTTGAAGTGATGGTAGATGGAGGTACTCATTTTACAGATGTCTGTACCTGTTTCAGTCAAACTTTGTGCTCTGGCTGCCCTCTCTTCTGTTGATCAAAGCAAGGCCATATTCATCAGCCGAGAGTCTGGCTGCACTTTTCTAAGCAGCTGTCCCTCCCAAAAAAGGTCTGAGGTCCACCAACCACAGTCTCCCAGGGAATCACTAAATGTGTCTGTCCATGGTCTGATTTATTTGTTAATTTACCCAGAGCAAATGAAACAGAGAGCTTTTATACAGCCGTGATCAAACAATATGTAAATAGGTAGGTAAATCAGAACAAAAGGTAACTGGAGGTACTGTACGGCAAGGTAACATGGTCAGGAAATGGTGTGGATCATTGATCATCAGAGTTATAGCACAGTCTCCACCATGCTAAATGTGTGTGTTCTACTGAGTAATAAAGCTAAATTGAAAACAAAATGATCATGAAATAAAAATAAAACATAGAAGAGCAAATATATAAACACAAGATGTTGACTAGGCTATGGTTGACTAAATATGATATGAAAACTAACAACAACATTTAGCACAGGACTAAGACTAAATGAGAAAACAGCTGACAAATCAGAAATCAGAAAAAGCTTTATTGCCAAGTACGATTTTACACATACAAGGAATTTGTTTTGGTGTTGTTGGTGCATGACAAAGTGAACACTACTAAGATCTGACCTTTAGCTAACTGTCTGCGCTTTCAACACATGTGGCTTCATGTGGAACGGGAGGCTCTGCCCTCTATCATACATTCAGCTGTTTTTTTGATAAAGACACTGATAAAAACACATAACACCAAAGCTCCCCAGTGGCCCACCTTGTCACTTCAGTGAGCTGGTTCCCTGAATTTCAAATATAACTGATTTAAAGTTTGCCTGTATGAATATGTTAAAAATAGTCAAAATATTCCCTGACCAATGGGAAATGAGCCGTGTGGACTGGGTTCAGACAGCTGCTGGGAGTGGCCAACTGATAAAATTCCTCTGTGTATCTTTATGTCTCCTTCTGTGTGTGTCTGTGTTTGGTGTTTATTGGCTAGGGAATAGGTTCAGAGGCTTAGGGTGTGGTGCACTACTGAAACCCTAGCTAACATCGGGGAAGACCACATTTGATGCAGTGCTGGTGTCTTAGTGGTCTGTACAGTACTTAAAACAGCATGCAAAGTCAGAACACACTTATCGATGCATGAAGTTACAATAGAACATAGCAAGAATAGTAATGCTGTACTGCATATTACTATACTATACACATAATAATAGAAACAGACAGTAGTCTGGTATTTGAACACCATATTGATTGAAAAAAGTAAAGGTTAGTTTAAGCTAAGCTAGCAGGTTCCCCCTCCTTCCAGTCTTTGTGCTAAGCTAACTAAACACTTGTGGACTTTTGTCTATACTGGCAAAACTGCAAACATATATTCACATTTTATAATATGTTTTGTAAACTGACCTTCACCCCAACATGGAGTTCAGTTCGATTTAATACTTCTAATAATATGAATGTTGTTTCCAGATGTTGTGTCCATAGCAACATCAGCTGAGAGTTGACGTGAGGCTTTGTAGGACAGTGCTGGCATGCTTGTCTGGCAGTATCTCTGCCCACTGGGACTGATACGCTTGTCTCATGCAACTTAATGACATATCACTTAGCAAAGTCTACCTTAGCGCTTTTGCTTTACTGCCAGTCATGAATACCATCACACACACACGTACACACACACACACACACACACACATGTACACACACATACACACACACACACACACACACACACACAGTATTAGGGACTGTAGTGTTGGTCCATTATTGCAGTGGATAACAAAAATGCTTGCTTTCTGTAGCATTCCAACCCCCACCCTCACACGCTCAGATCAGTTGACATACTTAAAATATCCTGTCTGATGCAGCTTGTACTCTGGATGACTGTGGTGCTCACTCCACCACTTGAACACTCAAGATTCAGATTCAAAATAGAAGATTTAAAGCTTTATTGTTATCTGCAGAGAGAAGTAGTAGTAGTAATTATAGTAATAATAATAATGATGCATTTTAAAGACATCAAACAAAGAAAAACTACAATACAAGATAACAACTGGAGCTTGTCTGGTGGTAGTGGAAACAGGCCATGTTTAATGGACATGCTCTAGTGAGTTGGTTGTAGGTGTAGGTGGACACAGAGCAGTAGTGAGATAGAACAAGGAGAACAGGTTGAATCTAAGTAATTGAATCTAAGATT
This sequence comes from Nibea coibor, assembly GCA_023373845.1. Lineage (NCBI taxonomy): Eukaryota > Metazoa > Chordata > Actinopteri > Sciaenidae > Nibea > Nibea coibor. The sequence continues at coordinate 305,604 of CM041737.1, forward strand.
ATAACATTAAATAGAAAAGCAGGGGGCACACATGCGGGTTCAAGGTGCATTCACTCTAATCCTGTGATAAACTGGAGTCCTGTTCGGGGTGTACTACGCCTCTCACCCAGGAAGGATAGACAGTTATTGAAAATGAATGAATGATGAAAAAATAGAAAAGTATAATGTTAGTACCAATATTAATAACATGAATTCTAGTTGGACTGTATTGCTCATTAAATCCTTGTGGTCTACAATAATTCAATTCAATTTTATTTATGTAGCGCCATATCATAATCTGTTTGAGGAGGTTTGTGTGTACTTTTGATGATTCCACTTATCTTTCTTTCATCTCAGATAATGTTCTCTGGGAAGCTTCTGGATGGTTTTCACACACAGAGTCAAGTCCCCAGGGGTTGCTGAGCTTTTATTTCACCTTTGGCAAAAGCTGTTTGAACTAAACTACTGTATATCACTGGGTACTGTGTGTGTGTGTGTGTTTCCTGTAAGTTAACATGACTAAAAGATGTTATCTGTAGAATGACAGGAACAGGGAGTGATGGTTTACAGGCTGCTTCCTGCAGCAGAAGACCCTTTCCCCTTATTCCACCTCACCACTCCCTACCACAACCGCAGTTTGGCCCAAAACAAATCTCCACAGTACTCTATCCCACTGATCTTCCGCTGCTGCCTCAGGCCCTCATTTGTCAAATGTTCATAATATCGGAGCATGTTAGCTGTGTAATGGAGCACAGAAGCTCACAGTGGAATGTGAACAGAACTATCTGTATTCACTGCTTATAAATAAACAAGCCTCCTTCTTCTATTTGTGGTTAATCCTGCTGACACAGCAGACATGGTGCCTTGTTCCACTCGAGGCTGCATATACAACCACTCTCAACAGGAGCCACTACACCTGGATGAGCTGCCGTGTGTGTCATATGTAAATAAAGTACTGGTGAGTCATGTTATTGTTTCACGGCTAATCCAGTTTTAGAATTTAGTTACTACTGAGAGTGTGTGTTTAACTAATGTTTTAGTGTTTTTCATCATATTACAAATGTTACTTTATATTAGTTTCTTCATTTGGTAATAAAATGATTTTCATTACTGACTTATATTAGGCTAGATACCAACACTATACCAAATGCTTCCTCCTGTACTGTAATTACTGAGAAATAACAGGAAGAACTGTTGAATACACTGAGTGATACAACTGGGAAATGAAGCCAGAAGTGAGTCAGTCTCTATAACCGCCTGTATCAAAATGTCCAACTTCACAGCAGAAATAAACACAGCCTGTTATATATATATATATATATATATATATATATATATATATATATATATATATATATATATATATATAAATGGTTGTTTGGATCAGCAATTTCAGTTAAATATATCATATAGCAGACAAACACAGTGATATTTGAGAAGTGAAATGAAGTTTATAGGCTTAACAGAAAGTGTGCAATAATTACTTAAACAAAAGTAGGCAGTTTTGGGCACCACAACAGAAAAATTACATCAATATTTCGTAGATCCTCCTTTTGCAGAAATAACAGCCTCTAAATGCTTCCTATAGCTTCCAATGAGGGTCTGGAGTGTGGTTGAAGGTATTTTTGACCATTCTTCTTTACAAAACATCTCCAGTTCAGTCAGGTCAGGTTTGATGGCTTTTGAGCATGGACAGCCCGCTTTAAATCACACCACAGATTTTCAATAATGTTCAGGTCTGGGGACTGAGATGGCCATTCCAGAACATTGTAGTCGTTCCTCTGCATGAATGCCTTTGTAGAGTTTGAGCAGTGTTTGGGGTCGTTGTCTTGTTGAAGTATCCAGCTCCGGCACAACTTCAACTTTGTCACTGATTCTTGAACATTGTTGGCAAGAATCTGCTGATACTGACTGGAATCCATGCGACCTTCAACTCTTACAAGATTGCCATTACCTGCACTGGCCACACAGCCCCACAGCATGATGGAACCGCCACCAAATTTTACTGTGGGTAGCAAGTGTTTGTCTTGGAATGCTGTGTTCTTCTTCTGCCATGCATACCGCCCCTTGTTATGTCCAAATAACTCAATTTTACATTCATCAGTCCACAGGACCTTATTCCAAAAGGAAGCTGGCTTGTCCAAATGTGCTTTAGCATACCTCAAGCGACTCTGTTTGTGGCATGTGTGTAGAAAAGGCTTCCGCCGCATTACTCTCCCATACAGCATCTCCTTGTGCAAAGTGCGCTGAATAGTTGAACGATGCACAGTGACACCTTCTGCAGCAAGATCATGTTGTTGGTCTTTGGAGCTCGTCTGTGGGTTGAGTTTGACCGTTCTAACCATCCTTCGCCTCTGCTTCTCTGAGATTTTTCTTGGCCTGCCACTCCGGGCCTTAACTAGGACTGTGCCTGTGGTCTTCCATTTCCTCACTATGTTCCTCACAGTGGAAACTGACAGCTTAAATCTCTGAGCCAGCTTTTTGTATCCTTCCCCTAAACCATGATGTTGGACAATCTTTGTTTTCAGGTCATTTGAGAGTTGTTTTGAGGCTCCCATGGTGCCACTCCTCAGAGAAGATGCAAAAGGGAGAACAACTTGCTACTGTTCTTATCTGTTGTATAAGACAGCATTAGTTTTATCTCTGGGTACCGATAGTGTCTTCAGAGAATATCCAGAGAGTTTAAACTGCAGAGATTTGAAGTGCAGGATGACACCATAGTGTTTGTGTAGCAATTTCAAGTAACTCCAGTTAAGAAGTTAAGTACAAACACCAGAAATGAGGTCAGCCAAATTGTATTCAACAGTCAGAGCTCAATACTACACACACTTCAGCTAACAATGAGTCTTTACCTCAGCAAAAACATGCTTAGTCATTCTCCAACACACAGTTAGTATAAATAATGCCACGCCTCCGATTTGAGAGCACACAAGATTTGATCTAACTGGTTACACAGATGACGTCTAGCTCCAGTCTCTCTCTGCTGTGTTGAACAGCATATTGTCTTGTCTCCTAATGCGCACAGAGTTTGAATAACTGGAAGTAAATAAATGAATGAATATTTGAGTGGAATAGATTTTTGATGAGTCAGACTCTCTCTCTCTCTGTCTCTCTCTCTCACGCACACAGAACTGCAGGTGCAGCGAGAGGAGAATGTATAAATAGCAGCAGCATCATTTACTATTACTACACAGTGAGTCAGGTACTGTAGCTGCAGCCTCCAGCTCTGCATTCAGACCTGTGACTGCCTCTGACTGCTGTAGTCATTTACAACCCTGCACACTGACTCTGACAGATAATGGCACAATTGTTTATTCTAGAAAACATTTCCATTTTGTTACTCACATGCTAGCCATGTTTGATTTGTTGTACAATTTAAAAGATAAATAAAATTCCATTGGATTAGTTCACTATTTACACTAAATACTAGATACAGAAATTACTCTTCCACATTGCATGAAGGACGTACGTGATCTAGTAGAAGCAGCAGAAATGATCTTTGTGTGTTAGTTCTTAGCTGTGGCCAAACATGGGGAAGTTGGTTTGCCATTTAGTCAAATTTAAACTTGGTCCAGACCAAAATTACACTCACCCCACTGGTCAGTGAAATTAACTGTTGATAATTTGTCAGCTGTTTACCAATTTTATGAGGTGTGATCTCTGAAAAAGAAACAAATCTATCATGCCCGACTGAAAATAAAAATAAACATTTTTGGGGGCAGATACTGATATTTAAGAGCCCCTCAGAGTTACCCTCATATGCACAAGTGAAAAAACTATGTGCTACAGGAAGCAAAGGGTGTGCAGACTTCATCCCCACTGATCACCTCAGCAGCTGATTTTACTCTAAGCTTATCAGGTGGAATGATAACCTGCAGACTGTTGGCTCTTTCTATGCCACATGATTAGCCTCTGCATTAGAGGGTCTTGGCCCACAGTTTGGGATGTCTAGTTGTTTTTTATGACAGCATAGACTAATGTGAATACAAAATGGCATCAGACAGACTGCCAGAATAAAAGCATGCTAATCTGGATAAAGACAGTGCTTATCTCACCCCCACATGTTCTGTCATCTCCTCCTCCTCCTCCTCCTGCTGCTCTGTCTGAGTGGAGGAGCTTCTGACAACTGGAAACATTAAAAGTGACCATAAATGGTGGAGAAGTTGTTTCAGAAAGTATTTAAAAAACTGACAAATTAGAATAAAATCTTTGGAACCTGTAGCTGTCGGTTTGTACAGTTGACATATACTACAGTTACAGATTGACCGGTCTTATGCTGAAAGGTTTATTGAAGCTTGGCCAAGGAGAATGGAGGATTTATTGACATGATGCCACCTCAGTTCTGAAGACACACGTCCTCTCTGACTTGTCTTTTTTGCCCTTGGAATAGTACAACGTGCGCTCGTCCATAATCATTAGTATCTACAGTATAAGGTACATCCCAGTTGGTCATTAGTCTACAATGCTGGACTTAAAGCAACTTGGAGTGTGCCTGGCTTGAGGCCACCTGTAAGATAAAACTTAGCTGGCCGACCCCCGTAGAGGAACTTGATCCCTGCCCAGGATTTACTTCAAAATATAACTTGTATCTGGTGGAAAAGTTGCCACTCAGCCTAGCTTGATACTCAGCTTCCCTATCTAACCGAGGAAGTTGTTTAATACTTAATGAAAGCTAGACATTGGACATCCTGATACCAAAACGTACTGCGACAGCCACTGGAGAACCCAGAAGGTACATAATTAATAGGCTTTTTTAAAAAAAAAAAAAAAAAAAAAAAAGAAATTCTGTGTTCTCTTTAGATAATCTTGAGAACTTGATCTTTTGGATGCTGGACAGTTCCAACTCCACAGCAGGTGATCTGACACCACTCTGTACTGACATGTTCTGTGCGGTTTCAACTGATCTACTTCTTGTATTGTCTGTTTTGTTTGTCATGTTAACACTGCTACAGCTGCTGCTGGCTGAATGGAACTGGTTCCCATGACCTTGTACACATAACTCTGTGTGTTAGTGTGTGTGGGTTGGATTGTGCATGCCTGTGTGGATGCACTGTGTGGTTTCAGGTCAGTGTTGTGTGTGATCACAATGTCTCCATTGTTGTCATTCTAAGTATGTGGTAATACTTTGAGCAGCTCAGGCTGATGAGCTGTGGAGACACACACATCTATGTAATAAGACATTGTTCACCATTGTTAGATATCTGACATCCAGTATTCTTTAGGCTAATTGTCATGTGACAACGTATTGTATCTGAAACTGTAGACAATAAATATGTATAGAATATTTTAAATATCAAAACATTGTATTAACAATCCCCAAATCTGGTTTAAATTTTTTTACAGTGTTTAAAGTGAGTTGTCACTGCTCCCTGGTGGATCAGTGTTCTACAAATATAATGATTAATGCCAATTATAAATTATATTATATATTATAAATTACATTAAAATGTAATTTGATTTGTAATTTGAAAGGAATAAAATTTGATTTATATAGTGTCATATCATCCAATAAAGATTCATAAGTAATAAGGTACTGTTGTTTCGCGATCTTCCACGTTACTGTTGCTCTGAAGGCTGGTTGCAATTTGTCTTTTTCCAGGATCAAAGATGGCCAATTAGTGTTACTCTACTTCAGTAGGCAATAACACACAGGATTCATTGGGGTTGGCAGCAGAAAGAGCCCTTTATTATATTTACAGACACACTGAATTAGTTGCAAAGTTCAAAGAGATTTATTGGAGCAGCCTAATAATAAGTGGAGAAATTGCTGAAGTCAAAGGTCAGTGGTGAGGTCAGGAGCCTGTTATGCTGTAATATTTATTGACACTTGGCCAAGATAACACCACAAATACTATACGCCTAGAATTAGTTAGAGAATGTTTTTACCCATGCAGGTGTTACTGTCCGCATATTCTAGTCTGGAGACACAGATGTCTGCTCACGCAGACTGGAACGTCATTGGTAAGCTATCTATTATGTCTAGGAAGGCCGTAATACAATAGGTCTCTTCGATCCTGGCCCCCACAGTGTTGAGATAGACTGGGACCTACTGTTCTCAATTAAAGCCAAACAATTAATACTGCAGAGGACCTCAAGGCCCACACACAACCTCATGTAACCTAGGAATAGAAAATTCCATAACAGTTCAGCCTTGAAGTAACAAATGCGTGGACTAGTTTTTCTGCACCCGCTTGAGGTACAATGCATCTTATTTTTGCGATGTTAAAATCCTGATCAAAACACAACAACTTCAAGATTTCTTACGGTGGAGCTGGAGGTCAGGGTGATCCCATCACTCTGTTGGTTTGACGCTGGAGGCACAGGAGCATTATTGTATTGTTTTGTAAGTCTATCTGTACTGAAAGCTGAAATGTCCACATGTTCACATTTAATCAAAAGTTTTTATTCAGAGGTCTCCAACATAGGTATGAAATTAACTCAATATTAATATTCTCACATTACTATACATTTGACAGGAAAGAAGTGTCATTTGCCTTCAACAGGGTTGTATAATAATAATAATAATAATAATAATAATGTAGCTGTGTGCACTGAAGCTTTTATTATTTCAGAGTTAATGCCCTGCAGGAAGACCTTGACCTCCACCTTGCTGCAGTTTAGCTAGAATGACCTGCTCCCTGTTCATCAGTCCTTACTTCAGCAGCTGTCAGGCTGATTCAGCATCAACAAGAAGTTTGTAGCCAGTTTGGTCTGTGCACATTTGGACCAAATCTGGACTGTGGGCAGTGTGTAGTTTTTTTTTTCAGCATACTCTTAGAGGGAGGTTATTGTTCTCAGAGCTGCTCTGTGCCTGCAGCCACATTTCCACTTCAAAGCTGTCATGGCTCATTAGATATGTGTATATCCTGACCTGCTCCCTCTTTATAGAACCGTACAGTAGCATACCACACACATACACAGGCTGTCAACCATGTGTGAAACCATGTTGAAAGCAGTCAATACACTGTGATTGATGGTGGTTTTTTTATGACCTCAATGAGGATGTGTTTTCCTGCAACTTCCACATCCAGTTATTTCAACTGACACCATCTGTGTGTGTGGGTTTGGATGAGTGGATAGCCTGTATGGACAATGAACTGCTAGGCTTTAGTTTCATTGCTCCACATTTTTATTTCAAAAAACCTTTATTTCTGAGTTATATGGGTTTTAAATGTCAGACGTATGACAGATACAGATAGGATTTCTGCGAGTGATATTAGCATTTGAGACAACTTACTAGTCCTTCAGCTCTCATTGATACTTTAGGAGTCCCTGCACAACATACTTGTGCAGCCATTAACAGAGAATGGCATATTGCATGGTATGCATACCAATAAGCTTGGTATTCATGTGCTACTGTCTGAAAAATGGCTTGAATGCAGATCCCATCAGTATGTGCAATGGGTCAGTGAAGGGCAAACAAATCTGCATTTAGTGAGGAGTGTGTGAATATTTTCACATACAGTATTATGATTATGCGTTGTACTGCTGAGTGACACTGCCGTGTCAGTTTGTCTGTCCATCAGATCCTGCCCCATCAGTCGCATCATTAAAGGCAATATCATAAACCTCTACAGCGTAGGCCACCCTCAAATACAAGTCTGTTTGTTGTATGCTGAAAACATAGCCATCAAATATAGTTGGCCAACTTGGAGCCACATTCCAGATTCCATGTCATATCCATCTTAAGATAGAATTAGTTTTTCTGCATCCGCTTGGGACACGATGCATCTGATTTTGGTAATGTTGCGTAAGTGGAAGAATGCAGTCCTCAAATTTTGTTTTATGTGGACATTAAAGGACAAATCCTGATCAAAAACAACTCCAAGATTCTTTACGGTGGAGCTGGAGGCTAGGGTGATCCCGTCTAAAGTAACCAAGTCTCTGGAAAGAGTTTCTGAGGTGTTTGGGTCCAATTACAAGAACTTCCGTTTTATCTGAATTCAACATCAGAAAATTGTAGGTCATCCAACTTTTTATATCCCTAAGGCATGCTTGGAGTTTAGTTAACTGATTGGTTTCATCAGGCTTGATCGATAAATATAATTGGGTGTCATCAGCACTAAGATCTAACAGGACGAGTACAGAGATGAGTCCTTTGTCTGTTGCCATTAGGAGATTGTTTGTGACTTTGACTCGTGCGGTCTCTGTGCTATGATGCACTCTAAATCCTGACTGAAAATCCTCAAATAAACTGTTCCTATGGAGAAAGTCACACAGCTGATTAGCTACAGCTTTCTCAAGTAACTTGGAAAGAAAGGGAAGGTTTGATATTGGTCTATAATGAGCTAAAACCTCTGGATCTAGAGTGGGCTTTTTAAGAAGAGGTTTAATTACAGCTACTTTAAAGGACTGTGGTACATGTCCTGATAATAAAGACAGATTAATCATATCCAATAAAGAAGGGCTAACTAGAGGTAAAACATCCTTGAGCAGCCTGGTTGGGATGGGGTCTAGGAGACAGGTTGATGGCTTAGATGAAGAAATTATTGAAGTTATTTGATGAAGGTCAATGGGAGAAAAACAATATGTAATATGTAACAGGTTTTGCAGCTGATTCCAAACTTGCTGTATCAGAATGCAGATCAGTGCCTGTCGGAGGAGAGGCATGATGAATTTTGTCTCTAATAGTCCTAATTTTATCATTAAAGAAGCTCATGAAGTCATTACTAGTTAGACCCAGAGGAGTAGATGGGTCAATAGAGCTGTGGTTCTCTGTTAGCCTGGCTACAGTGCTGAAGAGAAACCTGGGGTTGTTCTTGTTTTCCTCTATTAATGAAGAGTAATATGCTGTTCTGGCATTACGGAGAGCATTTCAGTTATCCTTTCCTGAACTTTTTTGACAGTCACAGCTGCATGAAATGTATTTTTAACCCATAAGAACCCATGGTGACACCAGTGTAACAAGCACATTGAATGTCCCAGACTCTTCTGTATAAAGCTTTATGCCCCTTATTAAGCCCAGTGTGACATATATGTGACAACACAGATCTTTGGGAATAAAGTGTTATTCTGAAAAAAACTTTAGAAATGTGGTCCACTTGGTCTGTGGTATAACCCACATAATTTTCCTTTAAGGATATATGGGTCTGGGTTCTTATGGGTTAATGTTCCCTCGTCAAATTCAGTGGCAGAGATTGCAAACTGATACATAATATTCCTGCAGTATCTTCATTCCATTTATTCGATTATACTAAGTAATTTATAGATGTGCAGTTGTGGTGGATGATCATCCACCAGTGAGCTTGGGTGCTTGCTCATAGTGGAACTGTTGTCTAGAGTACAGTCTAGACCTGTTCTGTACGAAGTGTCATGAGATAACTTTTGTGATATAAATAAAATTTAATTGAATGTGGCATCATGTGAAATGTATGAACTACACATTCCCGTAGCATGTAACATCAGTGTAGCATTCCAGGTCTTAACTGACACTAAATGGAATAGTGGAACAACACTGTATGCTTTGGTTCATTACACTGAACATCAGTAGACTTCTGATGGTGTCTGCTGGTGTACTGTCCTGTCATGCCACCTTAGACATCAGTGCAAAAAATGATAATGCACAAATATTTGTTTTTAATTTTTGAATATAACAATATATGACATGCCTTGTCAATGCATGCGATGTCATAGATCTATAGATAGAGCATGAAACAACAACAAAAACCACCATTCAACAGTTCAGAAAGTTAAGCTTTTATCAACATGCTCACAAATGCTATGTGTAAAAACAATACAGAGCATGTGAAGAATCCATATTCACACATTCTGCCATGATGAGCACAGCAGCATTCAGCAGCAGGCACACACACACACACACAGAGCTTTGAGAAAGAGGCTACAGTTTTTTTACGACTGGTCACACATTTCTCTACTATATTTCTCTACTTTCTCTAACTCTAAAAATACACTTCAAAATAATAGTAAAAAACATATATGTGTCGCCAGACTATATCACAAGTGAGATATAATCTGGGAACCACCCAGTCCATAGTCAATCATGCCAGTTGTGATGACGTATTTAGAGCGACAGAAATTCGACGAGAAAGAAAAGCTGTCATTTTTCCCAATCTCTGCAAAAACAGAAGGCAAGATAAAAACATGATTAAACAATGGCACCAGACGATTACTGTCATTTGTGTAAGGTAAATATGAGAGAATGTGGACCCTCCGTATTTGGACATTCAACAGATGTGTTTTTGACTGGAAACGGTCTCAAAAAAAACTACAAGCTTCCGTTTGTCAAGTAGTACGCATCATCATATTTCACCCCTCCCCACTCTCTGATTGGCTCCCTACCTCAGGCAAGCGTTTTGACACAGGTTTCCATGCTGTCTTTCAGATCGGAATGATCATGCAAGGCAGCGTGGGATTTCCCAGGCTAGTAAAGTCCAGTTATACAAAATCAAATCAAATCAAATCAAATAAAATTTTATTTGTATAGCCCAAAGTCATGAAACACATTTAGCCTCAGAGGGCTTTACAATCTGTACAGGGAGTGACACCCTCTGTCCTTAGACCCTCAAAATGAATGTGTATATATTCTATGTCTATGATATTTTGCTCTAACAGACTCTGTTATGTTATCTTTACACTCTCTGTCCAATCAGAGTGAGATGAGGAGAAAGTATTTGAAATTTTGTCACACTTGCTGAAATGTCCCTGTAGCAAGTTGAAGTTTCTTGTGACCTATTTCAGCCTGCTTGCTCCCTCTGCTCCTCATGTTGGGGAGGGAGGTATGGAAGAATTATCCTCTCTTTATTCAAGAGCATAGATTTTCAGTTTGAGAGCATGATTTCTCCTTTTCGTGCTCAGATTTATTCTCCTCGTGCTCACATTTTGTGCTCGCGCTCAGATTTCTGCTGCTTTCTTTCCAAACGTGTGCTTGGACTCAAACATCACATGCTTGCGCTCACATGTCTTCTTAGTGGACACAACCATTTCACACAGGACATGTTTTGAGTGCGAGCACACTTAGGTTTGAGTGCGTAGACGTTAGATCTGAGCGCGCACAGGACAGATTTGAGTGCGAGCGAAATGTTTGTGTCCAAGAAGAAGAAATGTGAGCACAAGCATGTGATGTTTGAGTCCAAGCACACATAGGGAGGTTCATGCTTCCGACTGTCTCTTTGGCGACTTTCCACACGCTGCGTCTTGCTAAACTGGTTTAGCATTGAGTAGCAGGGTGCTAGGTGGTAACAAGGCCTGACTTGGACGCACCACAGTTAGCTCAGGCCACCCCAGGATGTTATAGTCTCCTATGTAGCATGTGGTGACATGTGGTTACACTATGGAACCCAGGCAGGCTTGGTGTTATGGCTGCCTAGCTTCCTTTTGCCCACTCAGCAGTTGGGTCTGAGTTGCTGTACATGTGGATTCAGTTGGCAAAATGGAGGAGAGCACCAGGTGTGCAGCTATTTTATAGGGCATGTGTGATACCAAAAAGATCTGTGTCACACACAGGGACAGACACAGACACAGATAGAGACAGACAGACACAAACACACAGAGACAACAACGTGACTACATGCTAGTGCTGCTCGGTGGCACATACACTGGAACTAAGTGGTTAGTAGTTGATATGAACTGCAGAGCGGGTCTAGAGCCAGGGTTTGGTTTGGTCTTTTGTAGGTATAATGCAGCATCTGTGGATATATAAACATATATTCTAAGATGATAATAACGGTTCTGAATATTATATTGCATTTCTGCCATATTTTGTAGGAGTGAATATACAGTTCTCAGGAGAAAGTCCTCACAAGTACAATATAATAAATGTGTGTGCATGTTTGAGTAAGTGAGTGAACCAGAGAGAGAGTGACAGATACAGGGAGGTCTGGTGGAGAGCTCTGTTCTCAAGCTTGTTTCTCTGTTTGAACCTGCGGGTCCCGCTTCTACCTTGTCATGTTATCCGACCTGCACAGGAAGTGGAGGAGCACAGTGCAAGAGCTCAGGACTCTTCATAGGACGGGAGCAGGAGGAGGCGCTGTGAGTCTGCTGTTATTTTTAGTCTGTCCTCCCTCCCGGGGCTAGGATAATCCTCCACTGCGGAGGCTTATCCAGATTGGAGGTGGGACTGCGAGGCAGAAGGGTTAAGCACTTGTTCCCGGGGTAGGCCTGCTTTGTTTGTAATGTTGTGTAAACTACTCAAACTGAGCTAGACCATGCTGAGGCAGGATGTTGCTAGTCAGTGCTCGAGGTTTGTCTGGGCAGGGGGACTGTGGCCATGAGTCTGGAGCGATTGCCGACTGGCTGCTGTGCTGGCTACCCCAGCTGGTATCACTGTTGGCAGTCTAAGACGGGCAAGATTGGTCTTTCCAGTGGCTGCAGCAAAGGGGGGCGCAGCGCCGGGTGTGGGGGGGCCAGGATCCAGCTGAAGGAGCTGGACACTGAACAGCTGAATGGCAGCCTGGTGGTTCTTTACGCACCTGCTGGGAACTCCTGTCTGCTCAGATTGGTGGGATATGCATAGATGGATGAACGGATAGATAGTCGAGCAGAGTGTGATGATGTGCTATGTATCCTCAGGGTGTCTGCTGCTTTTATATATATATATATATATATATATAGTTCCAGATGTTAATGTTGTGTTTTAAGCCTCTTCTACATCAGTCATATAACTTTCCTCTCACTTGGCAACACAATCATAAGAAGGTGACTAAAGTGAATACAGTTTCTTAGTTGTCTAAGTTGTAGGTGACATTTTGATATACCTATCTTTCATACATATATGTCATGCTCTTAAAATGTGTTTCATAATTTCATATTGATATGCAGTGCACTGCTACTACTCCACAAAAATAAAAAATAAAAATATTGTGATAGTGATAAAATCCTCCTCAGTCAGGCTCACAGTGATATCGTCACATTTAACACATATACTGTGTACATAACGTAAGGAGAGAAGTCATCTATGTGAGAAAAAGCTTAGTTCATTGGATGATTCTTTTTAGGAGTCATTCTTCTGTCATTCAGTGTCCGCTAACCCTGTTGTCTCTGTGTTCTCTATAGAGCTCAGGAATGGAAGATATGGTCTGGGAGCAGTACACAGTGACGCTACAGCGGGTGAGTCACTCACTAACATCTACAGTATCTGTTCATCAACCTGAAGCATCTGGACACTAAAATCTGCATTTATCAATCACCCAAATCTGATAACTTAATCATGATTAACTTCTATTCTTGAACGTCATAAAGAATCTTTAGTACTATTTGTATCTGTGTGTTTGTCAGTCTGCTGTAAGTGAAGCTTCAGTTCTTACAGCTTGACCCCAATCGTGACAACCAATGAACCTGTATCTGTATCTGTATCTGAATGTTCCAAACTTTCAGTCTTTTGTTGTTCCTGTTTTGGAATGTGCTACAGACATCAAATTCAAAATGAGTTTATATTTACAAAAAAACAAATCAGTTTCAACATTACTTTGTACTGCACTCAATTGAATATAGTTTGAAAAGGATTTGAAAATGATTGCATTTTGCTTTTATTTACATTTTCAACATTTCTGGAATCAGAATAGATGGTGGTTTGTTGTTGTTAAATACTGACACATAACGTTAGGGATGCACCGGTTGTGAAATTCTGGGCCGATGCTGATGTTTAAAATAACAACTTGGCCGATCTGTTACATGTATTGCAAACTGCATAACTTGGGTCTTTCTCAAAGTGTCAGAAGTGTCTCTATGCTCAGCTATGGGCTGAATACACATCTGTTCTATTTTTGACACTTGACGCTAGCAGCATGCGTCAATCTGCACAGAGCACCTCGAGTGGGCGGAAGCCAGACACAGAAAAAGCAAAGAGAATCTGGTGGATTTTCAAAATAAAGTACCCTGTGCGAACTGCTTGTTGTAAAACAGACAAAAGCGAAACTAAGTAACTACGTAGCATATTTACACATGTAGAAGCATATTTAGGAGAACATACACTGGAAAATCCAATGCCAAATCTGAGCAAGTAAACAAAGTCTGGTTGGCTAAACGCTTCTGAAACTCTCCCAGTGGTGTTTTTGAAGTTGCGTGCAGGACGGACAGAAAAAAGAAAGGTTTCTCCTTTCTGCGTTCATGCGACATGTAATGAATGTCATCTTTATTTGCCAATGACCGATGGCAGTTAAGTAGGCAAACATCGACAATGCCGATGTTCAGCCGATGCATCGGTGCGTCCCTACATAACGTGTTTACTCTTTATATAGTTCTTTCCCAATCTAAACCAGTTGGTAATATAAGCAATATTAGCAAAATAACCACAATACAACCCCTTTGGTAACCTACCATGACCCACTGAACAGAGAGATTGCAGGAATAGAGTGATCTATTCTGCCTGATTCATTGATCCTTTATTTGCCTGAGGTTTGTGCAAATTAGAATCTGTGGCCCTGACCACAGCTCTGAAATATCAATAGCCTAACTAGGCTGTTTATAGATAAATCCATGACGCTGTCCATGCTGCTGAAGTAGCAGACAGATTCATAATTTTGCCTTGCCAGTGAGCATAATCCCAGCAGAGATCATGTTTCCTCTAAAACTGTACCAAATCATTTGGCAGTTCATGTGTGTTGTGGAGAAATTGCTGAAGCCAAAGGTCAGTGGTGAGGTCAGGAAGAAAGAAAGTGTTGAGGAGCCTCTGATGTCTTATGCTGTATTATTTATTAGCACTTGATCAAGGAGAATTAGAGCCATTCTCATAAAGCATCAGAAGTGCCTGAGTCGGTCTCACATTCTGCCCAACTCGTGCTGGTGGATAGACTTCAAACCCCGAGATAACACCACAAACACTATACGCCTAGAATTAGGTAAAAGAGAATGTTTTTACCAGGGATGGTGTCTTCATCAACATGATTAAGTCTGCAGACACAGATGTCTGTTTACGCAGATTGGAATGTCAGTGGTAAGCTGTCTATTATGTCTAAGCATGCAGCACCAGATTTCAGCAACGTCACAAGGAATGCTTACCACACTAAGGCATGGAAAATGTTGGTAGGACAGCCATTACCACAGCAGTTAGAGCAGGCACATTGATATGATAATAGTTAGTGAAGGTACACTGAAAATGCTTTAAAACCTACAGAAGTAGGGGTGCTTTACGCATTACTTGTTTTTATTTGTTTTGTTTTTTGGGGGGAAAATATCGTTAGCGTTAAATAAATAAAAATAATAAATAAATAATAAAATAAAAAAACAATATTATTTTTTGCCCATATTGCCCACCCCTAGCATACAAATCTGGCTCGCCGTCAGGGCATTGAATTCTCTCAATCATTTTGCTTATGAGACAGCCAGCAGAAATGCAGCCATAGCAGATATCCACCTGTATTCTGCCTCTCCTATGGGTTCAAATGGGAGCTGACACACCGACTTTAAGACCATTGTATCTGTGACAGCACTACAGTGGCCTACGTCTCTGTGCAGCCTTCAAGAGATGACTAACCTGACCTGGTGGAGGCACAGGATGCCAGGAGTAGGTCCTGAGGGCTGGTCCTCTCCATCAGTGAGTACCAAAGGGGACAATGCGTGCATGCCTGAGCAGGAGTTCCTTAATTTGGGCAAACTCAAACGAAAGAGTGTCCACTTTGCTACCCAAAGTGCTCACCCTCCTGACTTTCTCAGGAGGACCATGTGAGGCAGCACCACATCTACGCCGACGTCCCTAAGGTGCCGTCAAGCAGGGCACTGATTGTGGCCGTCCTCCACGTCCGTGCCTCAAGAACACACTTATTCTACAGAAGAAGGGCACACAGCACTGCTTGACAACTTAAATGAATATTTCTGACTCTGGCCTAATGGCCTATAACCCACCAAAAGCAGAGAGTTAAATGACGTAGCATGTATTGGCAAAAGCCAATACATATCATCACAGTTACACAAACCAAATCATTAGCAAATAATTGACTGTACTTAAAATCATTTTGTTTGTGATTGTGAGTGTCACATTGTGTCTGAATATACTGTATTCACTAATTCATTTCTCTTTCTTTAGGACTCCAAGATGGGTTTTGGTATTGCTGTGTCAGGTGGGCGTGACAACCCCAACATGGACAACGGTGAGACATCAATCATTGTGTCAGATGTGCTGCAGGGAGGACCAGCAGATGGATTACTCTTGTAAGTCTGCCAAAAAGTGCCAAAATTCTCTCGAATGAATAATTATGCTGTGGACTGAAGCTGGGTACTGGTAAAACTGTTGAATCCATAACCTCTCCTCCGCTACAACTACTATGCTGTGTTATCCTTGGTGCTCCCCAACAGCTTGAGCTCATTGTTCAAAGCAGAATTTGTGGTTTATGATTTGATTTGACATTTTGTGGAATTATGCACAAAGCAAGACTGTATTACTTGTGAAACATTTTTACTGTTGACTTTGATGATTTTTATTTTGGTCTCAAAATTATCTTATATGTATTTATTTATATATGTATTTGTTGTTTATTATCTGTATCTGTATTTGCATTTTTATTTATTTTTTATTTACTTATCTTTTTGTCCAGTGAGAATGATCGTGTTATTCAGGTCAACTCCATCCCCATGGACAATGTGCCTCATTCCTTTGCTGTGCAGTCTCTCCGTAAATGTGGAAAAGTGGCCAAAATAGTGAGTATGGACCACATACAACTTTTGCACAACTTTTGAATTTTTGGCAGAGAAACAAGGGAATGTTTCATTAATCACTTCACTTCACTAATAAATGCAGTTAATGTGTTTATTCGAGTCAAGCATTGAATCAGAATGTTTCAGCCTGTCTGATGGACATTCCTGTGTGTGAAACCAGTTGGTCATTGTTTGAACCATAACTACAGTGTACTAATAGTTCTAAGAGTTCCCCTGCAGAGCAACAATGATAATCTCCTTTCACAAGATGTCATCTGACTGCTGAATTATCTGCTACGTAAGGACCCAGTGTTCTTCATAAATGTTTGTGGGATAATCAAATAGTTTTGGAACTCATCGGTTATCCCGAGGCCCTTAGTAAGTAGTAAGTCTGAGCATCTGAAAAGCTTGAGACATACCACTGGGTCATTACTACAAATCTGATCAGATCTGATCTGATACACCTTCGGGTCATTACTGTGATGCTATGACCTACTGTAGACCGCCTCTTAGACACACAAATTCCCAATGCAGTGTAACAAATTAATCATTTAGTGGTGGAAACCAGAACATACACATACATACACATAAACGTTTGAAGCCTTTAAAGATCCAGTGTGCCAGATTGGAATATCCATCCATCCATCTTCTGTAACCGCTTATCCTTATCAGGGTCATGGTGGGGCCTGGAGCATATCCCAGCTGGCTTTGAGCGATAGGTGGGGACATTCTGGACAAATCAGATTGGAATTAGAATTAGAATGAACTTTTTATACCATGTATAATAACTGCTACACCATGTCACATGTTCAGGGTCTTGGGCAGTGTGGCCAGCCAGACAAATCAAAGTCATGGTCCCTTGCTTACAGATTCTGCATCCATGTGCAGATATATGTTTATAGAGATATGTTGCATCTTAACACTCCCTCTCTTTAAGTGAATAGCTTTGAAATTCCTCTGTTATTCTTAAATTGTGTCCTATATCTGTGTGTTGCCAAAGCACAAGGCTTTGTTGATTGTGAGGTTGTCATTGATTGATCTGGGCTCAAATCCCAAAGGTCACTGGTGTTTTTCAGTTGTTTGATGTTCTCAGTAACCTGAAAGGCTTTGCACAAAAACCTTCCTAACTAAGCCTTAATGAAATACATAAATGATTTCAATTAAAGGGCTTTGTGTTGTTTGCTCTTTCTCTGTCAGATGGTGAAGCGACCTCGTAAGCTGGCAGTTCACTCACTTAAGCCCCCCTCTCCCGGCGGAGACAGTCGGGATTATGCCCCCTCCACCCAATATTATGATACTGATAATGACAATGGCTGGTACCGAAACGAAGGCCGGGACCACACCTCTGAAAGCAAAGGATACCCAGACCCTGAGTACAGGGGAGGACGAGAGTACAATCTGAGAGGAAGGAGCCGTGGAAGGAGTCAGGAAAGAAGCTCGCCTAGCCCAGACAGATCCAGAAGGGATGGTAGCCGAGGCCGAGCCCTGGAGACCAGTGCTGACCATCAAAGGTACCACAGCCGAGGACGAAGCCCTGGGGACAGCTACCGCATGGAGGACAAGTATGAGCGAGGAGAAGGAGGAGGAGGAAGAGGAGGGAGATATAGGAGCAGGGATCAGCTTAATGACCCTCCATCCCCAGAACCTTCTAGAGAGCTGGAGCCACTAGAGAAACCTGTCAACGTCCTGCTGGTGAAGAACAGACCGAGTGAAGGTAAAACACACCAGCTACTTACCATTGCTGCCCATTTAACTGACTAGGGGTTATGTTTTACTGTTAAAACGGCATGAGCCGCAGGTATAGAGTTCAGCTAACACCTGTCTAAGCATAGGCTTAAAATAGCACGTATTGCAGAGCTATAGATACATAAAGAGGTAGAGAGAACTTACTGATCCCCAAAGGGAAATTCCTGTCTTACAAGTATTGCAAGCACAACATGATGTATACTAAAGGCATGAGATAGATGAAATTAAAGGGACTAATTATAAATAGAAGAAACTCTAAACAGGAAGAACATATGGTTCTACCTTGTAAAAATATACATATAAACTCTCTGTGTAGTTGTGCATTAAATTGAGTGTAAGTTGTGTAATAGTGTCCATCATTCAGGATCAAATATCAGAAACCTCTCCTCTCCCTGCACTGAGGAGAGTCATTATAAAGTGTCATGGCAGTGGGCAGTAATGACTTCTTGTAATTTTACATTGGAGCTGCAAGAGTGTCCAACTGAATCTGCTCTGCTGTCTGATCAGGAGGTCATGAAAAGTGATCATGATCTGCATTAGATTGTACAGGGATGGAGAGTGTTAATCTTCTATAGATTTCCACTGTGTTGATTGGAACTGTCATGTGATCGCCTCTGCAAAAGGCTTTCAGTATAGATGTGTGTAGATAGGAGGCATGCATTTTTATTTCATGAATTTTAAAGTTTGTGGAGATGTTTCAGCCATGTTTTTAGCCATGGTAGCAGTGTATGTAACTGTAGGGCGGCTGGCTTGTCCCACATTTTGGTCTAGCTTCAAATATCTTAACTATTTGATGGATTGTCATGCATTTTTCATGACATCCATGACCCTCAAAAATTAATTCTAGTCTAGTGTGTGGTCTTTCTCCAGATTCTGGGAGATTGGATCTCATTTTCGGGCATCAGGAAGCTGCTATCAATATGCAGGAGACTCCCGGAACTTCCAGGAGAGTTGGGATGTCTGGATAGAGATAAATCCATAAAATCCATAAAAAGGATTTTTAAATTTCCTTCTTTTTGGCACACCTCACCTGTCACGTCTCTATTCCCCACTAGTGCGGTGTGCCCCACAGTTTGAGAACAGTGGGTCTAATTGTAGTCCAAGTAAATGTTCCTCAAATGG
Source organism: Nibea coibor (assembly GCA_023373845.1). NCBI lineage: Eukaryota > Metazoa > Chordata > Actinopteri > Sciaenidae > Nibea > Nibea coibor. Next base: position 325,038 of record CM041737.1, read on the forward strand.
AATTTGAGTTCCTTCCAATATGACTCAGCTTTAACTTTCACAGAATGGGGTGACTGTTTTCATCCCATTGTGTATCAGAACACTGCAGAACACTGTAATGAACTGCTTGACTGTATCTACAAATGCATGTATGGTCAAATTGTTCAGTATAGATATATCTAACCCACCACTGTCATCTGTCATCATAACATAACTACATTAACCTCCTATCCAACCAAACATGTCTTCAGTCAGTTTGAGCAGGAGTTTTGAGTAACTGTGCTGTGTTTCATGTTTGTGTGTCTTTGTAGAGTATGGTCTGCGTCTGGGGAGTCAGATCTTCATCAAACAGATGACCAGCACAGGCCTGGCTGCCAAAGATGGGAACCTGCAAGAGGGAGACATCATTCTCAAGGTGCAGACACATTTCTTCACAGTGCAGTCACACAATCACATCCATCACAGATAAGTCATCTAGCTCTGTGGCTCCTAACCTGAGGTCCTGGGACCCTCCAAAGGTTCTCAAGATGAGTGATGCATGCATGAAGCATGAGTGATGGTTAGATCCTTGCAATACCACAGAGTAGGACACATTCACCCTATTTGATTTTCTCACTGTTGTGAGATGTCTTGATGTTTTCAACGTGTAGTAGCTTGATATAATCGTTGTTTCAATTCTGTAGTGTGTAATTCTGTAGTCTGTAGTGTTACAAGGCATGGATTCAGAACTCAACTGCAGGACTCGGGAGGCAGACACAGGAGATAACCAGTCTTAAATTTCAGGCAGAGGCTCGGTACTCGGGAAATCAGTCAGGTAAAGCAGGCAAACAATCTAAAGGGGTAAGGCAAGAGCAGGGTCCAAAAACAGGCGAGGGTCAAAACCGAGAAGCACATTAGAAAAAAACGCTGGAGAGTAGGAAACATGGTTCGCTAACAATCTGGCACTGGAGAAGGGGAAACGGGGGGGTTTAAATACACAGGTAATAGGGGCGTGACAGGCACAAGGCGGGAAACCGTGAGGCTGGAGTAGGCGGGGCAGAGACTGTGACGCTGAGGTCTACAAGTGGCACAAGCACAATGTGTTGTTTGTTATGCAGCCTGTGATTCATAATCAGATTGCAATTTTTTTCCCTCTAAGTTTATAATTGACAAGTTATCTTACCACTCCTTCTTTCCTGTTTTTCAGCTTCCTTGTCTTTGTGCAGGCTCACTCACAAGCTACACATACTTAAACAGCTGTCTGTTTAATTCCTATGGTTGGTATATGTTCCAGTCGTGTGAAGGTTGGCTTTGCCTGACTGGCTAGCCACGTCTTTGTCTGGTTGTATTTATAATAATAGGTCTGCTTGAGGTTCTGATTCTGACTCTGTCTGAGTTGAAATGATGGTGGTTAAAGTGCTTGCTCAGGTTAGCAGAGATGCTGCTAGCAGCAGCGTTCTGTTAGAGCTGAGTATTTCATCATTAAAAGAAGGGCATAGTTAGTTATAGTTATATGGTTCATTGATCTGACTGGTTGAAGTGGTTCTGTGTAACAATCCATCTGGTGCAGCCAGTTAAGGAGATGATGATTTTCAACAGTGATGTAAGGATTCTCCCTCACCCTGATAACTGCTTTATTTGTGCCCCCTCATTACAAAAGGCAAAACAAAAGATCCCCAGGGTCTTCACTCATATTGAGGCACTGGTCATGTCTGTGTTTCCACACAGCACAGCAGACATCTTTTTTTGTCTCTGGACTCAGTCTTTATGCCTGACTGTGGAGCAGGTAGAGTTGATTTTGGCACCAACTGCTGTCTTAAGGAAACTGTCCAGATACAGTATGGTTCATGTTACAGAAAATGCCAACAATGCTGGGGCTGCTGCATCTGCAACCCCAGCAGGCTGCAGTGCAGCAGCCATCAAAGACCATCATTTACTGAGGAATGACTCACTCATGCTTTGTTCACTTCCATTGGTGGAGGGGCAGCATGTTTTTGCTGCATGGTGTGATCTCTCATTCTACTAGGAGTGTGGCCACATTCTGGTCAGCAATCCATTGGCCTTACTATGGAAGGTCTGTGCAGCAGCATATGCACAGCACTTCGTACTTTAAGGTTTTATCTTTATTATTTCAGTTGTAGCAACTCAAAAGTTCCAGTGTTTCCATGATGGGTCCGTAGCTGGTGCTACTGAATACTGAACCCCAAATTGCTCCTGAAGGCTGTACCCTCAGTGTGTGAATGTGTATGAATGGTTAGCTCCTTAAACTGATGAGCAGTTGGTACCTTGCATGGCAGCCAATGGCATCATTGTGTGAATGTGTGTGAATGGGTGAATGAGATATGTAGTGTAAAAGTGCTTTGAGTGGTCAGAAGTAGGGATGTAACAATGCATTGTGACACAATAAAAAATCGGTGTGACGAGTTGCACCAGTTGACAGAAAAGATGAATCATGAATGCGAGAGAAGGACTCAGGACTCTGTGCAATTAAATTAGGCTATAAACAGATGAATGAATGAATGAACGAATGAATGAAAGTCACAGTCACCACATGTAGCAGAGGACGTCAGACATGGCGATGACAGTGGGTCTAGGAAGTAGTGCAAAGAGATTTGTCCAATGTCTATTGTGCCTCCTGCCATCACTGAGAGCTGTTGTACAGTCTGATGGCCAGGGGGACGAAAGAGTTATTAAAGGGATAGTTCGGGATTTTTGACATGAAGCTCTATGGCATCCCCGTCAGTAGTGTCGCACATCCACACCGACTTACCCCCGACTGTGTCCCGTGGGCCGAGTTCTGTCCAGGTTTGGTCAGCAATGAAAGTAGTCCGACAGGTTTCCTGGGACACGTAAATAAAAAGTTTTTCTTCTCAAAACAGCATGTGTTCAAAAGAGTGATTTATTTGCATCGCAAAACCGATGTCCGCGAAAAAGTCCCACGTCGTAATCACTTGGCCCTACTTTCTCTCTTTTTGTATCTCTGCGCTGCTGCAAGATGACAGACGAGGGCTGGGCTGCGCGGAGAGAGTGTGGTGGGGCCGAAAGAGCCGGGTCGCCCCATTCAGACGCGGCACGTCCGCGAACAAAACTAAACTGTAGCGGCCACTTGCAGCAGCGCAGGGATACAAAAAGAGAGAAAGTAGGACCAAGTGATTACGACGTGGGACTTTTTCGCGGACATCGGTTTTGCGATGCAAATAAATCACTCTTTTGAACACATGCTGTTTTGAGAAGAAAAACTTTTTATTTACGTGTCCCAGGAAACCTGCCGGACTACTTTCGTTGCTGACCAAACCTGGACAGAACTCGGCCGACGGGACACTGTCGGGGGTAAGTCGGTGTGGATGTGCGACACTACTGACGGGGATGCCATAGAGCTTCATGTCAAAAATCCCGAACTATCCCTTTAAGTCTGAATGTGGAGCAGGGTTGAGACAGCAGTCTGACACTGAACACACTCCTCTGCCTGATGAGGGTGTTGTGCAGAGAGTGGTGAGCATTGTCCAGTATGGATATCAGTTTGTCCAGGGTAACCATAACTATAACCAACAACCATAGATTGTATAAAGACACATCTGAACAGATACGCTGGGGACGCTGGGGCCCATCGTGTGTTGTCAGTTTTGGACAAGGGCTGTTTGTTTTTTTTTTTTTTGTTTTTTTTTTTTGTTTTTTAGGGCCCGAGCACGCACTTTGTGCAGGGCCCTATTGTTTTTCGAATGGTCATTTTCTTCCCCAAAGTAAAACGCATTTTCAACGGCCTATATGTACTCGAAAACTCACGAAAATTTGCCTACCCCCCCAAAGTTGGGCGTATTTTGGGGGTCTCGCACATGGACGTATAAAAGTGGCTCTACGGCGCCACCTACGTTTCAGTTGTCGGAAGAGCCCCTCGACGTGGTTTCATCCACGTGTACGAAATTTAGTGGGAGTATGTAAGATACCGAGCCGCACAAAAAAGTCTCTTGGTGGCCTGGGCTATCGTGAAGCGTACTGCGTCCATTTTGTTTCAAAGTTGGCGTTTTCGTGTTTTTGGGGTCATTTTCAGGGGTCGTATTTGACCGAACTCCTCTTAGAGCTTTCATCCTATCTGTTTGAAACTTGGCGTGTGTGTTCATAAGGCCTCAACCATGAAAAGTTATAAAAAATCGCGAGTTTCGGATTTACTGCGTTAGAGGGGCGGGGCCACGAACTTTGGCGTGTTGGCGTGAAATTTCGACGTTCTATACCTTTGCGAAAAATACTCCAATCTTCACCAAACTTCTGATATATAATCGCAGTCTGGCCTAGAATACATTTCCATAAAAATATTTGGAGATTTTCACAGCGCCTCCTAGTGGCGACAGAAAAGACCAGTTTTACGAAATGACGTCCAGCTCGGTGGATGTTGTCAAGGCCTTGGGGTTGACATTTGAGAAAGAATTTCAACTTTTCATCAGAGGGCGTGGCTGTGACGGTGCGCCAAAGTCAAACGTGCAGATTTTTTCGATAAAAAAACTCCTCCATCGACTTTTTGGCTGATTTTCAGGCAAAACCGTTGGGCTTTCTATTACTTTGTCTGAGCTGTCTGAAACTTCTTGTGGTTATTAAAACAAATAAGATGCAAAGTTCGGCTGCTTCATTAATTAGGGGGCGGGACGAAATTGCTCCATAGCGCCTCCCTTGATGTTTTCTCCAAGGCAGCCCTGCCACAATTTTGGACACAGAATTTTGAAACCTCAGCAGAACTGTAGAACATGGAAAGACCTACAAAAAAGTCTCTTGGAGTAACGGGCTAAAACGGACAATGAAAATCACCGTTTTTGGTGTTTCAGGCTGTCTAAGAAGGGGTCCTATTTGAACAAACTCCTCCTGGGTATTTTATCCAATTGACTTCAAACTTAGTAGGTGTGTTCACATAGACTTCCTGAGTAAAAGTTATCAAAATTATTACTTTTGATGAAATGGTGTGGGTGTGGCGCTCCGTCAGATTTGACCATTTGTCCCAATTCTGGCTAATGTGTGTAGTCAACTTGCACAAACTGTTTTGAAGGCTTCAAAGGCTCGCGCCTTCCGACGTGCCAGCCCGTCGAGTTGCGCAGGAGTGCAAGGGCCCGTTCAATGTTGCTTGCAGCTTTAATTATTTTTTTTATCTTAAAGGTTTTTACATGTTCAGAAAAAAATCCAGCTTGTTTATTGTGTTTTGAAAGAAATCGGAATGAATTGCCTTTAGATGGATTTTAATGTTGCTACTGAGTCTACACTAGCATCAGCTATTCTACCTGGCATTAGGTGGGTAACTCTTTGTTGTGACACTACTGGTATGAATCATCCACTTTTACCGCTACAGGCATTCAGGAAGAAATTAAACAGAACAGAACAGGAATTTGAACCAAGGAAAATTGCTCTCTTGGAACCTTTTAGGCAGCATGTACGCTGCCACGTGGTATTTACAGTATAGCTGGGGTAGCAGGTAGATGTAATTTGGTTTATAAAAGATGTTTACTGTGTCACAAAAATTGTAAAATCTAAGATGCTGACTGGGTGCGGCAGCAAAGTGTTCAGACTGTAGCTTGGCAGGGCTGTTTGTGTTGGTTCTAGACAATGTTTGTGGTTCCACCAGAAGCAGCTCTTCTCTCTGGTCCACAGAGAATGCTCTGCTGTAGGGGTGGGCGATATGGGCAAAAAATAATATCTCGATATTTTTCGGGATTTTAACGATAATGATATTTTCTCGATATTTTCCAAAAATAAATAAAAACAAGTAATGCGTAAAGCACGCCTACTTCTGTAGATTTTAAATCATTTTCAGTGTAACAAGCTGAAATTGGAACATCTGCTTTGTTGTGAAGTGACTTACACAGCTGATTAAGATATGACTCTTTACTGGTTCACCAAGGACAGGCACACACTGAACAGACAGGGACACACACACGGCACTGTGTGCTCTCCCTCGCCAGCTTCCTTTCTCAGGAGTAACATGAACATGGCAAGTTGCATACTTAAAAACAAATTTCTATACAACACTAATCTGATTCTCCCAACAAAGTTAGCAAACATAGTTACCAATGCATTAGCATTTTATGCTAGCGGGACTCCCTTGCATAACTAGCATCACATATAGTGCTGCTATTTGAGTCCAAAGTGAAAGCAGCCTTGTGCAGCGCATATTGTGTATGTGGAGTGAATAGAGTGAAGAAGTGCCATATGTGCATATTCTGTAGATGATGCTGTGTAGACTTAAAACTCCAAAGTGATTTTTTAACCAGTGATTCAATTCATACTGGGCCACGTGCAGTTTAATGTTTCTCTCTCTCCCTCCGTGTCCGTGGAGACAGCTACACAGGCGCCGTGCACGCACACGCACAGCGTCTCTCCACCTCACTCCCTTTGCTCATCATCAAGCTCCCTGTCTCAACTGGTCTTTCGGTAACTGTTTCGTCGTGCGTGTCATTGTTTTGGCAAGCTAACTTGAATGATAATGTAAATTTGCACATCATTAAAACAACATTCACGATAATATCGCAGACGATATATATCACGCACCCCTACTCTGCTTTTGTTTTTTTGTTTTTTTAATACAAATGCTGCATCAGGCAGCACAAAGAATGAGCTGGCTGGAAGTCAGACACAGAACCAGCACAGAGAATCTGGTCAACACTCCAGATCATTAAAACAGACAAAAGGGGAACAATTTAATTATGTAGTCCACTTATTCATGGAGTGTGTGTGTGTGTGTGTGTGTGTGTGTGTGTGTGTGTGTGTGTGGTGTGTGTGTGTGTGTGTGTGCGTGCAGATCAATGGAACAGTGACTGAGAACCTCTCGCTGCATGATGCTGGGAAGCTGATAGAGAAATCAAGAGGGAAGCTGCAACTAGTGGTCCAGAGAGACCACCGCCAGATCCTTGTCCGTATCCCCCCCCTCGCAGACTCTGACTCTGATAATGACGGTGAGTCACTGAATGCATCGTCTTACCAACAAGGTTAGTGTTCAGCATTAGGTCAATAGTGGTTATCATGTGGTGTAGTCACTTACAGTGTCTCTCACAGGTCTGACATGTATTTGTTGGAGTGCTCTTCACAGTAGATGGTTGTTTGTCATTAAACAGATGACATGTCTGTTTGTAATTTGATTTAGATTACAATTCAGCCTACATGGACTGCTGCATGTTGACCTAAGCAGACAAGCCATCTGTGGGAAACACTGTATGCTATGTCTAAGATTATTGATTAGTCATTGAGTTTCAGGAGTTGACATTGTTTGTTCAGTTACATCATGATACAAACATACAATATAATCCAGTATAACATGCACTGTTTTGGTCCTCTAGTAATATATAGATGACCAATGAAACAGAGATCTGCTCCAGGTTGTGGAGGTTGAAGTGTGCAACCAGAATAATTCTAGATTTGTTAAATTCAATAGATAATCAGGATTTATTACTAAAGCATACTGTAGAGATAATTTATATAGTGATCTAACATTGAAATGATTCTGTTAGTGCTAATTATTGATTGACTGATTATTCATTCATTTATTTAGCATTCTGTTAAGTTGAATATGCTTAGTGTAGTGAATCATATGAGCTCATAGTGGAGCAGGACAGACATTCAACAACATTCAAGGCACAATAAAAGACCCCATCAATAAAAGGATCTAAAAACATGTGACCATTCAGGAGTCAAACAGCATCATGGAATGTTCTCCACAGAGGGGAGTTGCAAGCTGGGAAATATCGCTCTCAACTATCAGAGCGTCATCCTTTAATGAAGCCAAACGCATTACTTTCACCAGTACACCCAACACAGGGATGAACCATTCAGACTTATGACTCACCAGTTAACCTGCATGTTTCTGGAATGTTTCTCAAAAGCCCCCAAAATGTTTGAGGTCCATAAAATAAGTCTGAAAGTTGTGAATAAAACACAATTTTTTACACATTACTTACACATTACCGGTTTTAACTAACTAATAAAAAGTGGATAATTATTCTTTGTGACACACTTGAGCCTCCATGCAAAACACACTATAATGAATGAAATGACTTAAAGCGAAGTGTTTATTGGCATCATTTTTAACTGTTTCCTAGGGACATTCAGTTTTAGTCATGTTTACATACACCCAGGTTAAAAATATCTGGCATTCAAGTGGCTAAAATTACCATCTGAAACGAAGTGGTCTTGAGTTTCTGCTTGCAGCTGCTCAGCTACTGTGTATCACTCAAAAACAGAGAGGTCACCAGTAGGTCAGGATTTAATCAAGACCTTACTGTGGGCTGATAACTGCCCATCCCTTTAGTTGAAATCTGACTAAAAAGTGATCATACTGATTTAAAAGTGTTCATCTTGACAAGCAAAAGCGATCCCTATAATCGCTCAAAAGTGCAATCTTTGTCTGTTTTCTCTTCCAGATAATATGTCATACTTTTAGATGAAGGACCACCCAAGACACAGCATGTGTAACAATCTGTTGCCTTACTCTAAGCTGTAAAACGGCTGTGACACAACCTGACTAAGTTGTAAAGCTTTCACATCTTTTGCACTTCTCTTTATACTGCTCTAAATCTTTTAACTTTTTAAATACATGATTCATTTTCTTGAATAAATAAACACATTTTAATCACTATGTACTTTGAATTGTGTGATTCATTTGGTATAGACGTTAAATAATGCCAGTGGACAAAGTCTTCAGATGAATGTTGTCAGATATCTGAATATTGAATCATATTGCAAAGGGTGATGATTTATTTTTGTGAATACAGAATGTTGCATGACAAAGCGTGGCTCATAAAGCGGGTAAGATGGTTTGTTGAATTTTCAGTGTTATAACATATTAATGATTTGTCCTAACAGTGTAGCGACTCGCCGTTGTCTGTCCAGGTGGTATATCTGAACACTCATCCTCTTCCTTTTGTCTCCTGCTGCATGTTCATTCTTTTATCATGCTCACACATCTCATTACACTGACAGACTCACTACAATTCACTGAGGAGTTTGGCTCGATGGGCTTGTTAGAATGCGACTAGAGTGCTGCAGATTAGCTGTTTAGTGTACACCTAATGCTAATACAAAGAAGGCCCATTACCCTCATTTAAATATCTAATTTAAGTTCTTTGTTTCATATTCGTACTTTGGTACTTGGTTTATAAAGTGTTCAGAGTTTTCCAGTAGTATTTCCTCAAAAGTCCTTCTTGAATATCAGAATCAGAATACATTAGTTAGTAGTTAAATATCAAACAAAAAAATCAAGTAGTTTTCTTAAATTTAGCAACATATGGATAAAGAGAATATTTGTCTGTCAGTCACTGGGTGGACAATAAGATACAGATAGAGTCATCCCTTCATCCAAACCTCCAGCTACTCCCACAGCATTCTAGATTAGATAATCATGGATTAATCTCCACAGGTGATTCAGCAGTATTACAGCTGTGTGTTAATGTGCGTTTGTAAATTTTGGGGAGGATCTTCACAATGACAGAATGGTCATTAAAAAGTAACTTTAAAGGCACATGTGTTTTTATCAGAAATAAATATATAACAAGTTTGCATTGAAAGTGAGTAGACTCAAATAAAAATAATAAATAATTTGAAAACGTTCAACAGCAACAACTGGGGCGGCTGTGGCCGCTGCTGGAGGTAGAGTGGGCCATCCACTAAACAGATGATCGGCGGTCCAATCCCCTCCAGCCTGCATGTTGGTGGTTGGTTAGCTCCTCAAACTGATGAGCAGTTGGTACCTTGCATGGCAGCCAATGCCATCAGTGTATGAATGTGTGTGAATGGGTGAATGAGATATGTAGTGTAAAGAGCTTTGAGTGGTCGGAAGACTAGAAAGGAGATATATAAGTACAGTCCATTTAGCATTTACATGTCTTTCCAGTCTTTTTCATTAAAACTATTCCCCCTACCTTTTTGGTGATACTTGATACATCTCTGGAGTCTAGCCACTAGTTCAAATACAAAGATCTGTCACTTACTAGACTGACTGACTAACAACTAAAGCTTTGTTCCAGCAGTCACTTGGTAGTGAATCTTAAAGCACTCAGACTACGTAAAGCCACTAATCTCCACACACACTAGCACTTTAATGAAATAAATCAAACATGTTTCTTAATGTAATTAAAAAGTTCCTGTGGTAAATCTGGCTACAATAACAAACATGTCGTATGTATGAGAGAAAGAAGTCCTGCTGGAAAAGGTGAGGAACATCCAGTCTGTCCTGTAGCTGTGGAGACTCAAGTGTTTGATTGACCAGCCCACACTGCCATCCTGAGTCCCCCTCCTCTAGACGGTAGACAGAAAACTCAGTATTGATTGGTTCTTTGTGATGGCTCTATATCAACACACCACCAAAAGTTTGTGCTGAATGATGATTTTTTTTTCTTGATATATTTTGCCAACAGTGACCATAATGAAATTTTACACAATATGCTCATAATTCTTCTTTTCTTTCTGTCTGTCTTGCTCCTCTTTCACATTGTGTGTCTCTGTCTTCCATTTCAATGTCTCATTCTCGCTTTTCAGCCTCCTGCATGCAGAATGTCTTTGTGACCCTAATCAAACTAATTACCACATACTAAATTGTACCTGTTGAAACACGGCTGTGCCTCCTTGACCTCTAACTGCTCTTAAATGAAGGTAGAACTGATCTGCATAAAGTCATGAAGGAATGCAACAATCCTTTGAAAAGCGGCAGAGTTGTTGGCTCTTAAAGGGGTTTGTCATGGCGTGTTGACTTAGCGCCACTGTTTTATTTGTTCTTTTTTATGTGGTTAGCCCACTGATCACCTGGCAACTAAGTCATCAAATGTTTCTTTAGTTTGTGGTTTCTTGGTGTTTCCACCTCCAGCCTCCCTGCCTTTCTTCAGATCAATGTATTGAGTGCCACACTCTGACAGATAAAAGCAGCTAAGTCAAAGATTCTGACACCCATGTTCACTTCAAATGAAAAAAAAATCACTTGTACTGAGTGAAAGCCAGACAGTCTCTGTGGAGCACAGAGCTGTGTGTAAGCACTTTTTTGACCAGCTTGTTTCTTGGTTATAAAGCAGTATGGATCCCATGAGGCAAGAGCTGCTGTCATACTGGCATCTTGCAAAGCATTTCTTAAAAAGAAAGTTCCTAAATTCTTTCTTCTTAGTCATACTGTATCTCTCAAAAGTTCTGTATTATGTAAGTTTTGTATTGTTGTCAGTTTACCAAATTTGTCTGAGCTGTTTACCTTGTCACTACCCTGTCACTATTCTTTAAAGAAGTGGCCTATCTGTGTGAAAAGATTGTACACTTCATCACATCTTGCCCCTCTTTGTTTTGATGATTTGTACTAAACAGTTAGTTTCAAGTGAACCTCATCCCTTAATGACCTAAAGCACACTTATTATTAACAGGAAGGGCTGTGTTCTGAAGTGTTTTTTGTACCTGACCTAAGTCCACAATGGAAGGCCAAGTAAAAATCTCATTGTCATGGACTTCTGGCTACATCTCAAATTCATACAAAATCCTCACAAAAATGATTCTATGATTATTACACTTTGATGTTTGTTGGACTAATCACTGACATTGTGTTAATAATTATTATAATATATATATATATATATATATATATATATATATATATATATATATATATATATATATATATATATATATATATATGAATTTTACAGCTTTACTTCTTTTATTTATTTGTTCTTTTTATTTGTGTTTTGTGAGCTTTGGGCTATACAAATAAAATTTGATTTGATTTGATTTGATTTGTAGTATAGGAATATATATGCCTTTACCAATAGTAACACTATAGTCCTAGTACTGTACTGGAACCATTACTAATCATTACATATACACAATATGGAGCAGTGGCTGTCTGGAAGGTAGAAAAATCATCTAAAAACCTTGGGTGTTTTTGCATAGATCTGAACAGTCATGGAGTTTATGAAATAATGGCTGCTTTTATCTTGAATATTTTATTGTGGCACCAGGGTTTGTCCTCATAATCTCTAATAACATCCTCAATCTGTCCCTGGCAGTAATTAGCTGGTGTCGGGGCTTCCTGAGGCAAGCATTTTGTACTGCTGCTGGTGGTGGTGGCACACTGCCTGAACAGGGGGACTGTCTAACTGAAATGTCTGTCTGTCTGTCTGTCTGTCTGTCTGTCTGTCAGACATATCAGAGATGGAGTCATACCATTCCTATTCTCCCCCAGAGGAGAGGAGGTCTCGCCAGTCTGACCTGTCCTCCCATTCTTCCAATGAAAGAGACAGCCACAGGTAGGATGAATGGAAGCTTGAAAATTCAAGTCTCAAAAACTGATACAACTGGCTTTATATTTTGGTGTGTGTGTGTGTGTGTGTGTGTGTGTGTGTGTGTGTGTGTGTGTGTGTGTGTGTGTGTGTGTGTAACAGAGAAGACCTAATGATGTCTGCCATGATGTCAGCCATGGCCTCTCCGTTCAGAGTACCTGAAGATCCTCAGGCCTCAGCTCAGCTGGACAAAGACACAGTGCACACTGAGGACCTTCCAGGTTATCACTCTATCACTCACTACACCATCCACCTCAGTCTACAGCAACTGTGTCAGACTCAGGATCACAGTCGTCATATTAAGAAATAGACACACAACCCAAAATTTCACATAGCTTACTGGACTAAAAAGTTTTGAGACAGTGAATCTAAGAAAGATTTAAAATCTTGGAACTGCTTCATTTAATTTTTTCGACCATATAGCAGAGAAACAAGCTGTAAACCTGTCTGACTGTTTCTGCTAATCTGATGAATGCAAGTTCATCATGTTGTGAGGGAAAATGGCTCTTTAGCTGCTAAATGCTTAATTATTTTCACCAGCTGTGTGTGTTTGCTGTTCGGTGCTGAGCTGGTTGTGTGGTTTTTCAAGCTTTTTCACTGCTGCTAGTAGTAGAACCAGTTATAGGTGGCAAAGCCAAAACATTGAGCTCTAAACAGTGAATATATCAAGCTATACACGGCTGGTTCATTATATGATTATCTCAAAAGAAAGGAGCAGTATCAGCCGCTCTGACAATCCATTCTGCGTCCTCCAGCAAAAGGCATGCTTTGAACCCTTCTGTAATCTTCAAAGCTTCTTTATACATGTACTCTTACTGACCCAACAGCCTATCGGCAGTTGTAAACATATGAGATGTTAACAGCACTCTTCCTGATTTTCTTATCTACAGTTGCTGTAACGACAACGCCCAAGATTCTCCTCCGACCAAGTGCAGAAGATGAAAAAATATACGGGCGAGTTTTACTCATTTCCTTTCCACACCTACTGTATACATACATATACTGTATGTATGTAGAGAGTGATGATGTTCTGATTGCAATACAATGTAATGCATTTAAAGTACTTCAGTCAAAAGTAAATGTACTTATAATGCAGAAAATGGCTTCTTTATATCATAATGATCAGCAATTATAAATACCTGAATATTGTACTTACATAGAGTACTTGAGTATAAATGTCCAGTTCCAAGAGAAGTTCCACCTCTGCTGAAGTGAGAAGCTAGGTGATCATTGAAATTATTCAGTAAACACAGACATCCTGAGGCCATTGCAGCAGTTTTTTGAGGTGCAGCGTTCACATGTAATACATATTGCCCCATCAACCAGTTGAGTTGCACTTTTGTACATCATTTATGCAATATCACAAACAAACTGAAGATGGAGATGCATGTGTGACTGATTACAGTCTGCTTGACTAGGATGTGTCAAATGACTCATTTTATTTTTTATTAATGGTGGCATTTCCCCTCCTTTAGGCCAAACACAGTGATGGTGAACTTCCAGAAGGAAGACAGTGTTGGTCTGAGGCTGGCAGGAGGAAATGATGTTGGCATCTTCATTGCCAGTGTTCAAGAGGGCAGTCCTGCTGAGGAGGAGGGTCTGCGCATCGGAGACCAAATCCTAAAGGTAGCCATTCCATTTCATAAACAAATATAAGCCCACAGTTCAAACTACAGTGTGAATGTGTGTTTACTGACAATGAGTGTTGGTGTATTTGTTTTATTATCTTAATATAAAAGCATCACAATTATTCTACATTTTGTGTCTTGAAGGTGAACAATATTGATTTTCAAGGTGTAGTGAGAGAGGAAGCAGTGCTCTTCTTGTTGGAGATTCCCAAAGGTGAAGTGGTCACCATCCTGGCCCAGAGCAAACCTGACGGTAAAACAAGAAACTCAAGCATATACTCATTACATTTTTCTGCACTTAGCTTTCTTCTTTCATCTCTTCAGTCTTACTGTGCAAATTACTTAAAAAGATCAGAATTTCAACCGTTTCCTGTTCATGTTCCCAACAGGAAACACTGCAGTTTATTTCTAGATCCAATTTGACATAAATCTACCAAATATATTCACTAGAGCACCAAATGTTGCTTCATCTGCTGCTGAAAAAATAAGCCCAAGAAATGTCAAATATTCAAAAATTAAATAAACTTACTTTTAAGTTGAAGAAGAACAAGGAAGTAAGAAAGTATTTAGGACTAACAACTAACTGTGGGTTTGCGGCTCTTTAATCATAGCTTGAGTTGGTGCTCCGATGTTTCAGGAGTGATCAAATGTACTATGACTAGAAATGCTCGATGGATGGAACGTGTTAATCAAAGTCGTTTTAATAGACTAAGCTGTAGTTGTCAGCAGCTTGTGGAATATCCCAGAACACAGCATGCTTTACCACGGTGCTCTGCCAGCTATCATTCTCATAGCTCAGGACCATCATCTTCCTCTTCTCATTTCTCTCTAGCTCTGATGTTTCCATTTAATAAGGGAGACACCAGCTTGTTCCCCCAAGGCTTTTAGACCAGATCAGGCTAGTTTTGGTTCAACAAACCATGAAACACATGGACAGATGCAGCCACACAGATCCACTCAAGAACACATAGGGTGAGAGAGAGCAACACAAACTGTTATGTAATGAGCACATTGGCCCCTTGAGCTTGTACCTCTGAAAAAAAGGCATTTGGCCTTTTTATTGAAAACAGTCTATTTATTAAGCATCACACAATGATTATAGTAGAGAGCTGACTTTACATGGAACCTGTCTGACTCTTCACTGCCCAGCACTGTAAGACATTTAAGGCTGTTGAGACATAGCAGGTATGGGCTGAAATATCTTCCACCAGAAACCGAATTTGAATAATTTGAATAATTTTTTGAATAATAATATTATATTTATGTTGAATTGCTTAACTTGAATAGTTGCATTGGAAAAGAGAATCTGAATTGTAATTTGAAATTGAATTTATTAGTTTGGACCTGAACATTCAGTTCTCAAAATTTAATTTCAATTTTCTGTGACAGACATTCAGGTAGTTGAGGCAGAGCAATCGAGCGCAGATACACAGGACGCCTCTTCGGCCAATCAGCACCTACGTTTCTGAGCATTTAACATTGTGGTCATTTGTTGCCACCCGCAATGAAATGGAGGAAGAACTGCTTTATGGTGTTATATTTGAGTCTAGTGTTGTCACTCGTCCCGTTTTTTTTCCCAGAATTGTTCTCTTTCCCGAGGTGGAAAAAATCTCTCCCATTTTTTGGGGAAAATGTAAAAACTTTATTTGTACACGTCACTTGTACAGAACAATCAACACAAACATAAGCCAGCCTTGGCAGCAGTGAACTGTAGTCAGTATGACTGTTGCCTCTGTTGGTCTTGGTTTTGGGTCAGTGCTTTGTCAGACCACAAACATCAAATCAGGAAGCTTCAAGAGCCTGGAGCAGACTCATGCATTTCCATACAACAGTCAGGCAAATATGTGCATTTTATTTTGAAATTTGAGCAATGAATTGAGAAGTTAATTCTTGATGGTGCATATCATCAAATATTAGGTTGTAGCTTGTTGTCTATCTAACTACAGTTGAAAATATGTGTTTTGTGTTTTAACGTTTCCATTAAGAGTTATTGATCCCGGAAGTTCGAATCTGCCAATATCTTTCCAGCTTTACCGAAGTGGCCAAAATGGCACCTTTCTTTCGTAATAACAAGGAAAAAACCTTTTCTTGTTATTACGAGATCTTTTCTCATAATTACAAGATCGGGATCTCGTAATTACAAGATAATGTGTTCTTTTTTTGTTTTGTTTTGTTTTTTTTATCCAGTGAATGCAATGCGCGCCTATCAAGCCTGTAAAAACAATTTCTGAGGGGGTTATAACAGAAGCAGCTTGCTCTTGCATACAGTAGTGTTATTATGGTATTGTAGTGCCAAAGGGAGGAATCCATTAACTAACTATGAATGAAAACCTGCACCATAGGTATCTATGGTGGGACCCCATCAGGTAGAAATTATGTAAGATGCTGACTCAAAGGTTTTTTTCACATAAAACTGAAAATATTCCTCACTGTATGAAAGGGATAGATGATACTAACAACACCTTGACAATTTAGCAACTCTTAGGGCCTTAAGACATGGTGGTGCTACAGGAAAGCTCTCAGTAAATTATGAGATATCTTTTGTAAAAGTGGAATTTTTAGCTTTATGTGACACTAAAGTAAAGATTGTAAAGATCTTTTTGGAACCATTCATTTTCATACCAAATTAAATCTTAATGTGATCTGAAGTCAAATTCATGCTGGTCTTTAAATTCCACTTTTGTGGTAAAACTTCTACAGTAAATGCATGCTTTTACGTGCTCACGGACAAGCACGACAGTCAGAGGACATGAAGCTGATCAGCATTGACCTTTACCTTCATGCTGTCCATTGTGTCTTAGGGGGAATCACTGCAACTCTGATGTTTAATGACAGATGCACAGCAGCAAAAATAATAATGATAATTATAACTAGACTATTTTTAATGCAAATGTGACTAATAATAAAAAGATAAGAGTTTAATGATCATAGGAGGTCTGCCAGTAGTCTAGGCCTAAGTCAGCATAGAGGTAACTCTAACCATAATTACATTATCTGGCATGTACAGTAACCATTCAGCTAAAAGTGCTCCTCTCTCACTCTTTTCCCTCTCCTCCTCTTATGCTTCCTTCTCTTTGCCTCACTTTTTTGGCTGATTAGTCTATAATGATATCCTGGTGTCGGGACGTGGAGACTCCTTCTTCATCCGGACCCACTTTGAGTGTGAGAAAGAGACTCCTCAGAGCCTGGCCTTCAGCCGGGGTGACATCTTCAAAGTGGTGGACACCCTCTATGATGGGAAGCTCGGCAACTGGCTGGCAATACGTGTTGGCAAGGACAATCAACTGCTGGAGAAGGGCATCATCCCCAACAAGAGCCGGTAGGGACAACGGGTTCCCTCTTTTTAGGGCCTACGAAGCCCATGAATATGTGTTCTCCAGAGGGCTGCAGGCATTGATATGTTTCAGAGAAACTGCTAGTCATGTCACCTAACAGCATCTGAAAGCCCCTATCCAGTGGTAGACCTGGGTGGGGGCTTCGCCCAACCACCCTTGAGACAGACAGGCAGCGTGCAGTTATTGCCTGCATTGTTCATTAAGTTGAGATTGCAAAGACCCAAAAATAGAGATGAGGGTGGCGGTGTGACAGACCTCTTCTACTTACGACTGTGGACTTACGACTGTGTGAACAGGTAGAAACACTTAAAGTCTGTGTAAAGGCAATTCTGAGATTTCTTTCAAAATACATAAAATATGTTGCAAAACAGTTGCTGAAAACGTGAAAAGACTTTGAACAATATATTTCTGAAATGCAGAGTTAGAGGTTCAAACAGTTTTTCACCAGTTTTCAGTCCAGGATTTTGTGGGCGGTCCTTGACTGCTGTGTGAGTGAGTGGGCGTGGCTCCAGCACATTCAGAGGACACGCCCCCACAGTCCTGGAGCTGAGAATTCATTTTTACAATGATTAATAACACTTTCTTCTTTGGTCTGACAAACTCAGAACACATTTATTCTTACTTTAGGTAGACTTTTAAGAGGCAACAATTGTACAAATGAGTTCATTAGAAGCACACTGTGGATAGAGACAGGACTTGTCCCCCTCACTAGATGTGGAAGTCTACAAAGGATTAACCAACAAGTTGATATACACCAGTTCCAACGCAGACTAAAGGATGGAGTTAAACACTCTGCAGTGATAGTGTTCAACTTTTCACACACATAAATAATGGGAATAAGTTGTCATGACATAGACAAGTGTTGTGTTTTTAAAATATACATAAACAGGATACTTTAAGGTGAGCCTACCACATGGGTACAACAAGTGTGACTGCCAGCCAGTCTTGACCACCTACAGTACATTTGCAGATTGTGTGATCAGATAAGCAGGCGAGGGTTACAATGTGTTTCTTTCTAAATTTTCTGTCAGTGCAGTAAATGGACTTGAGTGACTAAGATCTCTGTCAAACCTCATGAGCTGTCACATAGTGGATCAGATGTCTATTCAGCCAACCATTCTTCCACTCACCCTTTCAGTTCCTCTCTCATCTTTTCCTCCATCACCACTCAGCAGTCACCACTTATCTTTAATGCAGCTTTTTTTAGAGGTCTTATCTTCTTCTTTTTCTTCTCTGTTGCTGTCCACTTTTCTTCCTCCACCACATTATACATGCACTTTGGGTCCAGTGTTCCTCTTGTCTTCTGAATGACTTTCATTAACAAGTCTCCTTTCAGTGGTACAAAATTAGGAATAAAGATGCACAACCCTTTTGCACTCCAGTTGCATACATGAATTGGCCCAAGAGGGTTACTGTAATTACAGGTCCAGAGCCCAGGGGCTAGTATATCATTTTTGTGAGACATTATGTCCCATTTGTCACTGAGACCCAATAACTCTTGAGCGTTGATTATAGTATTCATTCACGCTGGGACAAATTTGGATGTACTTTATAATGCACGCATGAAGAATGTAACTAAGTAAGAAAGGAGCATGTTCCTCCCAGTGACGTGATGTGCAAATATGGTAAATAACCACGATAACCATGATGACCATGATGACCTCACACTACAATGACAGAGCAAAAAACTGTGAGCTGTGACTTCTCAACATGTGTCTGTGTGTGGACACACTAAGAACTCTTGGCATGCTAGTTAATAGTGAGAAGAAGAAGTTTTTGGACATGAACATGTATGTGAATAATGTGAATATATCTGTCCTGTCAGAGCGGAGCAGATGGCCAGTGTCCAGAGCTCCCATAAA
Source organism: Nibea coibor (assembly GCA_023373845.1). Lineage (NCBI taxonomy): Eukaryota > Metazoa > Chordata > Actinopteri > Sciaenidae > Nibea > Nibea coibor. Next base: position 344,099 of record CM041737.1, read on the forward strand.
GCTGTTCCAGGTGATCGAGCTGACTTCTGGCGGTTGCGAGCCCAACGTTCTTTGAAGAGGAAGGACCTGAGGAAGAGCAGAGAGAACCTGAGCAGTAAGACTCTGGCCACTCGCTTTCCAGCATATGAACGAGTGGTGCTCAGAGAAGGTGACTGCTTTAGTTGTACAGCATGTTTGTTAGATGATCTGAAGACATGCTCATTGTTCTTATTACGATAAGATGTTCATTTGGATTGATCGGTGAAAAGAGACTCAGCCTGATCCACATTGCCACACTGTTGGACATTGTCACAACCAGAATCTCATGGAAATCAGATTTGCCATGTTTAACAAACTCATATTGAAATATTTATTTGTTTCATTTATCTGTTTTCTTTATTGTTTCTTCTTTGTGTATAAAAGTATTTATTCATTTACTTGATTTATGAATTTTGTAACATGTCATCTCTGTGCCATCTCACACAGGTTACTCTGGATATATTACCCACTTTGCTTTTTCAAGTCAGCCATAACATTCTCATATATGTGTGTGTGTTGGGGTCCACAGGTGTCCAGATTTGGTTCAACATTATATAAATGATGTATAAACTGTGATCAGCAGTGTAACCACAATGTATCGTTGCAGCTGGTTTCCGGCGTCCTGTGGTACTGTTCGGTTCCATCGCTGATGCTGCTAATGAGAAACTGGCCTCTGAGATACCCGAATTGTTTGTTATTGCCAGTGAGTCTCTTCCAGCCTCTCTCTGTTTGTGAATTTATTTTGTTCCTACCTAAATAGATGTTCTGGTATTGCTTATAAATGTCCTGTTTGGTGTTGTTATGTTAGAAACCGAGCCGAAAGACGCTGGTTCTGAGAAGTCCTCAGGAGTGGTCCGATTGAACACCATCCGACAAATCATTGAGCAGGTAACCACACACACACAGACACACCTACAAAATGTCAATTTATGTCATGTTCAGTATTTTAATTTATGTATTGTTGTGCTTTTGGTCCATGCTGCTTCATCTCTGATTTGAAAGGAACATCTCTTTTTAAACAGCATATTGTATGTGCATACAAAAAAACTAGAACTCCTATGAAAATGTACATTTTAGTTTTAATCTTTGCTGTTAATTCACCTATTTGGTCATGTTGGTGTCATCTAACCTGCTGCGGTCTTTGGTATAAATGACAATCCTTGTTGAGACTAAATGAACAACACAAAATACTGCTGAGTAGTATGTTTCACAGCTGGATTTCCTGTGCCTTTCAGTACCCAGAAATTATAGTTCCTCTTTAGTTTTTTTATTCAAAGTAAGCCCTACAATATTCAATTCAATTCAGTTATTTCGATATAGTGAGCAGGTCTAGACCATACTCTTTATAATATTATTAACAGAGACCAACAGTTCCACCATGAGCAAGCAGTTGGTGACGGTGGCAAGGAAAAACTTCCTTTAACAGGCAGAAACCTCGGAGAGACCCACCACCACCATGACTGCTTGAGTTAAAGAGACAGAGTGGGCCATTAACATTGTTCATCATTACACAGGACAAACACGCCCTGCTGGATGTAACACCCAAAGCAGTGGACACCCTGAACTACACCCAGTGGTACCCAATTGTCATCTTCTTCAACCCAGACAGCAAGCACGGCATCAAGGCCATGAGACAGAGGATTGTCCCCAACTCCAACCGTAGCGCCCGCAAACTCTACGAACAGGCCGTCAAACTGAGGAAGACCTGCTCTCACTTATTCACTGGTACAGTTAACACACACAGTGTGTATTTGCTGTTTTTTGAGTGTGTATACTGAGATTGGATGGTTTTCTCATCCAGCCACCATTGATCTGAACTCAGCCAACGATGCTTGGTATGGCAGCGTCAAAGACTCCATCAGAGAGCAGCAGATGCAGGCTGTCTGGGTTTCTGATGGCAAGGTACATACACACACACACACACACACACACACACACACACACACCATTATTTAATCAGAGATAACCAGATTTTACATCCCCCACATGTAAAGTATCTTTCAAATTACACTGTCGGGTGTTTCTGTTATTTTGTCCATCCCATTTATCTCAGTGAGCATAGACTAAATAACAGAAGAACAGCTCTGTATAACATATAGCATAACACCAAAGTGAACATCCAGTTGAATCAAACCTCTAAAATATTTTCAGCACAAACAGTTTCATGAAGGAGGATTTATTGTTGTCTTAGATTGCATTAGTTTAACTAGGTGGAGCTCCGAACTACTCTCTGTATAGCCTAGTTTGTTCTTATTCAGTCTCATTCAGTCTGTAGTACGGTAACTGCCCCTCTATGTTCCTGTCATTTTGGTAGCAGTCACTTATGTGTGCGCTCTGAGCATGCTCACTGTGTGTCTTCCTACTTCCTGCCAGTAGTGCTCTACAGCTTGGCTCTGTTTGTCTTTTTTCTCTTTTGTTCTTGTGCTATCCGTCTGTCCATCCTTCCTGCCTGTACACCCAAGATCCACCATGTGTCTCTTCTAGCTGGAGGGAGTAGAGAGTGATCTGGACTGCCAGGATGTGGAGCGTTTGTCCTTCCTGTCCGCTGACTACCTCAGTATGGACAGCCGGCTGACCTCAGACCTGGATGACACAGCAGATGAGGCTGGGACCTACACCGACAATGAGCCAGATGTTGAGATGATGCACATCTCTGCCATCAGCCGCTCATCTGAACCAGTCACAGCTGAGGAGGTCAGAGTCAAACACACACGCGCACACACACCTACACACATACACACACACCTACACACACACACACACACACACACACACACACACACGCACACACGCACACACAGACTCACACACTCACACACATACAGCTAGTGTGTGTTAAAATAATTTCATCATTTGAACTGTTTCTGTACATGAGTGACCTCCATAATGCTCACTGTACTGCTGTGCACCAGCAGCAAATTCTGACTTCAAAAGTATCTTTTATTATTGAGTATGCCTGAAAGAACACACTATATGTTATCCACCGCGCTTATTCTTCTTCTTCTTCTTCTTCTACTGCTCCCAGAGTTTTTGTCGCACATACACAAAACGACCGGCTTGCAAAGTTATTTCACCGAGCGGTTTTGTCAGTTTACGCCAAACACCACACCAAAAAATGAATGGGTGTGTATTGTGTATATTATGTATGTGAATTTTCGAGAGCTAGAGTGAGTGATGTCATCGCTAGAGTGTAGGGAGAAAGAAAAATTTGTCGAGAAATAAATTTGAAACAGAAATCATTTATAGCTAGAAACGTAGGAAAATTTGTTGCCGTTGCATAGATGCCACTGCTGAAGCTGTCAGTATTAAAGTTTTGGCGTCAGATACAAAGATTTGGCAGCGACACCCATCTCCGGGCCCAGTATACTCCCATGTTAATTTGAAAGCAGAAATTTCCAGAAGCAGCAGGGAGCATCTGCTCTTTACCTGATGACCCAGACCAGAGTTTTTAACATTTAGCTCTCAAACTGGGCACAGAAGTGGTCGACAAGAAGCCCCCGATCACGAATATTTCGGCTTTTGGATACGACACACAGTTTGGTATGTTTCACCACCTCTTCGAGGGGCTTCATTTGGTTTCTCTCTCTCTCTGGGCATTGCCAACTGACATTCTAACAGGTGCTCCTAACTGCTCTACTGATTAGGGCCCAGCAGTTGGCCCTGGTTGCTTGGCAACCTCAAGCCTGCCTGAGGGAGGAGAGGGGGGAGGGGCTATTTTGACTGTTGCTGATGTGCGTCAGACACAAGTCATCTGATTTGACAGTGTATCCAGCAGGACTGTGTTAAATCATAACATAATTTCTAGCCCTGATGACTAACATGCTAATTGCTTACACTAGGTGGTCATTTTAGCAGTTATTTGCACTGTCCAAAATGACAGCGACAGCAGAGTAGCTAGCGCATTAGCGCTAGTCTCTAGCTGACAGACAGTAACACAGACACAGAGAGACAGACCGACACAGACAAGTACACACGCAGAGACAGACAAGACAAACACACCACACACAAGACAATAAGAGCCCATTAAAAAGGCAATGATGACACAGCTTGTTGTATTAATACTGAATTTACTGAGCAGTGTCAATAATAGTGCATGCGGGCAACGGGGCCAGAGTCAGGCACACTTAAAAATTCTTTCGAAATTTTTCTAGTTATATTTTAAGACTGGATTATGAGTAAACTTTTAAATGTGTTTATATTATGTGTTTATAGTATAAATTTGAAACATATTCAATTATTGCTAGAACTGAATGAAACAGAATGAACAGAAGAGTAAAAAGTCACAATTCAATGAGAGATGATAAAAAAGCCTCTGCTTCTTCATGTTTTGTTTGAACTGTGACAGCGCACACATCTCCCTGAATGATTCAGTTCAGTTGTATTGCTTCAGATCAATTCCTTAACACACAGGAGGTGGGGATGGGAATCAAAAACTGATTCTTGTTGAGAACCGGTTCCCAGTATTTCAACTCCTTGGAATTGATTCCCTTATCGATTCTACCACGTGCGTCCATAGCTTACACAAGCCACGCAATGTGGCTAATACTGCAAGTAACTTACTAACACTGCCTATCATGTTAGCGCCATTTGCCTCATTGTAAAACCTGCTATTATTAATTATTAACGTTAACGTGAACACCTTCTCATGCATTACATTTAGATGACCATCACGAGTCTGACTGGCTCAGAGCCAGAGGCTGGCAGGACTCGCTCCAGTTCACGTCTACCTCTAGCTTCTCCTTTCACCGAAGCAGGGATGAGAAAAAAAATGACTCAGGCCAGGATAGATGAATGTCACAGAGCAGTGACTAAGTTTGAGGTAAAAGGCTTGCACCCATTTGCCACAGTAGATGCCCCTGAATTTCGGTAGGTGAATGTGTTTAATTGTATGCTAACTCAGAGAATGTCAAAGTTGCATACTTTCCTCTACGTTAACCAGATGTTTCACTCAGTCATTCATTCGCATTATATATTTTCTAGGGAGATGACAAAGACCCTCAACCCTAAGTACAAAGCCCTAAAATGATGCGATGATGCTAACCGACCTGTTTGTTGTCCTTTTTTTTTCCAAATGAGAATCGATAAAGAACCGAATCGTTAAGCAGAATCGAAAATGGAATTGGAATCGTAAAAATCTTACCAATTCCCATCCCTAACAGGAGGTCAGTGTGAAAATACACGATAAGTGGACTGATAGGATCCATTTGGTTTGAGTGATTTTGTTATTGGCCCTGTGTCTGAGATACCAGACACACCCTCTCACAAACACACAGCCTGATACGCATGTCAGGGTGGTGCTGCCATCTGTAGTGCAGATAGTTGATTACATCTCCAAGCCTGCCATGACAGGAAATTACTAAAAAAATTATTTAGCAGTAGTTTGTGCTGAGTGTAAATATAATGATCAGCAAACATTTAAATCTTAACATCTTGTCATCTGACTTAAACCTGACACACAGTCTAAGAACACAATGAGTCAGTTTTAAGTATTTCATTTTGGATAATCAACACAACAAATTGGGAACTTGAAAATAAGATTTTATGCCTGTACCACATTGAATATATCTGATCATCAACTGGTGAGTGTGAGTGTGACACACCAACTCCTATCATGGTTGTGTGTGTGTGTGTGTGTGTGTGTGTGTAGATCTTGCGCAGATACAGTCCAGACATCAGGAGTCGCATGAGGAAAATCAGCAGCCGGGAAGTCCTGAACAGGTGCAGCCCTCCACCTGTCTTCTTACCAGAAAACAAGGTGAGGGATATCTACACACCTACACATACATTAACCTGCTGACATCACATTTGTAGTTTTTCTCTTTGGGGGCATTCTGATGAATGGGTGGCCTTAAGCAGCTGCTTTGTTCATTTTAATTAACTGATTTTCTTATGTCATGTTGTATGTCATCTAAAATAAGCCAGATAAAGGCATGATGTGAAGATAGCTTGGTGGATATTACAGATTAATATATTTTCATGGTCCTAGAAGAACCATTTTCTCATGTCTCCATCATGATCGCTTCTACTTCCTCATTCATACTGAAAGTCATTCAGTGTGCATACTGTGCATTCTTCGTAGGTAATAACCAACTATGCAGTTGTCATAGAGAGCTGTTTTTCAGTCCACAAACCAGAAATAAAAGAATGAATATTATCTCAAACTAATCATGTGTACACAAGCATGACCCCAAATGAATTTGACATTACTGTTGGAATGTAAAATGTTTACATTGTCATGCGTGTTCCTCAAGAAGTCAAAGGAACTGAGAAAAACAAAACAATAATGATCCAGGACAGAAATAATATTGTCAAATCAAATCAAATCAAATTTTATTTGTATAGCCCAAAGTCACAAACACAAGAACAACCCCAGGTTTCTCTTCAGCACTGTAGCCAGGCTAACAGAGAACCACAGCTCTATTGACCCATCTACTCCTCTGGGTCTAACTAGTAATGACTTCATGAGCTTCTTTAATGATAAAATTAGGACCATTAGAGACAAAATACATCATGCCTTGCCTTCAACAGGCACTGATCTGCATTCTGATACAGCAAGTTTGGAAACAGCTGCAAAACCTGATACATACTTAGACTGCTTCTCTCCCATTGACCTTCATCAAATAACTTCAATAATTTCTTCATCTAAGTCGTCAACCTGTCTCCTAGACCCCATCCCAACCAGGCTGCTCAAGGATGTTTTACCTTTAGTTAGCCCTTCTTTACTGGATATGATTAACCTGTCTTTATTATCAGGATATGTACCACAGTCCTTTAAAGTAGCTGTAATTAAACCTCTTCTTAAAAAGCCCACTCTAGATCCAGAGGTTTTAGCTCATTATAGACCGATATCAAACCTTCCCTTTCTTTCTAAGTTACTCGAGAAGGCTGTAGCTAATCAGCTGTGTGAATTTCTTCACAAGAACAGTTTATTTGAGGATTTTCAGTCAGGAGTCCATCATAGCACAGAGACCGCACTAGTCAAAGTCACAAACGATCTCCTAATGGCATCAGACAAAGGACTCATCTCTGTACTCGTTCTGTTAGATCTTAGTGCTGCATTTGACACCATAGACCATCAAATTCTTTTACAGAGACTGGAACATCAGATTGGCATCAAAGGAACCGCCCTAAGCTGGTTTAGGTCGTATTTCTTAGATCGATCTCAGTTTGTTCACGTCAATGATGAATCCTCCATACATACCAAAGTCTGTCATGGAGTCCCACAAGGTTCTGTACTAGGACCACTTCTATTCAGTCTATATATGCTTCCTCTAGGGAACATTATTAGGAATCACTCCATTAATTTTCATTGTTATGCTGACGACACCCAATTATATTTATCGATCAAGCCTGATGAAACCAATCATTTAGCCAAACTGCAAGCGTGCCTTAGGGATATAAAAAGTTGGATGACCTATAACTTTCTGATGTTGAACTCAGATAAAACTGAAGTTCTTGTAATTGGACCCAAACACCTCAGAAACTCTCTTTCCGGAGACTTGGCCACCTTAGACGGGACCACCCTGGCCTCCAGCTCCTCCGTAAAGAACCTTGGAGTTATTTTTGATCAGGATCTCTCCTTTAATGCCCACATAAAACAAATTTCAAAGACTGCATTCTTCCACTTACGTAACATTACCAAAATCAGACGCATCCTGTCCCAAGCGGATGCAGAAAAACTAGTCCATGCATTTGTTACTTCTAGGCTGGACTACTGTAACTCTCTATTATCAGGCTGCCCCAATAAGTCTCTTAGGACTTTGCAGCTAATTCAGAATGCTGCTGCACGTGTTCTGACAGGAACCAAGATCAGAGATCACATCTCACCCATTTTGGCTTCCTTACATTGGCTACCTGTTAAATCTAGAATAGAATTTAAAATTCTTCTCCTTACATACAAAGCTCTTCATGGCCAGGCACCATCATATTTAAAAGAGCTCATAGTTCCCTACTACCCCTCCAGGCCACTGCGCTCTCAGAATGCTGGGTTCCTTGTGGTTCCCATAGTTTCCAAAAGTAGACTGGGAGCCAGAGCTTTCAGCTATCAAGCTCCTCTTCTGTGGAACAAACTACCTTTCTGGGTTCGGGAGGCAGACACGGTCACCACATTCAAGACTAGACTTAAGACTTTCCTTTTTGATAGTGCTTATAGTTAGGGCTGGCTCAGGCCTTCCCTTAGTTATGCTGCCATAGGACTAGACTACCGGGGGACCCAACCCCCCCCCTTACTAACTAAACTTCTTCCCCGGAGTTTCTGTGCTTTCTCGTCCAGCAGGTTCTCATGGATCGTGACTGCTGCTGTGGTCTGCTGCTGACGTCCACGCCTTACTGTAAACCCTCTCTCTCTCTCTCTCTCTCTCACTCTTTCTCTTATCATGCATATCAATGTAAAGCAGTTCGATAACCCTTAGAGTCTGCATAAACGGGGCCTGAGGTTTTATTGTTCTGTCAATCATTATCTCTCTCTCTCTCTCTCTCTCTCTCTCTATCTATCAATGTAAGGCAGTTCGATATCCCTTAGAGTCTGCATAAACGGGGCCTGAGGTTTTATTGTTCTGTCAATCATTATCTCTCTTACACCTTTTCTTTGGATATTACTAACTACACCTCTTCCCCGGAGTTTCTGTGCTTTCTCGTCCAGCAGGTTCTCATGGATCGTGGCTGCCGCCGTGGTCTGCTGCTGACGTCCACCATATTTAGCATTACATGCCATATATAGTCATTATTGCTACCATCTCCACTACAGCTTTGTTGGTTAATGACTTATTGCTGCTGTGCATCTGTGTTCCACTGCTACTGCAATCACCTTACCATTTATTGTAATTCATTGTAATTGTACAATATGTTTGTGTTGATTGTTCTGTACATGTGACATCCATTGCACGTCTGTCCGTCCTGGAAGAGGGATCCCTCCTCTGTGGCTCTTCCTGAGGTTTCTTCCACATTTTTTTTTTTCCCTGTTAAAAGGGTTTTTTGTGGGCAAGTTTTTCCTCACTGGAACCGAGGGTCTAAGGACAGAGGGTGTCACTCCCTGTACAGATTGTAAAGCCCTCTGAGGCAAAATGTGTTTTGTGACTTTGGGCTATACAAATAAAATTTGATTTGATTTGATTTGATTTAGCCTCAGAGGGCTTTACAATCTGTACAGGGAGTGACACCCTCTGTCCTTAGACCCTCAGTTCCAGTGAGGAAAAACTTGCCCACAAAAAACCCTTTAACAGGGAAAACATGTGGAAGAAACCTCAGGAAGAGCCACAGAAAGCACTGAACACTGTATTATTGGAGTTTCTGCTTAGTGTTGAACAACTGGACACCATCACTGCCTATGCCTAGTCAGGCACTCTCTCTCTCTCTCTCTCTCTCTCTCTCTCTCTCTCTCTCTCTCTCTCTCTCTCTCTCTCTCTCCATCTGTAAACATACATGTCTCATTAACGGATGTTACTAACTAAACTTCTTCCCCGGAGTTTCTGTGCTCTCTCGTCCAGCAGGTTCTCATGGATCGTGGCTGCTGCTGTGGTCCTGCATGACGTCCACTACATATATTATTACTGTCATTATTGTTACCATATCTCCATTACAGTCTTTCTACCCCGCGCTTGCTCATGGTGGAACTGTTGGTCTCTGTAGATAGTATTATCGAGAGTACGGTCTAGACCTGTGAAGTGTCATGAGATAACTTTTGTTATGATGTGACGCTATATGAATAAAATTGAATTTAATTGAATTGAGCACTACACACTGTAAGAACTGTATCTGTTCTGGGTCTAATGCTTCTCCTTGTCGGTCAGGTGAAACTATCTCTGAGGGATGACCCTGTCCTCATGCCAGGCTCCACCAGTCCACACCATCAGCACAATCAACACCACCCTCCACCTCCAAGCTCCAGCCGAAATTATGATTCTCCCTCTAGCAGCAGCCCTGCCAGTAGCAACAATGATCCTCCACCACCCATCTCTCGTTCAGCTGTGTCCTCCAGCCCGCTGCCCCCCTCTCAGGCTCACCAACCCAACTACTGCAGCAAACTGTGGCCCCTTGGAGCACCCCGACCCCCCCCTGTGGTGAACTTTAGGAGCACAGCTGAGGCTACAGTTCATTCACCTGTGGCTCTGCCAGGTGTGACCATGGCGGTCTGTAGGCAGCAGAAAGAGACGGTAGAGGACAGTCCTGTGGATGATCCATCCATGAAGTCCTTCTTGGGGAAGATCAAGGCCTTTGAGAAAATGGATCACTTCGCCCGAGCCCAAAGGATGCTGAACGTGCAGGAGGCACAGAATGCCAGGGTAGGCATACCTCCAAACTGCAGTTTCATGATGTGTTTTACACAGAGTATTACAGATACTCTATCTGTAGGTGGACTGCCTAACTCAACTCAATCCTATTCAATTTATTTGTCACTTATAATCTTAAAAGAGTTTTTAATACAATACAATAATAATAGTAATAATAATCAAATCAGCATCAAATCAGAACAGAAAGTTAGACCCAACAATTGCAAATAAAACTCCCACTATACATTCTTTATTGAACTAAATAATAATATTAATAATAGTTCAGGAGTAATGATAATAGTATAATAACAACTATAGCAATTAGGAATAAATAGTCTCAGGCAGTGTCCTCATTTAGGATCCTAGTGGTGTGAGGGTAGAAGCTCTTCCTGAGCCTCTGAGTGCTGGTCTGGTGGATCCAGAATCTTCTCCTGATCAAAAAAAAAGGACTTTATCTGTGTGGTTGTGATCCTTAAAGATCCTCATAGCCTTATTTTTGCAGTATTAGGTACATCAGCACTTGGCAAGGAGAAGGGGGTGGGCTTGTAATAGACATTGCCACATCTTTCTTGGATTGTTGTTCTGGAATTGTAGTTCTACTGTTTTCCTGTAGTCTCTTTCTGCCTCTCTATTGCTCTTCTTACACTGTAGACTGCCCCTTTATAAATGTCCCTGTTGCCACATTGCAGACTTAGTTTTTAAGCTGCAGTGTGTGAGTTTATTGCATCGAGGGTGGTTCTGATCATCCATAGTTTCTGGTTGTGGAACAACAATTTAAACAGTTGTTTCTGTTGTACAAATTAATTCAGACTTAATGAATCCATCAATGTCCTCAATAACATCAGTGGTTGTGTCCTGGAGCATCAAGACATTCATGGAGTGCAAACTGCAGGGCAGTCTCTGTTTGGTCTGTCCATTCCCTGAGCCTTCACATCACTGAGGACATGCAGTTTGTGTACATACTTAGATCTCAGCATGTTTGCGTGGTTGCTTTTCTTGAATGCTGGCATTCAAGATTCTGCTCTGTAGCTGTTTTTGAAATTGTGTGTAGCAGTGATCTCTTGGCAGAGTCAAGTGTTGATGGACAACCTCTGAAAGTGCAGTCTACATTTGATTGTCACCAACTTCTTTTGGCCAATCACAATATATGTTTTATAGTGACTGGCACAGTTTCAATGGCTTGATGAAAAGGGCTCATCAAATGGATTCCCATGATGTGGAGAGAGAAAATACATAAATATATAACATCACATCTGAAGGGATGACTTCTGGCATACATTGTTAAGTAATTAAAAAGGTGACATATTATTAAAGATTTAATGAAAAGAGTATTCCACCACAGAGACATCTGGAAACACACTTATGTAAATAACCCAGTTCCTCTTCAAAGGTCCAGTGTGTAGGATTTATTGCCAACTAGCAGTGAAGTTGCAGATTGTAATCGAATTAATATCCCATGTCTCATTCTCTCTTTCTAAGTTTGTAGGAAGAACTTGGCTGCAAACACATAAAAATCAAAAGGTCTTATCTGCTGTAATTTTCAGACTATAAGCCGCTACTTTTTTTCACATGCTTTGAACCACGCAACCACTCTCTAGCTGTAAATGCAAAAGTGAGATTATGAGCCGAAGACGACACTAGTTTTTATTTAGATTTTGAACTGTCATTTTGGACATCATGCACACATCATGGAAAACACACAAAGAAATGCATATGATGAAGTTAAAGGCAATCGATCAAGAAGGAAAATAGAGCTAGTACACATATATCATCCCATGTTCATCCTGTGTTGATGCCGTGTTGGTGGCGTGATGCCGATTTTCAAGCACAGTTTGAAAAGAAATCTTCCATGTACCGACTTTCTGTGTAAATATCTCATGTTACAACATGAAAACCTGCAGCTTTTATTCAAGTCACGGTGAATGTATTATCATACATTCATATTCGTATTATCATACATTCACCGTTGAATGTAACAACATTTGTCTATCATCTACATCCATAAAAGACTTTGTTAAAACAAGAACACTTTAGTAGATAAGATTTATTTACTTATTATGACATGTTGGCACCAATACCCTGTGGTAATGTAAAACATCTGCTTGTGTTGTGTTTCAACATGAGAGTGTGCAACACCGAGAAGACATTACTGATGGGAACAACAATTGTAAAATAATTGGCACTGTGAATGATGCAAAGTGTATGTGAAACATGTTTCCGTCTCCAGTTTCTAATGCATCAACTGGCAGAATAACGTCTGCTGTGTTTCTGGTGATAAAGGGTCACTGCTTTGATTCCTTGTTCCCCCAGTCCAACTCAAGGGTCATTGAATTGTAATGAATTGAATTGAACTGAAATGCGTTTTGTTGTGTTTTCAGTTGGAAATTTCTCAGAGGCACCCAGACATCTATGCTGTTCCTGTGAAGACAGCCAAGCTGGATCACAGTCGCCCACAGCCTATCGGGTAGGCTCACTACTGCCATAAGATTGTTTCCAAGCTCTGCTGTGAGTGTGTGCCTGTGTCTCCGCGATTTGCTCAGTTCAAAACAAGAAGGAAAAGCTCTGGGTTAGGCTAAAGGTGACATTGCCTCCAATGCAACATGCAGTGTAGAGTAACAGCACAATAACTAAATAGAAGTTACTCAGTGACATCTATCACCATTATGGAAAAGTCAGCGGATCACCAAAGTCATCAGAATATATCCTCTTGGAACCTTGAATATCTGAAGCAAATCTCACACAAACCATCCAACAGTTGTCAAGATAAACTGCCCGTCCTAAAAAAAGTCACCACCTGGATTTAACTAAGCAAATCGGTTTCCATTGGATAATTACTGCAGTGATTAATATGTTTCAGCTAGGAACAAGTTGTTTAACTCTAGCTGATGCTGTGAGTAGCATCTCCTTTCTTAAACAACCATGTTTAAGAGGGTTTAAGAGAAGACATAGCCTGTAGTCATGGAAAAGATGTTGAAATATGTGTCTTTCAGAAGGGTCAAATTATTGGCCTGCATCTAGCAAAGAAAACAGCTAAGGATTCACTGAAAATACTCAAATCTGATTCAGAAGAACTGTCCGACGCATTATTAATACCTGGAAGGATAGTGGTGAAATATCATCTTGGGCACATCAGGGTGAGGCGGATGAAATGATACACCCATCATGCCTAGTGCCGACCGTACAAGTCTGTGGGGGCTGTTTTATGAGCTGAGGTCACTGCAGTTGGTCATGCAACGTTATGTCCCCAAAGAATGAGGCCAGTTGTCAGTTGACTCCCTGAATACAGTGAATGACCAGCTCTTTGTTCACTGATGGCACGGGCATATTCCAAGATGACAATGCCAGGGAGTGGTTCAGGGAGTATGAGACTCCCTTTTAACATATGGACTGGCCACCACAGAGTCCAGACCTGACCTCAGCCCCACTGAGAATCTTTGGGACGTGCTGGAAAAGACTTTGCTGAGTGGTGCGACTCTCCCATGATTAATATAAGATCTTAGCAGAAAAGAATGCAACTGTGGATGGAAATAAATGCTATGACATTGCAGAAGCTTATCAAAACAAAGCCACAACAAATGTTTGCCATGCTCAAAGCTATAGGCAGTCCAAGGAAATATCAGAGTGTGACTTTTTTTTGGACAGGCAGTGTATTTCACCTAATCCAAACGTCAAATTTCATGTCGGTCCATTAGAAGTTCAAGGCCTGTGCCTATCGACTATTTCTATCTATCCAAAATGATTATCAAGCTATTTCTGACTGGACCAAAGTTGTGGACCAACTTTGCCAAAATGTCAATCAGCAAATACTGTACAAAGTGTTGCCAAGGCTAGTGAAGCTCAAATTAGACTGGAAGTGAGGCAGGACTGAGAGCCACTCATATTTTCTGTGTCCTTCCAGCTCCAGCTCCGGTCCTGAATCCCTGACCCTTTTATCCTCCAAGGAGGGAAGTCCCTTCTACACCAGTGAAGAGGAAGCAGTGGCAGGATACTACACCGCAGACTCCTACCAGTACCAAGACACTGAACTGTAGGACCAGCACACAGCAACTGTGCTTCCTGGACATACATGTTCACATGCACTGCATATCCAGGCTATTTACACACTTACCATTCCATCATGTCCTGCACAACTAAGCTGTTGACTTTGAACTGACTTGTTTCTTTATTGAGGGGAAAAACTGCCTTTTTTTCCTTCAAGGAAGTTAAAGCAATCTGTACTATCCATCTGGATATGAATACACTGTCTTCACTTGACTTTTTATGTTGTTTTTTTTTTCTTACATAACACTTTTAATGGTCAAAGCTGAGTAACTAGGAACCACCTCTTTTCTTGCCTATGCAACTCTTCAGTTTGTGCACAGCAACTGAAATCTATTGCCACGAGTTTTGCTCTCACAACAACCTCAACAAACCCATAGCCCACAGTGCGCTTTATCATATCTATCCCCTGCTTTTTTAAGCTCCTATTATTACCAGGTATGATCAACAAAAGTTACTTATATATTATTACATACAGCCTATATATCTAAAGTAAAGTGTTTATACTCTCTGTCTTTGCATTCCTTCGTATATGACAATGCCTGTGTATACATATATGTGTGTGTGTGTGTGTGTGTGTGTGTGTGTGTGTGTGTGTATGTATGTATTATATCTAGTAACTCTGGAATTTGTTACATTTTTTGAAGTGCCTTTTACTTTCTTAGTCCCATGAGGTTTGGGTTGTCGTTCCTCTGCCCCTCAGCCATCCAGCCGTAAACCTCTGCTGCTGTCAAGCTTAAAGAGAAACCAGGGAATCAGTGACACCAATACCTTAATACTGTCCCAACACACTGTACTGTATGTTGTCACCGTCAGTAACAAAACACACCCACAAAAATACAGTACACACCCTGCACCTGCAGTCCTGTGTGCCATGTGTAAGAAAAACAAACACTGTCTGATATGATAGACGAATATGAGTTTAACGCCACTTTGAAATTTTAAATTGAGATATTTAGACTTGTTGCAAGCTGTAAAGGCCCAGTCACTCCAGCAAAAAAAAAAAACAGCCAAATTTTGTGGCAAAATCAGTTAACTTGAGTGGAATTGGCACAATCAGGGAAGTTCATAGGGCTGAAGTAAATATGCACAAATCCTTCTGGTCAAGTTCAGTTTTGGTGTACTTTAACATTAAGGAAAAAAGCACCAGATAGTTAAAAAGGGAAGCTGTCTAGCTATTTTGCTCTTTTATATAACCTCCTCTGTCAGTATAAACAAATATGTCACAATAAACTTTCTAAATCTATTGTTCTCTTAGTGACCATGCTCAAGAGCCTGCTAAACTCAGTTAGCAAGCTACCTTAGAAACCTTAGAAGACCGCTTGTCTTGTGATGTTAGAACAGTTGGAGGCTTTCAATGAAAGAAAAGTTCTGGTTTTATACATCTTTGAACTTCCACAGTGGAAAGTTTTTGCCGTACTTTCTAAACGTTAACCGCTGTTAACATTAGTATTAGTAGTGACTAATATCTTTGAATACAGCAATATTACTGAAAACAGTCCAATCACTGAGCTTAAATAGACCACAAACTCAAGTGAGACATTAGACGATAAAGTAAGTCAGTAAAATTATTACCCAAGCTGTCTGAAATTGGCACTAAAACTGACTCAGCACTTTTTTCTTAATACGTCTACCTTAGCTTGGTAGCTACTGTAGTTTGCCAACTAGTTCTGTAAGTAATCACTGTCACCAAGCTTCCAGCACTACTATTAGGTCCAATCGAATTTTGCTGTGCCACTTTCTGGTGTGACTGGGCAATAAGATTTCTTTTTCTTACTTTTGCAATTTTTGGTGGTCAGAATTCATTGCTGTGCTGTTTTGCACTGTACATCCGAGTCACAAATGATTGGACAGTCTTATGGCTGTATGTATGGCCAGTAGTGTAATGTTGATTTCTGCAAGTGGCACCCTCTTCTGTCTTTTTAGTCATGGTGGCTATCACTGCCTATGCTAAAACCCTACAAATAATGAAATTGGTAATTATAACTATAACTATATTTTATGAATATTATATGAACCAACAATGAATGAATCCTACTAACAAGTATTATCTGTATACCATTACAAACCATACAAACCTACCAGACACAGAGAACAGCAAAAGTAGAAACTTTAAGCAGGCTGAATATTTTTTGTGTTCTATCAGGCATCCACAGCGTGGAGCAAAACACAGTTATACACCCAGAAGCAAACCAGTGATAAATGAGTTGACTTCAGAAAGCACATTTGCTAACCTACAGAGACAGTCCCAGTTTTGACTGGGAGTGTGTGTCCTGTCAATATCTGTCTATGATGGAGGCACTCAGCTGTCTTTGTTCTGGGTTCCATCATGGGTGTGGATGAATGGTGTCCCACGTGTTTCAAATATGCTTGATTGTAGTATATCTCGGTTCACTCTTTACCTCCACACATGAGTTGCAAAGTGCTTGCTCTCAGAATCCAAGTGCTAATGAGTGATACTGTTCTGTGTCATGGCAGAGAGTTATATTACAAATGAAATGGAGCATATGAGAAGATTATGTCTGAGTTTTTCCATGTTTTCACCTCGACACCAAATAAAACAAAAAAGTCTTAACCACATATGTAGTGTACCTACTGTTATCATTTTCACAAACAACTATCTGCTGATTAAATGAAGACAGAACTGAGGCCTCTTATTAACTTCACATGAACTTTAGAATTCATTTTCACTTCAAGGGCTGTGGATTACACCCTCTGTCCTTAGACCCTCGGTTCCAGTGAGGAAAAACTTGCCCACAAAAAAAAACCCTTTAACAGGGAAAACATGTGGAAGAAACCTCAGGAAGAGCCACAGAGGAGGGATCCCTCTCCCAGGACGGACAGACGTGCAATGGATGTCACATGTACAGAACAATCAACACAAACATATTGTACAATTACAATGAATGATAAAATGACAATGAATTACAATGAATGATAGAATGATTACAGTAGCAGTGGAACCTGTGATAGAGATAGAGAGACACAGATGCACAGCAGCAGTAAATCATTCACTAACTATAAACTGTAATGGAGATATGGTAACAATAATGACAGTAATAATATATGTAGTGGACGTCATGCAGGACCACAGCAGCAGCCACGATCCATGAGAACCTGCTGGACGAGAGAGCACAGAAACTCCAGAGAAGGAGTTTAGTTAGTAACGTGCATTAACATGCGTTAATGAGACATGTATGTTTACAGATGGTGAAAGAGAGGGGGTGGAGGGGTGGGTGAGTGCCCCAGCAGTCTAGTCCTATGGCAGCATAACTAAGGGAAGGCCTGAGCCAGCACTAACTATAAGTGCTATCAAAAAGGAAAGTCTACTCTTGAAGGTGGTGACTGTGTCTGCCTCCCGAACCAGACTTGTAGTTTCAAGAGGAGCTTGATAGCTGAAAGCTCTGGCTCCCAGTCTACTAAACTATAAGAACCACAAGGAACCCAGCATTCTGAGAGCGCAGTGGTCTAGAAGGGTAGTAAGGTACTATGAGTTCTTTTAGATATGATGGTGCCTAACAGGTAGCCAGTGCAAGGAAGCCAAAATGGGAGAGATGTGATCTCTGATCCTGTCAGAACACGTGTAGCAGCATTCTGAATTAACTATTCGATATTAATTAGATGTTAATTCATTGACTAAAAGAGCTTTAGAGGACAAGGACCTGATATTCAACAGTCCACATTTAATGCTCTTATTTTGGACTGTTGGAGATGTTGATTTAATTTATATTAAGTTTTTATGGTGAACTCCTCTTCTGTTTTTATCTTTAAATAATGTAGGTGGATGGGGCACAGACAGTCTCTGTAGTAAAGGACTGGTTGGGCAGCTGTTCTAATGGAGATGCAGAGAAGCGTGTAAGACTGCAGCTCTTCTTCCTGGTCTCAACTCTGGGTGTCACGGTTTAGGTCGACTAATAAAGTTGACCATGTCTCTAGATATGAGAGCTGCTCCATCCAAAGTGGGATGTCTCTCTCCTGATCAGACCAGGCTTTCCCCAGAAAGGTGTCTGTAGCCGGCATAGCTGGGTGTCATTACTGCCGACGTGAATAACAATCTTACTGTATCTACGTTTATCTTTAGCCAGCATTTTTAAATTAAACTCGATGTCGCCCGCTCTGGCCCCTGGAATGCATTTAACTATGGATGAAGAAGATGATTATAGCAATAAATCTTTTATCTTTGCTTTGTGGCTCAGAAGAGGCCAAATTATTTAATTTGGGCATCGTACAGTAGAGAGAAGTGTATATTTAAATTGTGTGGAGAAATACAATGAAATCATTTAGTATATGCTATATTAATCATGTACTCACGAGTGTAACAAGATAGCAGTTGTGTGCAACCTATAAACTGCAGACTATCTTTAGGGCTAATCAGGATGACCTTTCTATCACCCTTGACCAGCTCAAGAGTGGAAAGAGGGAGTCTTAGGTAAATCATGTTAACAAGAGGTATCTGCTCGGGCTTTCTCTCAACTTTGAAAACAACCATGTTAATCATGATGTAATGATGTAAGGATGTATGACGCTTACTTGTAAGACGGCCCGCTGATGTGTGTTAATAAAAACAAGCCTAATGTGTAAACGGGCAGAACTCAGCGGGGTCCATGGTAAACAGACTGCGGAGTCTGAGCTGGGTTCTCCCTTTGCAAAGGTGAACACAAAGACTGGGTCTTGTGTTTTATTTTCCTCACATAGTTTGCTCTATCTCACAGCAGCTTGATCAGAGGATCCGGGGTGGTAAGTTGGACCACAACAATTGTTAGGGTTTAGCTAAAAACAGCAGTCATAAAAACAGTACTAGCAGGAGGCAATATATATTATATTGCCTCCTGCTAGTACTGTTTTTACAGCCATTTAGACATAGAGATTTCAAGTGTGTGTCACAGCTTAGGATTGAAATCTTTAGATACTGAGCAACAATACTACATAAATAAGTCTGCATGTGCCACTATTAAGAAAAAACACAGGTAAATACTGGTCAGATGGAGGGCCAAAAAGAATCTTAACATTGCTAAACACAGTGAACCCATTCCTGTCTCAGGCAGAACAGGTAGGTAAAAGCAGTACTTATTGAATCAGTAAACAGAACATAATCAGACAAACAAACTTCCAAGTCAAAAAGAGATGAAATAAAAAACAGCAAGCAGGATAACAAGACAAACAAGAATAGGGTTGAAGCACTACAGTGGGGAGAGCAAAGTGAAAGTAGAATGACTAAAGTAAATGTGCTTAGCAGCAGATGTGGTGGAAGGGCTGCAGAGGTAAGGTGATGAGGAAAGGTCAGAACACACTGGGGACGCCTGTAGGACAGGGAGGGAATGCCAAGCTCTAAAATGACAGGAGACAATATGAAAATGGGTAAAAAGGGCAGAGAGTTGTGGCTGAAAATGAATTTTAAAAAATTAATTGGCTGTAAATATAACTACAAAAAACCATCTCTAATACCATTTTACCAAATAGCATTGCCATGTGTCATTTCATGGAAAACTGTAAAACCTGTTTCAGTACTGTGAGCATATATGCCAAAACTACCTTGGTTTGTTAGCAGCACTGGGAAGTGAGAATACTTAAAAAAAAAAAAAATTAAGTTAGTGGAAGCAATCATTTAAGTATGTTAATACAAACAATACAATATTGAGTTCTTACACATTGTTTATGCCAATCCAACTGTCCACAGATACTTAGGTATTAGAAAAGCACGGTATGTGAGGTCACTTTCACACTTCATGTAACAGAATACTGCATTTGTCTAGCATTATGCTAGTTTATTACCATGCATAAGTTTTATATATAACATCAAAATGAACATGAACAGTTGCTTGAAGAGTTTCAAGGACCTGATATATTTAAGAGTCCACATTTAATGCTCGTATTTTGGACTGTTGTTGATTTAATTTATATTAAGTTTTATGATGAACTCCTCTTCTGTTTTTATCTTTAAATAATGTAGGTGGACGGGGGACAGACAGTCTCTGTAGTAAAGGACTGGTTGGGCAGCTGTTCTAATGGAGACGCAGAGAAGCGTGTAAGACTGCAGCTCTGCTTCTTGGTCTCAACTCTGGGTGTCACGGTTTAGGTCGACTAATAAAGTTGACCATGTCTCTAGATATGAGAGCTGCTCCATCCAAAGTGTTGAGTCTCTGTAAATAACATTATAAAAAGAGTACAGGCTATACGGAAACTTCTGTTCCGATTTGGTGCTATATACATAGGATTGTATTCCTTTGACCAGGATGTGTATACAGTACCTAAATAAAGCTTAACACACAACATCGTCACACACTCATGGTAATATTTTTTGTTTTCTCAGCAAAGACGTGTTTAACAGTGAGGGGATGTAACAGGCTACAGCTTTTGTTCCAGCAGTGTCTTTACTATTCAATAATATTATTTAACATTAATAATAATTCAATAAAGTTCCCTGCACTAAGGAAGCAATATGGTTGATAGCACCAGAGGTAAGACACTTATAGTTTAAGATTAGGCTTTTTATATCATTAGGAAAGAAAACAAACTGCATATCTCCAGAAATGTGTGCTTTTCAAAAGGTTCCTTTAATATTAGAGTTTAGTTACAATTTCAAAGATGCAAAAACCCGTCTGATGACAGAATGAGGTCAGAGCATTCATTCATTCACTTTGGCATCTTCACATTCTTTGTTAAGTTTAGTCAAACTAACTGATCAGTCTGTGCTTTGACCTGTGGTAATGCCTTCTCCTGGGCCATGACAGCTCATTTCATACCAATGAAAAAGACTGTATTCATTTCCAAATACAACATAGTGGGATGTGGTGGTGGTGGTAGGGGGCAGAATAACCCCACCCCGAGTGGAAGACTTTGAGAGGAAATGTAAGAAAGTGTATTAAACACGTGTGCGGAACAGTTTATAAATCCGAGTCAATGTTTGATTTTCAACATTTCGTCCTGTCTGTCCTGTTGACATGTCACACATGGTCTCATGCTCTGCCCCTCCCCCGTCCTGACTTTTCTCAGCCTCCTGCCAAAATATGTGAAAGTCAATCCAAGCCGTGCCGTTCAGAGAGCATGTTATTTAAAACTGGACACCATCATGGCAGGGGCACCGAGCAGCTCCACTCAGCCCAGCGAGGATCCACCCTTTAGCCCGTGAAAACGAGCCTTCACCGACACATTCTTTGTTTTTCGTCCAGTCTGTCGAAATGTCTCTCCCGGTGGTGCTGCCGGGGTCTTGCTGTCCGGTTACCGGGGCTTCGCAGCTTGCAGAGGCGTCTTACCGAAACCGACCCCGTGGCTTGTCCGCCTCTTCCCGGTTCGCCAGCGGTGGCTCTCGACTGTTGCTGCCCGGGCGGCCGCTGCTCTCGCTGGGTTTGTTGCAGCTGCTGCTCGGCGGCTCCATGGTGGCGCTGTCCTTTGGAGCTCTGTCACTCAGCAACTCACCCCCCATCCGAAACTCGTGTCCCTTCTGGGCAGGATCTTCGGTAAGTCAACCACCATCTTTGGTGTGCATGGCATTTTATGTTTTATAACAGTGTGCCTCCAGTATCAGCTAACAGTATCACAGGTAACAGAACTTTGTTTGTATATACACAGTGCTCACAGTGATGTGAGTTAGCTGCACACAGGGAGCTGTTTTTATAGCCCTCGTTACCATTTTAAAAACGGAAATGACGACAGAAAAATGCATGCGACAAAAGCAAATGAAGTGTAGGTCCTTTGACTGTGAACCATTCAGGATATTATTATTATTATTATTATTATTATTATTATTATTATTATTATTATTATTGTTGTTGTTGTTGTTGTTATAAATATTCTACCTCTGAGGAGGACCTGTCAGGACTGAGAGGTAGTTTGTGTTGATCTGTGCAGAACTTGAGTCACTCTACCTCACTTCTTAACATAACACTGAACCACACTCACCAAAGTAGCTGATCAGAATTTGGATCACCGCATTAACACAATGAGCCCATTAGCAAACCAACAGGCTTCTATTTTGAAGAGAAAACAAAAAGCGAATAGCATAATATCACACTTCCTGTCCATCCATCAGTTTACAGTCTCGTTTTTCTATGGAATTATGGAATATTGTGTAGTCAATTTCACTTTGACCTCCAGTAATAAATATTAATGTCTCACTTATGTCAAAAACACTTTGAACACAACAAGTCAAATGTTAAGGTTTATTTTTGAGCTCAGCATTTAGACACTAGAATATTTACAGCTTAACTTGTAAGCTGCTCACAAACACCTTTTGTGCTGTACCATGTTTTGTATTTGTATTTTTCAATTTTTATTTTTATATGAAATAGCAATACAAGACAAACATACATGGGTTTATGAACCTAGCTTCCAGTTTATGTGCAGAGCTAGCTAAACACATCATCCTGGACAAAGTGATCCACTTTGTCCATATATATAGCTCAAAGCAAAGCAAAAATGTTGGGCTATTCTTTCAATTGGCTCAAACACAAAGACAGCTTTGTAACTGCCATCCTTCACAGTTCAAAACATTTTATGATCACTAATTGAATAATGTGGCATTAAATACAAATCACATGTCTGTGGTGAAGGAGGGATTCTTGTTTGTGTCTCTGGAAATCCCCCTCTTGACACAACATCTCATCCTGCTGCTCCTCCAGCCTTTGGAGAAGATTCACTTCCCTTACCTCTTGCCTGCGTTATACAGTATATCTCCATTAATTCAAATCTGTTAAAGGATAAAGCCTATCACTGTCCAGACTCTGCTAATGCATTCCTGTGTTTCACATGCTGTGTATGTTGTATGTATGTTGTCCTTGGGTGTGGCAGTGATTCTAGCAGCAGAACATGGCAGTTGGTGAAGTGAAAGGAGGAAGCTGTAAATCTGTAGTAGTGAAGGCTAAAATTATTTAATGGTGTGTACAATCCTGTTTGCAAAAGGTCTGCACACTGTGTAAAATGTAAAATGGGTTTTTGAACCTTGTGCTGATAACAAGCCGGATGGTCCCTCTCCTTTTTAGCCCAGAGGATGCGGCATCCAGGATTTCCAAACAGAATTTCACATTTGAACTCATCAGACCACAGGACAGTTTTAAGTCCATCTTACATGAGCTTAGCATCCACAGAAGGTAACTGTGCATTTCTGGATCTAGTTTACATAGTTTCCTCTTTGCATGGTGAGAGTTTGAGCTCATCCTCAGCCCATGCAGTGATGTCCACAACATAATCCTGTCTGTTTTTGAAGCTCACAGCCATCCAATATTGGTTTTCAGCTTGTTCCTTATATATTGTTCTTCAATTGTTGCACTATTATTTGCCAGCACAGTCTTTCACAAGGTGGTGTACCGCTCCTTTAGACCCAATCATGTTACTCACTGTTGCCTCTTTCATGGTGAGATGTTCAACCAGGAGTTTTCTCTGAGCATTTCAAAGTCTTTTGTTGACACTGTCCAACTTTTATCAAATGTGTCGCTGACATCAAATTCAAAATGTTGTATTTGTGCTTTTCCCTATTTAATATGAGGTTTCACACATCACATTTTGCAGTTTCACAACTGAAGTCCAGAGACTTCGCCCTCTTAGGCTGTCAGAGCCTTCTTGTTGCTAGGTAATGCGAGGTACCGTCTGGTATTACCCTAGACAACAACAAACAACTGAAAGAGGCTGCGGTCAAAGCCTAGAAAGGCATCACAAAAGAAGAATGCAAAAGTTTGGTGATGTCAGTGAGTCACAGACTTGATGCAGCAAGCATAGGATTTGCAACTAAATATTTTATTCACTTTAATCTACTTTAAGTCTATCTGTTCCAATACTTTTGCTCACATGAAAAATGGATGGAAATATATAGGCATGTCGAGGTGTCCTTGGGCAAGATACTGAACCCTAAATTGCTCCTGGGAATGTGTATGAATGGTTAGCTCCCCAAACGAGCTGTTGGCACCTTGTATGGCAGCCAATGCCATCAGTGTATGAATGTGTGTGAATGAGATGCATATTGTAAAGTGCTTTGAGTGTTCAGAAGACTATAAAGGAGATTTATAAGCACAGCCCATTTACCATTTAAAAAAATTTAAGGATTTTTCGATATTCCTGTTCTCAATAACCAGCAGGCCTAAATAGCCAGGGGTTCTATGGCCAATATAAATAAAGCACCTCTCGTACCCAGAGCACAAAGTTAAATAGAGCAAAAAAAGACTCCCATACGTCTTTTTTTGCTCTATTTAACTTTGTGCAGAGTGTGTGTGTGTGTGGGGGGGGGGTTAACAGGTAGCCAGTGCAAGGGAGAGGGAGAGGGAGAGATGTGTTCTCTGATCTTGGTTCCTGTCAGAACACGTGCAGCATTCTGAATTAGCTGCAAAGTCCTAAGAGACTTATTGGGGCAGCCTGATAACAAAGAGTTACAGTAGTCCAGCCTAGAAGTAACAAATGCATGGACTAGTTTTTCTGCATCCGCTTGGGACAGGATGTGTCTGATTTTGGTAATGTTGTGTAAGTGGAAGAATGCAGTCTTTGAAATTTGTTTTATGTGGGCATTAAAGGACAAATCCTGATCAAAAATAACTCCAAGGTTCTTTACGGTGGAGCTGGAGGCCAGGGTGATCCCGTCTAAGGTGGCCAAGTCTCCGGAAAGAGAGTTTCTGAGGTGTTTGGGTCCAATTACAAGAACTTCAGTTTTGTCTGAGTTCAACATCAGAAAATTGTAGGTCATCCAACTTTTTATATCCCTAAGGCACGCTTGCAGTTTGGCTAAATGATTGGTTTCATCAGGTTTGATCGATAAATATAATTGGGTGTTGTCAGCATAACAATGAAAATTAATGGAGTGATTCCTAATAATGTTCCCTAGAGGAAGCATATATAGACTGAATACAAGTGGCCCTAGTACAGAACCTTGTGGGACTCCATGACAGACTTTGGTATGCATGGAGGATTCATCATTGACGTGGACAAACTGAGATCGAGCTAAGAAATACGACCTAAACTAGCTTAGGGTGGTTCCTTTGATGCCAATTTGATGTTCCAGTCTCTGTAAAAGAATTTGATGGTCTATGGTGTCAAATGCAGCACTAAGATCTAACAGGACAAGTACAGAGATGAGTCCTTTGTCTGATGCCATTAGGAGATCGTTTGTGACTTTGACTAGTGCGGTCTCTGTGCTATGACACACTCTAAATCCTGACTGAAAATCCTCGAATAAACTGTTCTTATGAAGAAATTCACACAGTTGATTAGCTACAGCTTTCTCAAGTAACTTGGAAAGAAAGGGAAGGTTTGATATCGGTCTATAATTAGCTAAAACCTCTGGATCTAGAGTGGGCTTTTTAAGAAGAGGTTTAATTACAGCTACTTTAAAGGACTCTGGTACATATCCTGATAATAAAGACAGGTTAATCATATCCAGTAAAGAAGGGCTGACTAAAGGTAACATGTCCTTGAGCAGCCTGGTTGGAATGGGGTCTAGGAGACAGGTTGACGACTTAGATGTTGTGTGTTTTGATGTGCATACTTATCTGTTTCATATAGAACATAATGTTACTTTTCTCCACGTGTTTCCAGGTCATTCTGTCAGGCTTCGTAGGCCTCACAACATGGAGAAGGCCCATGCTACTACTGGTAAGTTTTTTTTTTTTTTTTTTTTGTTTTTTTTTTTACAAAGCAGTGATTCCGCTGATTTTAATATTGTGTGTGTGTGTTTTTCTTTTTTTAATGGGAATCCAGTAATAATAGGAACAGTTGGATTACCTAATTAGCAGTGTCCAACCTGTCCAACATGTTCCATGGAAAACACAACAGTCTGGATGTTTCTAGAACTCTGTCCTCTGATCAACATTCTGGCGGAAGGGGAGAGGTGATCAGTGCAATTACCTGCACGGGTGGATTAGACAGATCAGACCCACGTTAAGAAAAGATAGACAAGAATATGCATATGGATATAGGGATTCCTTCTAAATAACTTCCAACAATGGACATTGTCTAAACTGCATCTTGGCAAATGGATGCCTAGATGTGCTCCATCTGATTTACATCCTGTTGATTTGGTGACACTCGCACTTACCTTGGTAGCAGGAAGTGTGGTTTAATATGACCGCACACACTCCTTGAGTAGATATCTATATGTACAGCTGGTGTATCTGTTGTTATAAGTCAACCAGGACATATTTCAGGGACTTTATTATGTTGCTGAAGGGTTCTCTGAAGGGTTCTGAGGTTTCTCCTCAACCCGTACACATGAGACTTCAGACACAACACTGACAGTTGTCATCTACAGATGTTCTCTGATGATAAAGCCATTTTTGGACGTGTATCAGAAGGAAATGAGCAGGAGTACAGGAGGTCATCACAGACTTTACCAACTGCTGCGATCTGAAACACATTCCCATGAAGGCCACCAAGACAAGTGATTGATTTCAAGAGGAAGACACCTCTGACCAGACTGGTGAACATCCAGGGATTGGGGCGGTGGTTTGATCCCTGGCTCCTCCACTCTGCATGTCAAAGTGTCCTTGGGCAAGATACTGAACCCCAAATTGCTCCTGAAGGCTGTGAAGGCCTTCAATGTATGAATGTGTCAATGAGATATATAGTGTATAAGTGCTTTGAGTGGTCGGAAGACTAGAAAGTGAAAAAAAAAAGAAAAAAAAAAAAAAGAAAGTACAGTCCAGTTACCATTTACCATTGGATATCAAGATTGTGGGAGCATACAGATACCTGGGTGTTCACCTCAACAATAAACTTGTCTGGTCTGACAGATGTCCTGTACGAGGGGGGTTAAAGTGAAAGTTGTCTCCACTTACTGAGGAGACTAAGGTCCTTTGGAGTGTCCAGGACTGTTAAAATATGGAAAAATTATCCTATCTTTATTCGAGAGCATACATTTTCAGTCTGAGAGCATGATTTGGGCCATACTCTAGCTGTCTCACTATTGGCTGGTGAAACACACTATTTTAAGCACAGGGAGGGACATTGTTCAGTCTGAGCAGGCACCTCAACCTGAGAGGACATGCTTGTTTTGGGTGCGAGCAGATTAGATTTGAGAGCACACAGAACATATTTGAGTGCAAGCACATTAGATCTGAGCGTGCCGTAGACTTTAGATCTGAGCATGAAGACTTTAGATCTGAGGACATTGTAGACTTTAGATCTGAGCATGTCGTAGACTTTAGATCTGGGCATGTAGACTTTAGATCTGAGCACGTAGACTTCTGTAGATCTGACAGGGCATATTTGAGTGTGAGCGAAATGTTTGTGTCTAAGAAGAAATGTCCATGCGTTTTTTGAGTCCAAGCACACAAT
The DNA here is from genome assembly GCA_023373845.1 of Nibea coibor. Classification (NCBI taxonomy): domain Eukaryota; kingdom Metazoa; phylum Chordata; class Actinopteri; family Sciaenidae; genus Nibea; species Nibea coibor. The sequence goes on from CM041737.1 coordinate 371,674, forward strand.
TTGAAAGCAACATAAATCTGAGTGCCAGCATTAAGGGTGAGCACGAGGAGAATCAATCTGAGCATGAGAAGGAGAAATCATGCTCTCAAACTGTAAATCTACGCTCTTGAATAAGGTAGGATCATTCTTCTATTACACTGTGGTTGTGTCTGCATTATTCTATGTAGTCGACTGCTGTGGAGGGGGAAGCACTGAGAAGGACAGGAAAAGACTCAACAAACTGGCCAAGAAGGCCAGCTCTGTCCTGGACTGCCCCCTGGCTGATGCCTAAGACAAAAAGAGAGGCATGTGCAATTGATTAGGTTATTGATTATATGGAGTGCCATACTGTGTCAGCAGTGTGCAGTGTTCAGTGTCACTGCCACAAACTTAATAAGAAAAATTCAGTTCACTGGGTCATGGGAAATGATGATCTTCAGATTCTATCAAAAACTCTTTTGACTATTATGTCTACTATGTCCAAAAATAATCACTGTTAAACAACCGTGGCTCTCCAGGAATCAGACCACTGCTAAGAAAAGGAGGAGAAACTTTGGTAGTTCACCAGAATCGGTCAGAAATTGAACCTAAAGGTTACATGTACTCATCATATTTTCTCAGGCTTGTATGTGTCAAAATTCATTCCTATGAATCAAGCTGCAACAAAAACAAAAATGTGTGACTGAGGCATGTGGAATGACTGTGGACATCTCAGAAGTGCATTCTCAAGAAGTAATCAGTTTGAATTAGAATTTCAAAGCATGAAATGATGTTTGTCAGATAACAGATGTACACAGGACAGGTATTAGGGCAAACAGCTGTACTGAATGAGGTGCAGGTGTCAGCAAGAACCCTGTTGTTCCAGTAACCTACTGTGTTCTCAGGTTCTTTTGCATTTGAACCCCTGCAGACTCCTGTTTAAACTTCCCTAACATATAAGTTTAAATTTGTAGAAGTCTTTACTGAGCAAGGCCTACTGACTAACAGCCATATGACAAACAATACAAGAGTGACTTAGAATGACAACTCATAATATTAGCTTTCTAGCTAGTTTTGTTAAGCTAATACCAAAATCTGATCTAAATTTCATGTCAATAGCTGGAAGTATGTTTCCATGTAAAAACTTATTTGCTCATAGACAGTGGGTCTTGTACTGCACTTTGGCTTGATGAATGAGCTGCTGCAGTTGTGCAGTGACACCACCAGTTTGCAGGTTAGAAAGTGGCATAAAAATATATCTGCAAAATATCAACATTGGTGTGGTCATTCCTCAACACCACCAAGTTTACATTCTGCCCACTCAAGTCTTTGAGACTCAAGAAACTTTTCAGATGTTCCTTTTTCAGGACTGAAAATATATTCAAATATAAATTGGAAAATGACCTTTGTGACTTCAGATGGACTTTATTCAAATGTAATGTTATCTAATCTCTGTCCACATTACATTTCAGCTTACTGTAACCATTTTGTCCCATGCCATTTGATTGCGCCATGTTTATTAAATATTTTGTCCAAAATATGTTCACAGAGTTAGACACAAGTGTTCAAACCTCAATAATCCGCCTTCCCTTCCTTCTTTCATCTACTCCTCCCCCCACCCCTCCATCTCTAGGTCAATGTGTTTGTCCTGCTGTCTGTGGTGTGTGTGCTCCTTAATCTGGCTGGATTCATCCTGTGCTGCCAGGGAGCCCAGCTGGTTTCCAGCATGACCAGCTGCCAACTGGTGAGGCTACTACCTGTTTGTGTCTGTCTGGTTTTCCCATCATTTGTAGATGTTCTTATTCACAGTGTCTGTTCCTCCTGTGGAAAATCAATATATAATGACATTTTTCTTCATGACAGAACAGCTTATTGATCAGTGTAAAAACACAAAAACATGTTTAATTTCTAGCCAGAGCGATGTTATCAAAAATTGACCTCTGTGGTATACATTATGTCTGGTCGATGTGTACAACTTGTCCAATTACCCCACGAATTCTTGTGGCCGAAGCCTTGGAAACAATTTTAAAATCCACACACAGGAGAGAAACAGGATGCCAGTTTGCAATGCTTCGTAAGTCACCCTTCTTGGGTAGTAAAGTCATAGCAGCTCTTCTGCAACTTTGCGGTAGTAGGCCTTTTTTTAAAACTATCAAGCAGGACTCCCAACAAGTCCTGCCTAATCACTGGCCAAAACCATTTATAAAACTCTAGAGATAAACCATCAATCCCTGGAGCTTTACCATTGTCCATACTCATAAGTGCAGTAGGAAGGGGCAGAGATTCATCCAAAGCAGTAGTGGCTGCTTCTTCTGCTCTGGGTAACCCATCACAAAAATCACTGGCTAAAACATCCACATCATCAAGCCCACATTTATACAGACCAGCATAGAAACCCAAAGCGTGCTTACGAATACCAGTAGGATCAGTGAGCTCTTGCCCAGTGTCTGAGAGCAGGCAGCGGATAAGTCTACCCTGCCCATTCTTCCTCTCCAGATTAAAGAAAAACGGTGTGCATCCATGCACTGAAACCTAGAACACACCAGGGCTCCCTACCCAACAGGTCAGACAACATGTTCTGTTTATGCTTATGTGCTGTGGTATGTTCTTCACACTCAGTGGATGCTACCAGCCCTTGCAGATCAAGAATTGTCATTGTTTGGGTCATTTCTGCTGTTACATTCAGTGTGTACTGCTGGCAAAGCTGTTTAGTTTGTATTTTTCCAGTCCCACCACTGCTGCAGGGAGGAGTATGTCATTTTGTCCTTCCTAAAAGTTTCCTAAAAGTTTCCCAGAAAAAGGTTTTCCTTTCCACAAATTTCCACAAAGTGCTTATCATCTAATAAAGACCCGTTGAAATGCCAATAGGCACTTTTGAGCTTAATTGACTCATAATTGCGCTGAAAATTACTGCAATGTGATCAGAGAAGCTAACAGGGGATATTTTGCATGATTTCACAGAACTTAAATGATATCTAAAAACATAGCATTGATCATGCACTGTACTGGATGTTTGCAGTATGTCTATTGTACAGCTACACAGCAATTCACTCTTGGCTTTGACCAGGGAAAAATGATTTCTTGTAGGACAGGCTGCAGGAAATATGATGCGTCTTGTTCAGGCCAGAGCTCCTCACTGTGACCTTTTGACCTTTCCTGCAGTTGTGTTGTCTTTCCTTCCTCCCTTAGCTAGGCTTCCTCTCTCTTCCCTCTCTTTCCTGACGCTTTGCTGTTTTCACCTGTATTTGTGTCCATCTGTCTGTGAGGGGGTTGGATGTATAAGAATAGATGGGGCTATGCAGTGTTTTGCACTCTGCTCTATAAATAAAGATGTGTGTGTGTGTGTTCCTATTTTCATGCTGTTGCAGATCAAGTGCAGTACTTCTAATGTTGCTTCATTTAGCATCCTCTGTAAATGGAAATTTTCAAATGTTTTTTTTCCAAATGTTTTATTCATTGTTTTATTATTATTATTATTATTATTATTATTATTAGTAGTAGTAGTAGTAGTAGTAGTAGTATTAGTATTGTTATATCAAATCTGAATCCACCTGCTTCTCTCATCTAAATCTTTTCCAGCCAAGTAAGTAGCTGTGTAGTTAGCTGAAAATAACACAGGAATCTGCGCCTGACTGTCCAAAGCTGAAAATACACCTGCCAGCACCTCTAAGGCTCACTAATGAACATGTTGGATCCTGTTTGTTTAACTCCTAGAATTAGAATATCACACTATCATACTTTTTAAAAGTGAGAGCAGCAGAGTGCTGCTACACAATTTACCAAGACTACAAGAAGTTTTGAGTTTGATTCCAAAGCAAACAACATTTTATTCAGTTACAAGGCAAACAGATCAGAAAACAGGGAGACTTCTACATAAAATACATGTGCATCTTTTCAGCCGAGATTTCATTTTCATTCTGTGTGTGCATGTTTCGTTGTTTCAGAGTGAGACTGGAGATGTGTGTTACTGCTGCTCCCTCCCCCCCAGCTCTAAATGTCCTGAGGAGAAGCTGCTGGAGCTCCACCCTGCTCATTCCTGCAGCACCATGAGGATCCTGCTCAAGGTACACTTTTATACTGTAAGCTGAAATATATTTATATACAGCGCTCCCACTCTGGTAAGCACAGTGCTGTGCTGTGTATCGTGTCACTGCACACTGACACAACTTTACACATCATAAGCTGCAGATTTATGAACATATACGTCCTGCTGCCTTCAGATGCTACAGGGCTTTATTGAAGTAGTGAAGGAGTAGCTTTACATACAGTAAATCAGCTGGAAGAATCTGACGGTTCTGACGTGTCAGGTCTAAGCATAAAACTCCATAAATGGAGCCCTGCTCTCTTTTGAATGTGGACAATAGATAAAATAGTTGTGTGTTCGCTGTTTCAACTGATCTGATTGTGTCTTTTTCTCTCCCAGAAAGTGTTGTTTGCACTGTGTGCTTTGAATGCGCTGACCACAGCTGTGTGCCTTATGGCAGCTGCCCTGAGATACCTGCAGATCTTCACAGCAAGAACACCCTGCATGGTATGATCACACCACAACCAGGTCTGTTACAGTAAGGCTAATGTTGGCGAGTACCTAAAATGGTTGGCTGTTGTAGCCTGTTACTGCTCTGACGCATCTCACTGTAGGAAAAGGGAAGGAACATAAAAGCAGATGTATTTGGTAAAATTAAGTTATTTCTTAACAATGGACTTAGATTCTTGACAAATGCAAAATATGTGATATTCAAATCAAATAAATAAATCTAACTAAAGCAGATTAAGTCACAAATAACATGACTACCTGAAGAAAAAAACAGTCAAAACAGAACTGCTGCTCCAAATGGAGCTAAAACAAAGGCGATCTATACCTAGCCCAGTGGCAAAGTAACAAGTGCCTCACATCTAATTTACAGATAAGACAAGCTGGCAAACTAGTTATAGTATATCCTCTGAATTGAATGAGAGCAGAACCGGGTGCCATTCCAGTCAGCATCCGTAACACATATCACATACTGAAATATGTATTGCTGAATGTGTCATATATAGTTATAGAGTGGAACAGTAACAAGTACTTTGTAACATGAGCGGCCGGAAATGTTTTGTTGCCCTGGTTATGCGACGCTTTCTTATGCCGGTATGTGTTGATGTTTTGAGCTGTCATTAAAGTAGATATAATGGATCAAGCCAACCCTTGATCATTTTAGATATATTTTGCACCAAATACAAATAGACAAATGAGTAAAATATGGCAGTGGAGGTCGGTAGGAAGAAGGTGTTGACCTTGATGCATGATGTGTGATGTCACGTGTGCCTACCCTGTGACAGGACGAGCCCAGGGCCACAGTGGAGGAAAGGGAGGAGCCTGCTCAGGTCCCAGACCCTGATGAGTTTGTGGCCCCTGCCCCACCCCCTTCCTACTTCTCCACTTTCTACTCATACACTCCACGCCTGGCTCGGCGGTAACACTATCTATTCTCAACATTCTGTACAACACTTACATGTTGACAACAGTCTTGTGTTGATGTGTCACTTTAACTTGGTAGAACATGATAACTCACTTGCGAGTTTGTTGTGTTTCAGGATGCTAGGGGACAGTGTGATTCCTCTCCCTCATATCTACGGTGCTCGCATCAAAGGGGTGGAGGTGTTCTGTCCACTAGATCCCCCTCCTCCATATGAGGCTGTTGCTGGAAGCTCTACTAGTGCAGTCACACAGGTCAGTCCGGTCCAGTACAGTATAGCCCAACCGATACTGGATTTTACAGTTGATTGCTTACTTACTAGGTCAACTTTTTGATTGTTATGTATTTACATCATCATCAAACAATGAGCAAAGAAATGACTAAAGTCACTTGAGCAGCTTGTGGATGTGCCAGGGCAGGCAAACATCAGAGAGAACATGAATGCATAACAATTCTTTTCAAAGATCTCTGCTCACTGTTGCATTGCAAAAGCACACACTCAACACATAAATGATGTTTGTGATGGATTACAGCAAAACAACTGTACTATGACACATTTGAAAATTATACAATTACCACCCCAACACTTTTTGTCTAGTTCATACTACTTTTAGAGTAAACATACTACTCGAATGGTCTTTGTCTGTTTCAGGAGACAGAGATTGCTCTGACAGAGATGACTATGAACTCAGCTACCTCAGTAGCAGGAGCCTCTGTGCAAGGTATGGTGGATGTCCTCACACCAGGCAGGGCAGGCTCATGTGGGCGGGGATGTTGATTCATTGTGTTAGGCCTAAATTTCATCATGTATTGTTTTTTAGTTTACAAGCCACATACTACCCCTGAACCAACTGCTAATACCAGCTCCCACTGTGACGGTTCTTCTAAACCAGAGAATCCACAAGAGCTTTTGTGCACTGGCCCAAGTATGAGCACTCCTCCACTCCTTCCTGACAAAGGCAAGACTCCACAACCGGAGCAGCTGATTCAGACTGATGTTTTAAATACAAACACAGTGTTGCAGCCTGTGCTGAGATCATAGCTCATGTGGGGGTTTAGTCAGGGTCCTTGTGCATTTCACCTGAGTTTGTTTCAGGGCTTACAGGTACAGTATTCAGCATGCAGTATTAGATTCACAGTTGTCTTGTGATTTTGTAGCAGATTCTACTTCACAGCAAATGTCACCAAGGAAGTCCACGCCTAGAAATATTAATAATTCATAAATATTATCTTTGGAAACTAATTTTGAAACTAATATCTTATGATTTTGTAGTTTTGTTTGCAAGAATATTCATGAAAACATGACCTTCAAACGTTTGTGTCTGACATGTTAATAGAATGGAACAATCAGGTATAGATTTCCACTATAAAGACACTGTGCAGCTTTACTAGGCTTGCATTGGATCAGATCAGTTATCATCTTCTTGCAGCCAGTGTTATTTTATTTAAAACAGACACTGCATATTGTTCTAATAGCGGACATGTTCATCTGTCTATATCTGTCTTAGACACAAGTGCATCAGCATCAGCAGGCGTCCTTCCACAGTTCAGAACCCAGCCCCAGCTGCCTTCTCAGCAGCATGCTCCAGCAGTGATTCCCTGGAGGAAACCAAGGATCCAACGTTACAACAGTGATCCAGTATTAATGGACCTCGCTACTAAAGGTTGTCCATGAAATATGGTTGGGGTTGGGTTGTATAAAACAAAGATTAGATGGGGATGTGGGTTAGTATCTATTCCTGTATAATGTCTGTGCACAAATTGCAAATTGCATACAAACATACAGACATTATACAAGGTTACATGAAGTCACATGTGGGCATTGAGGTCCTCAGCAGTATTAGCTGTTTGTCTTTGGCTGGCAGTAGCAGGTGTCATCCTATCTCAACACTGTTGTGGCCAGGGTCGAAGGACTCTGGTGCTGCATGCTTAGACATAATAGACAGCTTGCCACTGACATTCCAATCTGCGTAAACAGACATCTGTGTCTCCAGACTAAATCATGCTGACGAAGACACCATCCCTGGTAAAAACATTCTCTTTTACCTAATTCTAGGCGTATAGTGTTTGTTGTGTTATCTCAGGGTTTAAAGTCTATCCACCAGCATGAGTTGGGCAGAATGTGAGACCGACTCAGGCACTTCTGATGCTTTATGAATTCTCCTTGATCAAGTGTTAATAAATAATACAGCATAAGACATCAGAGGCTCCTGAACACTTTCTTTCTTCCTGACCTCACCACTGACCTTTGGCTTCAGCAATTTCTCCACAACAGGCCCCAATGAGGACTAGGGGCTTAGCATTCTAAAACTCCTGAATGGGGGCTTTTAAGTTGATGGAAGGTTTGTCCATTCTGGACTACTTTGAAATGAATATTGTATTCCATAAATAAATTCATAAATGTTTTTTTTGGTAATTTGTACAACTGAAACTCTATTTCACACTTCAAACACTGTTTGTAAATGACAATACAACGGTTCCATTGGAAACCTTGACCATCTTCTTTCTCTCTGATGTCTGCTGTAGTACAGAGTAGCAGCGACACTCCCCTCGCTCCCTCTCTTCAGACCACAGACTCTTCCACCCAGACATCGCAGCCTACACTGGCCGCCCACGCCCAAGGCCATGTCACACTGCGATGGGGTAAGAACAACAGTAGGATGTCTCACCGGCCTCGGCCATCCTCCATGGTGGACTACCAGAGCTACCAACACACACAGCAGCTTGTCAGGAAAATCCTGGAACAGCCAGCAGCCCAGGGCCTGACCCCTGAAGTCCAGGAGCTGGTGGACAGCATACGAACTGTCCTGCAGTCAGATCAGGAGCACATGGAGGAGGCTGTACGCTGTGCCAGCTATATTGAACAGGTCAGTTCAAAATGCAAAAACATTCATCATTCAGTACAAAGTACAACACTGATACTAATATTATTATAAAGCTAACATTATTAAGTTAACATGAAAAACATTGTGTTAGTCTGCAGTCTTTTTTTTTAGGAAAAAGGAGGAAAAAGTCCATTTTCAGCAGCAGATGAACAGTTGGGGCACTTGGGGCAGCAGGCCAGTGTGTGTATGTGTGTGTGTGTGACCATGGTAATGAAATAATATGTCAACCAGTGAATCAGTGTGGTTGTGTTTCACAGATTTAGATATATCAGGCTTTGATACGAACATAGTCCTTGTTGTTGTCATTTACCGTCCACCAGGGCAAATGCATGGCTTTACAAACTGTGCCACAGATGCATTGGTGGTAACGCCTCTCCACCTATCAGGTCACTTTTTTTATCCAATTTAATGTAACTCTGTCAGAACAACCCTCTGCTCCTCCATCACTGGTTACATTCCACCACAACCTACGTAACTTATCTCCAACCCATTTCTCCTCTATTGTTACCCCTGCTCTACCACCATCCAGCACATTCTCCTCTGTGAAGGTTAATGATGCCACTGAGCCACTTCATGTCTGAACAAGCTGTGTCCCTTATCTACAAAGCCTGCTTGACCAAACCAGTCTCACCCATGGTTGAATGATACCCTTCGATCACTGTGCACCAAACTCAGAGCTGCCAAATGAAAATGGCTCAAATCCAACTAGCCAATAACCTCAAAGGCTACCAGACACTTTTATCCTCCTTTTCAATCAGTGTCACTGCTGCAAAGACTGCTTTTTACACCGACAAAGTCAACAAAGTCAACAGTGTCACTGACACCTGGAAACTTTTCTCCATCTTGAAATCACTACTCAGCCCTCCGCCTCTTCCTCCTACCTGCCTCACTGCTGATACCTTTGCATCATTCTTTACAGGCAAAGTGGCAGAAATCAGCAGCAAATTCTCTGACCAGCTCACTCCCAACCTGACTCCTAGCACTTCATCATGTAGCAGTCCTACTACGTGTCTCTCTCCAGCCCAGCTGGGCAGCAGCAAAACAGCTCCACAACCTAGAACAGTTGCTTGCACTTCATTTTCTGGCTTTACATCCCTCTCTGAGAGTGAGGTATCCAAACTGTTGGACAAACATGTGGCCGTCCTACTACATGCTTGTTGGACCCTATACCAACAAACCTTCTTCAGTCCATTAGCCCAGCCATCACACCAGCTATTACACATGTGATAAACGGGTCACTGACCTCCCACACTTTTCCCACTGCATTCAAAGGAACTCAAGTAACGCCTCTACTCAAGAAACCTTCACTCAACCCTGCTCAGGTGGAAAACTATCACCCTGTCTCACTTCTTCCTTTTTTATCCAAAACTACTGAACGGGTGGTTGCTAAGCAACTCTCAGAATTCCTCCCACAGAACAATCTTCTTGATCCGAATCAGTCTGGTTTCAAGAGTGGTCACTCGACCGAAACTGCTCTGTTGTGTGACAGAAGCCTTAAAAGAAGCAAGAGCAGCAGCACAGTCCTCTGTCCTCATTCTACTTGACTTATTAGCTGCCTTCAACACAGTTAACCATCGCATCCTCCTCTCTATTCTCTCTAACATGGGCATCTCTGGCTTGGCTCTTTCCTGGTTTGAATCTTACCTGACAGGGCACTCTGACAAGGACCAGGACACAGAGATCGGACTCGGATGCAGAGCTGACGATGATCTTTTTATTAAGAACTTAAATAATCAGATGACGTAACAGAAAACGCCTCGCACAGGAGGGATAGCTAGGAAAATTATGAACATAAAACCTATCTTCTAGCATAAGTTGAATAACAAATCAAAGAGAACAAAAAACGCCTCCGAAGAGGGAAAAAACCAGAAAAGGGAAAGAAGTCTAAACTAAACTAGGGCTATGAAAAATTAAATGACAAAAGGTCAACAAAAAACTCTCTTAGCGAGGCGAAAACTGATACGGCGACTGAGGCTTTGTAAGAACTTGAAGGAAGACCAACACACGACGTGACAAGACATGACACACTGGAACAGGACAAAGGGAAACGCAGACTATATGAACACATGGGGGTAATGGGGAACAGGTGGACACAATCAGGAATCAGGGCCGACAATCAGACTGGTGACACATGAGGAAGGGTAAGTGACCTGAAACGAGAGGAGAGTTAATTCCCAAAATAAAACAGGAAGTCACAATACAAACATGGAGACAAGACAAAAACTCAAACTTAACACACCGGTGTGACACACTCATTCAGTGTATCCTGGCTTGGACAGCTGTCCACGTCGCATCGCCTCACCACAGGGGTGCCCCAGGGCTCAGTACTGGGACCCCTTCTATTCGCTATCTACACCGTCTCCTTGGATCCAATCATCCGCTCACATGACTTTTCCTATCACTGCTATGCAGATGACACTCAGCTCTATCTGTCATTTCCTCCTGAGGATCGATCTCTGCACGGGTCTATGACTGCCTCTCAGACATTGTCACATGGATGAAAGCACATCACCTCCAGCTGAACCTCTCAAAAACTGAACTGCTGGTCCTCCCAGCCAAACCTACTATACACCACAACATCAACATAAAATTGATTCCCTATGTCTGGCCCCCAGCAGGGTGGTGAGGAACTTAGGGATCATGATTGATGACCTACTAACCTTTTCCAATCATGTCGCCTCATTTACCCGGTCATGCCACTTTGCACTTTGCACAACATCAGAAAAGTCAGACCTTACTTACTCAACACACCACTCAACTCCTGACACAAACTGCAGTCATTTCAAGGCTAGACTACAGTAATGCTCTCCTGTCGGGCCTCCCGGCCTGCACAGTGAAACCTCTTCAGATGATCCAGAATGTGGTGGTGCGTCTGGTCTACAACCAACCCAAAAGGTCACATGTCACCCCGCTGCTCATCGAGCTCCAATGGCTGCCTGTTGCAGCCCACATTAAATTCAAAGCACTAATGCTCGCATACAAAGTTCTCTCTGGTTCTTCACCTACCTACCTGAACGCCCTCCTCCAATGAATTACGCCTTGCTCTACCACCCGTATTCTCAGGACAATCCAAACTTTTTTTGTCTGTTGTTCCCCGTTGGTGGAACGTCCTACCAGTTCCTACCAGATCAGGGCATCCCTCTCTACCTTTAAAAAAACTCTGCAGACCCCCAGCTCTTCCCAGATTACCTTCTCTCCTAACACTACCAACAACTGGACATGAGAAAGCTAGCCATTTAAGAATTGTTATAGCACTTATTGTTGCACTAAAGCTTTCTTATTGCACTGCACTTTGATTGTTCCCTTCTCTGTAAGTCACTTTGGATAAAAGCGTTTGCTAAATGACTAAATGTAGTAGATACAGCCATTGTTGATTTGTCTCTGCACATATGATTTGTTGACTAAGAAAAATAGAAAGCGTAACTTCACCTTTAGACTGCAAACAATTGATTAAAAAGGTGTAAACCAATGAAGACACCTGCACACTATAACAAAACTACTAACTACTAACATTAAGAGTCTATTGTTTGTCTTATATTGTATCTTTTTCATACCTCCTTTATTTTGTACACACGTGTCTGTATGCTACTGGAAATTCAGTTTCCTTGAGGGAGTCATCTAAAAATAAAGTGCAGTCTAACTCTAAACATACAATGTGGGCTGACAATGTTTTTATTATAAAGGGTAATTCAGAGAAACACACCTTGGTGTCTCTGTCAAAAATAATGATTGTGACCATAATCTTTTTTTTTTTTTTTTTTTAAGATTTTTTTGGCCTTTCCAAGCTTTATTAGATAGAGACAGCTGAAGACTGACAGGAAATGTGGGGAGAGAGTTGGGGAATGACATGCGGGAAAGAGAGACAGGTCAGGACTCGAGCCCGGGCCAGCCGCAGCGAGCGCCACCCCGATTGTGACCATAATCTAAATGTTTTTTTGCTTTGGTAATTTGTACCACTAAAGCTGTTTCACACTTCACACTGTTTGTAAATGATGATATATCAGTTCAGTTGGAAACCTTGACTGTCTTCTCAGATGTCTGCTGTATTGCATCCTCACCCTCTTTTTCCAAGTATGTAGGAGAAACTATCGTGGCTGCAAAACTTGTGAAAAATGTGTAAGGCCCTATGTTTAGTTTGTCCGTTCTGGACTAGTCAAGAAACATGGTGGTTCAAGATGGTTGTAGAAGAGGACCTGTAGTTAGATAAGATAAGATAAGATAAGATAAGATAGACTTTAGTGATCCGACACCAGGGAAATTCATTTGTTACAGTAGCTCATATACATGAGGTTAATTCTTATTTTCAGGGGATTATATTGAAAACAGAGTTATGAATATTATATTCAATTTCTGCCATATTCTGTAAATAGAATGACCTTTAATGATGTCATGAATAATAATTTCTAATTTGATTTCAGGTGTTCACTGACTCAGACATGCATCCCAGTCGACCTAAACCTCCCCAGCAGCAGCAGCCTTCTGGCAGTTCCTCCCAGACTTTCCCTCGCCCTCCCAGGAGAAGGCCTGGTCTGCTGCACCTGAAGAGTTGTGGAGACCTCAGCTCATTTACCTGTGCTGCATTTGAGGCTGTGGAACATCAAGGAAATGGCAGAAAAACAGGGTCAAGGGCTGGCTCTAGAGCAGAATCCAGAGCAGGTTCAAGGACGGGGTCTCGCCTAGATCATCCTGAACGGCCTCACAGTCTGATTGGAGTCTTTAGGGAGACGGTGCTTTGAGGGAAAACCAGCAGTATTAATGTTGGAGGGCAACACAGCTGGATGCTGGCTTATCTGTTGCTAAACTTCCAGAAAAACGACTGAGGAGGATTGGTGTGTGTGATGTGTGTAGATGAGTGTGTATGAGGCAGTTTTTTAAAACTGTTTTTCTTCTGCTAATATTGTTTTTTGTGAAATCCCCAAAATATGGGCACGTATTGAAACAGCATCCAATGTTCGTATGCTTTTATTGAAATTTTAATATTGTAACAGGTTTGCATTTTTTCCAGTCAACAATAGAGGATAATAAAGGAATTCTTTGACATTTATTTTGTTAATGGCCATATGCATTGATATTTACAGATATTAATAAAAGGGTAATACTTTACTTAAGAAGTATGGTACTAAATTTAATAGGAATGGAAAGAAAAGTAGAGATTCATCCATTATTTATTCATTCATTTCCATTTATTATTGAGAAACTTTATTCAGCTGGATTGTGTGCTTGTCTGACCTGCTGTGCACTGACTAGAAGAAGCAGTCTACCAAAAGACGTTCTTTCCAGGAAACAACAAAACTTGGTTGTCAGTCTAAAGTCTGTTGACATTCTGCAAAACAGCCTCTTTGTTGCCAAGGAGGGTTATATGGTGATGTGCCACAGCTAGTATAGCTTCCACTGTCAAGACAGTTTGCAAATGGCTCAATTATACACACTCAGAATTAACACTTGAACTTTTTGTGAAAGTTACATACAGAATAAAGTGTAGTGGTTCCATTGCAATGAGTTCATTTTTGTCCAACTAAATGTTGGAGTGAGTGGGAACTAGCATTGACATCCTACAAAGAATTGGCCATGCATGTTCATCAGAATTTGAATAAATTTGGTTTAATTGTTGAACACAGGCTTTGGCTGATGAGAGGTGTTTCCTTTTCTTGCACTTTGTCTTATTTGTAATTACTATTAGATTATTTGCAGCTCTGAAAAATCTTGTTTCCCAGTCATAATTCTGACTTTAATGTTGGCATGAAAGGTATTATCGGTATCATCTGTATCTGTTTGCCCTGGAGGTGGATTATCATTACCATTAAAACCGATGCTGCACACAGGAAGACAATGATTCTGAAGAGAGACTTGAAAATCTACCTAGCATCCTGTTTTGGAATTTGAAATATAAAGTTTGACAAACATCAGGGTGGCGCCCACTCAATTATGTAGCTGCTTGATGTCTGCTACAGGCTTCCACACAGTCTGATACATAGAAAAATAAAGGCTTGAGCCACACTTGACATGTGACATAAACAATGGCATTATCAATAGTTTCAGTCTTACAGAACTATATGCACATAACATGTAAGTGTGTTTTTGATGTTTACTGACTGGACAGTTCACCTGTTTTGCATTTTCACACTGACTCACTGGAGCAGGAGACATTACTGACAGCCTGTCTATGCAGAGGAGAGGCTGTTTAAAATCTGTTAAAATATGTGTGCTGGTTCTGAATCACTACTGACTGCAGGTCAGATGTGTTGCATTACCACTTCACACTCTTTCTTGATTCTTACTGACCTCTCATTAACCTACTGTCAGCCTTTTACTCAAGTGCCTAATTTTCTTCATCAGGCAGTTCCTTGTCTTGTAGTTAAAGTAAAGAAGTGAGATATCAGGGTCGTCATCATTGTGACACTTCCTCCTCACGTTTGACAGGTTTTAAATTGGCGCAGTCTTTCATTTCTTTGGCAAGGCTTCTGATGCTCCAGCTTTTTTGCATTTATAACCCCTAACCATACATACAAGAAGTGGTGTTAAACAGGGCTGCTCATTGACCCCACATCTGTCTTGTTCACTTCCCAACTTGTTGCAAATTGATATGGTAGTGGGACAAATTGAAAGGGTGACCTGACTTTAGATCACTAAAGCCAAGGATTCATCCTCTCTCATCAAATAAATAAAGGGGAATAAAGTGGTAGACTGACTGACTGACATTGCCAAGCTAGAAAGAAAAAGAAAAGAATCTACAGAAGAAATATTTTGCTATTTTGTCACTTTTAAACATCGTAATTCGCATCAATGCACAGCCGTATATATTCCCATTCAAATCCCAGTGTATTATATTGTCAAGACCAAATGAGGAAATCTGAAATGTTAGGTCACAAAACAGAAATGTTACACTGCAATTGCATTTCTACAATAAGAGAATTCACAGCATAAAAATCCTCATGATTCTCGGATCAGGGTTCATTCAGATACCACAGTCTAAGCCAAAGTCCTTCTGCAAGTCATTTATTGTTTTATACTGTTCCAAACATTCTGGCTCTGGTACAGGAATGTAACGCCAATAGCTAGAACATCACAGAAAAAAGCTAGCATGTAAATAAACATTGTTGCTGCTTACAGGATTTTTTCTTTCTTGTATTTTTTTTCTTTAGATAGTTAACATTTCAGTTACATTCAAAATGAGTGCACTTATAAATACTTTTAGCCAACCCTGCAGCCTGCCACCAGCTTCAAGTGCTTGTTTTCTTGGTTAGCTTCATTGTGTCACACTAACCTTCAATCCCTGACCAAGTGTGGGGGAAAATATCAGACACCTTAAATCAACTTGTGCTCTAGCTGTATATACAGTATACACATGAATGTCATTTCACACCCTTTCTACATTCCAGTCAGCTTGAAAGACCCCTCACAATGCTTTCTAATGCTTGCTTATAGTCCAACCCAAACACACAAAACCATTAGAAGTATATATCTTTACATAGTTTTCTATATATTTAATCTATAATGGTACTTTATATATCCGCTGGTTTTTGTTGGGACATGTAGTACATTGCTTGTAATCACACACCACACGCACACGCACACACACACTAGAAGTGAGAATGGTACAGCATAATCACATGAAGAAGAAGAAGGCCATGTTTAAAGTCCAAAAATGGCTGCCGTAACCCTAGTCCTATCAGTTGTAGTCAAGTTATCGGTCAATATCAGTTGTAACATCATAAAAAGTCCAGTATTAGTAGTAAGGCTTCATGACCTTCATTGATGAGGACAGACTTTTCGAATACACAATGGGGGTTGAAGTTGGGGATACATGTTACCATTTATCCTTAAACTAGAGGGGTGTAAAAAGAGAACACAAGTCCTGTTAACAATATAAAACAGGAAATTAAAAAAAGCTTGTCATATTAAAAAAGTGTGTGATGTATTCAGGTATATTCCCAGAGAAACAGCAGGTAAGCAGCTGGAAAGAGTTAGTGTGTTACTTCAGTAAACTGGAGAAAAGAAGCTCCACAGTTTCACAAAAAAGTCCAAATGAAGTTATTGTTGCATTATGGATGTGCTCACCTTTAGTTATGTTGAAGCAAATTTCTATTCAGACTAAATTTAGTTTTACTGTTGTAACAGCTCCATAAAAATAAATCTGAAGTCTTTGTGTTGTTGTTGATGTCTGGTATTTGATGAGTTACATATGTGTTTAGAGTCTATGGGAATAATCTGAAAATAAAAACGAAACACATCTTTAAAAAATCTGATTTAAATTCCAAATTTTGATTCCCATCTTACAAATAACTGGCTCACGATTCTATTTTTTGCAGTCAGAAACTAATGTCACTTGAGTTACCATGAAACTTAAAGATGTATTCTATATCTTACAAGCTTCAATTTACATGAAGAACAAAGGCATAATTAGTACACAATACATGTTTTTTTGTTTTGGATCTGCACCAATGACAGTCAACCTGTTAGGAGGCATAAAAGGCAATGTTTAATAACTTGTAATTAAAGTAGTGTGTGTGTGTGTGTGTATGTGTGTGTGTGTGTGTGTGTATATATGTATGTGTGTGTGTGTCTTCCAGTGAGAGTAAACCAGATTAAAATGTGCTGACATGCTATAGTTGAAACATGTTTCATCTGTGTACATTAAAAACATTTCAAGTTCATTCAGTTCAACAATGTTTTTTTAGATTGCTTCTTTTTTTAAATTCATGTTAGCTTGTGTCGTGTCATCTCAGCACTTTTGCCAGTGCTGTGCCAGCACTCTGGGTTTTAGCCTTTTACCTTCTCAATATATGCCTGTTGAACGTTTTCCACAGCCTTTGTTTGTAGATTTTCCCCTTTAGAGGCAACCACTGATTTCCCAAACAGCTGTCTTACAGATACCAGTTAACAGTGTCAACACTAATGCTCACTGTGATGGATTTTCAAGTTTCAAGTTTTTGCAAACTGATTTCATTGACGATGGCAACAATATCATATTGCACCTTGAAAGTGACCAGCAGTAATGCATATGTGTATTTTGTAGTAACATGTCTATTTGTAGAACACAGAGTAACTGCCATTGCTGTCATTTTATCTTATAAAAATAATGCTAACTTTAGAATAAAATTAATAGTGTAATTATATGCACCATTCAAATTGGGAAAACAAGCTACAGTGTTGTTTTGTGCATGAAATACACTGAACACTAAAATAAGAAAGAAATCTGAGTAATACATCATGTTTCAGGTTCTTAAACAAAACAAAAGAAACAAAAAGCCAGAGTTTGACCCTGGACTGTTTGCCTTGCAGGAACAGAAGTAACTTTAACAGAAGTGACTTTACTGAAGGCAGTGTGGCCTGGGGATGCATGCAGTTAGTGGCATGTATTCCCTCTGACTGACTGCACTTCAGTAACTGTAGAAAAAATACAGCTTTGTCAGAATACAGTGCATGCATTGTATTCCCACTGAGAGAAAACAGACTATAGCTTTCATATTTATAACTCAATATATACTGTAATTTATGTAAAATGTCCCTCTGTTCTGTCTCGATAACGACTTACGTATTATCATATATTGTATTCATAAGAACAAAAAAAAAATCAAAAATAACAACAACAAAAAAGGTTATTAAATGATGCTACATCTAATGAATGTGTATGGAAGAGGTCTTTGGTGATCACTTTAAATGTCTCTATCATTACCTAAGTCATGATGTAAATTTCCAAAGCACTGACATACTCACCACTCTGCCGCTCTCTGTTGTCATTCACACTTCTTTGCTGTTGTTTCATTCACAGATAACCTTCGTTATTGTCAATTACACTTCACACCTCTGTATAAACAAACGTATAAACCCTTTTATGAACTAAAAGGGCATAATCTCTTCCCAAAGGTTTTTACTGTGAAACATCTACAGGCAATGCAAAGTTCCCCTGAAAGAAACAAGTAAGTGATAGAAGCAACTGGAAGCAACTTCATAATTAAGAACAATATTAAGAGCAGGAGGTGGTGACTAGAACATGACTGCTGTTGTACTGATGGAAATAGTGCTATGGAAAATGTTTAATGAACACCCCCCAGAACTGACAGTATGGTATGTACAGCCACATATGGTAGCATGTTGGAGTCCTAAGCTCACTCCACATTATTTACATCATCCACAAAACAGAAGGCAAATTCAAGCATTGGTGTCCATTTGTGTGCAAGACAGGAGGCAAAGTAATCTTTTACTTTCTCTTTCCAGTCTAAGTGGACTAAAGGAACTGACATTCCACTCCTGCATGTGTGCAAACACCTTGACATTGGGACATCGTATCAGGCCATCAGGTTTGGTGTAACAGGATCTGTGAGTCAGCTTCATGTAGGGTTATCACTTTGAAGGGAAACAATGTGGGTACTATATGCAAACAAACAAATTTAACGTCCCTCCATGTTGCTGCTTCCTTGCAAATGAGCAAATAAACACTGAGGGAAGTTAATTTTTCCCCTTAACAGGGGAGCTACTGCTGGTGCTCTATGTATAAAGAATTTAAAAAATCAAACACATAGCAACTACTGTAACAACAGACTGCAGTAGAATTAGAAAGTTTTCCTGTTGGAAATGGAAGCGCAAAATGGAGCTGCAGCATCACCTCCTCAACAACGTGGAATGTGACGAGGGTGAGAGCGTGTTACACACTTGTTTGTCTGTCACACATTCCCTGTGAGCAAAGCTCTGTATTTGCAGTAGCAGGAAGGAGAGCTGAAAATAACGGAAAGCATGGTCTCATAAAATGTAGCTACAACATGAATGCACTTAAAATAAAAATGAAAAGAAAGATTTTCTCACATAAATGATAGTGGAGGACACAGGCACTGCCAGTGAAATAGCAGCATGGCAGAAAGCACAGTCTGGGTGTGAAGGTCAGGATTGGATATTCAGTCTACAATTGTTTCAGTTCAGATCTCATCAAATGAAGGTTTTACTGTGTGAGAAGTTCTCATTCATCAATATGTTGAGTTTCAAAACATGGAATAACATTTTAGGATCCTGGGGGGCTAGACACTAAAAATGCATCAGGTGTACCTTTTCATCTATTGTATCTTGAAGTACAAACAAATTCTGTGGTGAATTACGATGGATAGTTTGAAATCTATGTTACTGTCACTTGAAGACGAGGCTGAGCAACTCAACAATCTGACTAACAACTCACTATGGTCCATCAGTGTGGATACAAGGGTACAGGATGAGCACTGTGCTGAGCAGAAGGGTTGGTGTGAGGAGTGACAGATGACAGAAGGGTGTGTGAGGTCAGGACTCTGTCTTAAATGTAAACAGGCTGCTCCTGGGCGGTCAGCAGGCGGTACATGGCTGCAGGCATTGTCTTCATGTGGATCTAAGACAGTCAAAAAAGAACAAAGTATTCAGCTCATGGAGTTATACTATAAACAGCTTTAAATTACCTGTTAAATCTAGAATAGAATTTAAAATTCTTCTCCTTACATACAAAGCTCTTCATGGCCAGGCACCATCATATTTAAAAGAGCTCATAGTTCCCTACTACCCCTCTAGGCCACTGCGCTCTCAGAATGCTGGGTTCCTTGTGGTTCCCATAGTTTCCAAAAGTAGACTGGGAGCCAGAGCTTTCAGCTATCAAGCTCCTCTTCTGTGGAACAAACTACCTTTCTGGGTTCGGGAGGCAGACACGGTCACCACATTCAAGAGTAGACTGAAGACGCCCCCCCCCCTACTAACTAAACTTCTTCCCCGGAGTTTCTGTGCTTTCTCGTCCAGCAGGTTCTCCTGGATCGTGACCACTGCTGTGGTCCTGCATGACGTCCACGCCTTACTGTAAACCCTCTCTCTCTCTCTCTCTCTCTCTCTCTCTCATCATACCTATCAATGTAAGGCAGTTCGATATCCCTTAGAGTCTGCATAAAATGGGCCTAAGGTTTTATTGTTCTGTCAATCATTATCCCTCTTACACCTTTTCTCTGGATGTTACTAACTACACCTCTTCCCCGGAGTTTCTGTGCTTTCTCGTCCAGCAGGTTCTCATGGATCTGGCTGCTGCTGTGCATCTGTGTCTCTCTATCTCTATCACAGATTCCACTGCTACTGCAATCACTTTACCATTTATTGTAATTCATTGTAATTGTACGACATGTTTGTGTTGATTGTTCTGTACATGTGACATCCATTGCACGTCTGTCCGTCCTGGCAGAGGGATCCCTCCTCTGTGGCTCTTCCTGAGCTTTCTTCCACATGTTTTCCCTGTTAAAGGTTTTTTTTTGTGGGCAAGTTTTTCCTCACTGGAACCAAGGGTCTAAGGACAGAGGGTGTCACTCCCTGTACAGATTGTAAAGCCCTCTGAGGCTAAATGTGTTTGTGACTTTGGGCTATACAAATAAAATTTAATTTGATTTGATTTGAAAGATTAAGAACCAAAGGTTGTTGCTAACCCAGATATCCCACTACTAGACAATAGTAAAATACTGATACTGTGATACTGTAATACTGTAATACAGTTCTCAGTAAAGCAGAACTGCCCAAACAGCTAGTCACTGTTACTCAAACAAGAGGACATAGCACATTTGTTGCAGACTAATTTGTGAAGATTTATACATCAAAATCTTTCCATCTATCTCCAGACTAGGTCAGGATGTTGTTTTAAAGCTTGTGTATTGAGCTTCTTAAACAGGGTGCACTGGCATGTACCTTTGGGTGTCATGTAGCTGCTGTTGCTGTTTATAACCAAGCAAACAGCACAGTTGGAAGTCCTTGCTGCAAAGCCAATTAGACGACATTTGATGCTGTTTCTTAGCTGAGCTGTGACACTCACTGCTAATAATCATATGGCCACAGAGTACTGGCGGTGTGAGGCCCTATTGTATTTCGAATGTTTATTATTTATATTTTTATTATTTTTTCTGCATGTTTTCCGCCTGATGCCCCCCGATGTGCCAGCCCCCCCGACCCGAGGTGCAAGGGCCCGACTAATGCTGCTTGCATCTGTAATTTTAAGGGCATGAGCACTGGCGGTATTTTTAATGTTTATTATTTTTATTTTTACCTCACGAAAATTTGTGTTTGAATTTTTTGTTTTGGTGTATGTTTCAGATCCAGATCAGTGTTTGTTCTAGTGTCCAGTGTCTCACCTCTCCCACGGCGTTGGACAGGATGTGGACAATTTTTTCATGGGGCGTCGCCACCACACTCTGGCTATTAATTTCAATAATGCGGTGACCCACTCTGACCCCGCCCCGTTCAGCGATGCCCCCACGCATAAGGCTGCAGATCTGTTGAAGTAGCAGATCAATTCTTTTACATGACAAATCAAATTTCACCCAATATAACAGAATTGCCGATATCATTTAAAAGAAAATCTGAGTAGAACCACAAAGCTACCGACAATGCCATTCTGAACGCTGAAGCCCAGCTGGTAGCGGAGGTCCGGCCGTCTGATGAGTACAGTGGTCACTGGGGGACATCTGACAATGTTGAGCTTAATCCGAGACTGGTTCTTCAGACCCTACATGCAGAATACAAACGGTATCAGTGAATACACAAACATACTGTATGATGTCAGTGGCATTTTGGAAAAATTCCACTGTCGATCCCCCTCTAACTGAAGACTTTTTTAACGGTTTAAGGTTAGACTAAAAAGACACTAAAACTCCCATACATGCTTTCATCTTATCATAGGTCATTTACCACAGACTTTACAAAAGTCTGACATATATCTTTTAATTACAACAAGGTAGGTTGGTAGGTAGGCACGTAATGTCATACACATACCTTGATAATGCTCTGGCAGGTGGACAGTGGGAGTCCCACTAGACTGGTCCCATTAATGGACATAATCTGGTCTCCTATGTTCACTCTCCCAGACCTCTCAGCCGGCCCAGCATGCATCATATTGGCAATGATGACAGTGGGAAGGATGGAGCCCCACCCACTCTCCACAATGACCACACCCAGAATTTCCCCCTTTGCTTTTTCTATGAACACCTGAGGTCACAACAAGCAGGATGGAAGCAAACAGAAATAACACCAAATCATTTGAAAGTCAGAGTGAAATTGTTCTAATGTTTTTCTTATATGATGCATGTATGTAGTTTTAGTTGTACCATGTAACCTATGACCTATACAACATGTGTTAATAGCTAGAGGTGCCACCAAGTAGCTAGTGAACATCTTACTTATGGTTATATTCCTACAGGAGCCCCAGGTGTTTTAAAAATGTTCACAATGCTCACAACTTCTTGTTGTCTTCTGCAGTAGTATATAAGAAGTTGTGAAAGACCAGTCTTTGCTCATTCTGTTGCATGTCAGTGATACTTTACTTACATCTTTGCAGTTTTCAGACTTGGAAAAGTGGATGAGGTCATCATTGTACATGTCCTGTGTGTTGAGCAGGTCACTGTACTCCTTCTGGCTCAGGTCCTCAGGGTTTATGCCATTGGCCCGTAAGAATTCCTGATAAGCCACACTGAAGGCCTGCCCAATAGACTGGGCAATCAACTGGGCCTAGAGGACATAATGGATAGGAGGAAAAATTCTGAAATAATTGTAATCATTATTTATATTAAAGTATCTTATGGTCCACTAAATCTCTTTTTAATCAATTGCTGTGAATTTCACAGCTAATTAAAGTGTCAAAATTAACATTACAAAAATTGAATGGGGACCCATTTGACAAGCAAAGATATCACAACTACTATTAGACTCACATCCTCAGATTCAAACACATGGCATATCATCTTGTACTGGCGCTTGCTGTCTTGACCCGGGTCTGAAGCTTCCACATTCTCCTGAGAGTCGGGTCGAGGCATCCTGCGCCGGGCCATCAGAACCACGATGTTGCCAATGTCTGCAATATAGGAGATGGTCCGCAAAGGGTGGTCCATCATGGTCTCCTGGTAGTCAGAGAACCATAACTTATCAGCTAAATCTGGGGTTTGAAAGCAAACTACATAACCAAATATACCAAATGTAACTTTGCCACAGGACAAATCATCTCAGAGCACTGATAAAGTTGCACTTCACTATACACTCATTTACGGATGATACACACTTTCTACATTGGTGGAAGGTGTCTACAGGGGTTTATCAAAGTATATTTAAGACTTTATAAGACCTTTTTGAGACCACAATAATTGGAATGAAATACCTGATACCAATGATATCAATAAAAAAACAATAGGGACAAAATAGCATTGAATTATTTATAGAATGGAATGGACTGTACTCATATAGCGCCTTTCTAGTCTTCCGACCACTCCAAGCGCTTTACAGTACATATCTCATTCACCCATTCACACACATTCATACACTGATGGCATTGGCTGCCATGCAAGGTGCCAACTGCTCACATACACATTCACACACTGATGGCACAGCCTTCAGGAGCAATTTGGGGTTCAGTATCTTGCCCAAGGACACTTTGACATGCTGAACTGGAAGGGATCGAATCGCAGATCTTCTGATTAGTGGACGACCTTCTCTACATCCGAGCCACAGCCGGCCCATTTATCAAGTGCATGAATGTATTGACATTTATATCACACTTTTGCAAACAACAGCATAATAGTGACCATATCATCATATCATTAACCCCCCCACAACAGCAGAAAATGGCTGGATGAATAGATGGGTGGCTAACCAAGAAAAAAAAGGATCTAATTAAAACTCCTGCAAGGAACTTTCATTTTCTGTTGATGCCATTGGAACCTGTGGACAAACGTGGTGTGTTTCCATCACCTTGTTTCACCTTGTATACGTAACCTTATCCTCATCAGGGTCACAGTGGGACTGGAGCCTGTCCCAGCTGACTTTAGGTGAGAGGTGGGGTGGAAAAGTCGGCAGCTTATTGCAGGATTGTAGGAAGGTAGAACAGTCCACGTGGAGTTTAATACGCAGACTGCATGGGCCAAAATACAAACTTGAAACCCATCAGCTATCATCTGATGACAGTTTAGCTTAGTATAGATCTGCATAGATTTACATTCATATCCAAATAATAGAGGTGAGCAAAAACATCATCATGGTTCTGTGCTTGTACCACTTCAGTTTATATATGGTTCCTTTAGGAAACATTATTAGGAATCACTCCATTAATTTTCATTGTTATGCCGATGACACCCAGTTAGCTAAACTCCAAGCATGCCTTAAGGATATAAAAAGTTGGATGACCTACAATTTTCTGATGTTAAATTCAGACAAAGCTGAAGTTCTTGTAATTGGACCCAAACACCTGTGCATGCAGAAAAACTAGTCCATGCATTTGTTACTTCTAGGCTGGACTACTGTAACTCTTTGTTATCAGGCTGCTCCAATAAGTCTCTGAGGACTTTGCAGCTGCTGCATGTGCACATGTTTTGACAGGAACTAAGACCAGAGATCACATCTCTCCCATTTTGGCTTCCTTGCACTGGCTACCTGTTAAATCTAGAATATAATTTAAAATTCTTCTCCTTACATACAGGCACCATCATAACTAAAAGAACTCATAGTACCTTACTACCCCTCTAGACCACTGCACTCTCAGAATGCTGGGTTCCTTGTGGTTCCTATAGTTTCCAAAAGTAGACTGGGAGCCAGAGCTTTCAGCTATCAAGCTCCTCTTCTGTGGAACAAACTACAATTTTGTGCTCTCTGCCCTCTCTCTACCTTTAACTCAACCGGTTGTGATGGATGACCGTCCACCAATGAGTTTGGGTCTCTCCAAGGTTTCTGCCTGTTGAAAGGAAGTTTTAATAATGATAATAGTCCTCAGATTATCGCAGATGGATTCCAGACAGTTTTTTTTTTTTTATTTACCCTTTAAGGAAACTGACATCAATGCTTACAAAGATCTGGCCTATATTAGGATGTGAAGTAAGGTCAACAGCAGACTCAGTTGGAATATCTTCTGTATCAGGTAGCTAATTAGCCCATGTTAGCCCCAAAGGTTATGCATACCACTAATATAACAGGGGTGGTTGTGGTTCAGGAGGTAGGATAGGTCATCCATTAATCAGATGATGGGTGGGTCCATCCCTGGCTCCTCCAGTCTGAATGTTTCTCTTCTTATGGATGATCTTTTTATGAAGACCTTCTTATCTCTGCTATTTCACATATTTCACAGTATATGTATGGATTTTAGACTCAAGCTGATGATGTTCCATTTTGAGATTTCAGTAGTTTTAGTTCTGTGTCCTGTATAATCTCTTGACTTTCAAGATGAAATGGTTAGCATCAGAGGTCTTGTAATATTTAAATTGCTGGCCCCTGAGGTGACAATAGAAAGTTGTGCATATGTAAATCTGAGTGAGTACCTGGGAGTCAGCGTTGAGAACTTTGATTCTCTGGGTGGAGATGAAGAGATCCACCTCTGTCATGGGCTGAGGCTCCCCCTCAGACGCCTAAACACATATAAACAACCAATTTACAAAGTAATATTAGACACACATTCATAAGACATAAATTCAAAAGGCCAACACTTTAACTTTATTATAAGCAAAGGGCACAATAGACGATAAAACAGCTGCTAAATGAATTGCACTTTCAACAATAGAAACACATTACAACAAATCCTAACAGATGCTAAAGAAAGCCATAGTTTAGCTTTCTGGCTGGGTTCTTCCCACCTAATTTCAGTACACAATGAAAATCTAGTAGCTGCAGTTAACAAAAGTGCTTTGTCATTGTAGAGGTAATAAGACATTAGTTTTTGTGTGCAGAACAAACTTTTCAATCCTTCAAAAAACTGTAAAATGCTATGGTGTGCTATATAAGACATACTTCTATATACTATATACTTCTTGCTGTCAGAGTCACATGACAAGTTCAGTTTCATCTCTGTATGTCAAATACAAGGATACAGAATGTGTTTAGTCTAGCCTTGCACAAACACTGGGAGCATGGCCCTTCACAGTGGTATATTATACTGAATATTATATACCGTAATTTTCTATTGAGCGCACCTGAATATAAGCTGCAAGCTAAATTTAAAAAGAAAATACATTTTGTGCATATATAAGCCACACTTGATTATAAGCCACAGGTTTTCATGTTGTAACATGAGATATTTACACAGAAAGTCACAGAAGATATTTTTTAATTTTAATTTAAGACACAATTTTTTACAAACTGTGCCTGAAAATCGGCAACACGGCACCAATGCGGCATCAACACGCCATAAACATGGCACCAACACACCGTCAACACGGCATCAATACGCCGTCAACATGCCATCAATATGACACCAACACGCCATCAACATGGCACGAACACACCATCAACACGCTGTCAACATGGCACCAGCACGCCGTCAACATGGCACCAACACACCGTCAACACACCATCAACATGGCACCAACACACCGTCAACACGCCATCAACACGCCGTCAACATGGCACCAACATGCAATCAACACGCCATCAACATGGCACAAACACACCATCAACATGGCACCAACACACCGTCAACACGCCATCAACACACCGTCAACATGGCACCAACACGCAGTCACCACGCCACCAACATGCCATCAATATGACACCAGCACGGCATCAACATGGCACCAACACACCGTCAACACGCCATCAACACGCCGTCAACATGGCACCAACATGCAATCAACACGCCATCAACATGGCACAAACACACCATCAACACGGCACCAACACACTGTCAACATGCTTTCAACATGGCACCAACACGCAGTCACCACGCCACCAACATGCCATCAATATGACACCAGCACGGCATCAATATGGCACCAACACACCATCAACACGGCATCAACATGGCACCAACACGCTATCCACATGCCGTCAACATGGCACCAACACACTATCAACGCGGCACCAACACGCCGTCAACACGCTAAAAATTTTGAAATTAGCCACAATGCTGTACTGTATGGGCCACAGGGTTCAAAGCGTGTGAAAAAAAGTAGCGGCTTATAGTCCTAAAATTACAGTAACAGATGCTCTACCAATTGAGCTAATTCCCAGTCAGGAATTTTTCGACACATTTCAAATCAAATCAAATCAAATTTTATTTGTATAGCCCAAAGTCACAAAACACATTTTGCCTCAGAGGGCTTTACAATCTGTACAGGGAGTGACACCCTCTGTCCTTAGACCCTCGGTTCGAGTGAGGAAAAACTTGCCCACAAAAAAACCCTTTAACAGGGAAAACATGTGGAAGAAACCTCAGGAAGAGCCACAGAGGAGGGATCCCTCTCCCAGGACGGACAAACGTGCAATGGATGTCACATGTACAGAACAATCAACACAAACATATTGTACAATTACAATGAATTACAATAAATGGTAAAGTGATTGCAGTAGCAGTGGAATCTGTGATAGAGACAGAGAGACACAGATGCACAGCAGCCATAAGTCATTAACCAACTAAGCTGTAGTGGAGATATGGTAGCTATAATGACTATATATGGCATATAATGCATTTTAGATGAATTGACATGAAATTTGAAATTGCAATTTGATACATGGTTCCCAAGAAATCTAATGAATGCCTGACCTTTCACTTAGCATCGCCATCACTAAGCACCATCATCAGGGCTAGCTTTTTAGTTGACTCTGATTTTGGGTTATGTTGATCTTATGTTGAAAGTAGCATTTAGTTTAAAGTACTGCAATGCCCATTTACACAGAGCAAGGCTGTAGACTCTGTTGTTCAGACCTCTGTCTGTATGACACTGTATTTATCATCAGAACTCATGGTAGTTTAGCAGACAAAAGGACATGAGTTATTGTACAGTCACACATAGTATCAGCAGCAGAGAAGGAAAGCACACTGACAAACAGTAAGACCTCACAGTGAAAGATTATAGTTCTTTCCTGCATCCAGCAATCTCTTATCCAGTATAACAAAAGATACATTATTTCAAATACAGAGAGTTACAGAACGTGTTTAGTCTAGCCTTGCACAAACACTGGGAGCATGGCCCTTCACAGTGGTATACTATACTGAATATTATATACCGTAATTTTCTATTGAGTGCACCTGAATATAAGCAGCACCAGCTAAATTTAAAAAGAAAATACATTTTGTGCATA
Organism: Nibea coibor; assembly: GCA_023373845.1. Taxonomy (NCBI): domain Eukaryota; kingdom Metazoa; phylum Chordata; class Actinopteri; family Sciaenidae; genus Nibea; species Nibea coibor. The sequence continues at coordinate 399,998 of CM041737.1, forward strand.
TATAAGCCACACTTGATTATAAGCCACAGGTTTTCATGTTGTAACATGAGATATTTACACAGAAAGTCACAGAAGATATTTTTTAATTTTAATTTAAGACACAATTTTTTACAAACTGTGCCTGAAAATCGGCAACACGGCACCAATGCACCATCAACACGCCATAAACATGGCACCAACACACCGTCAACACGGCATCAATACGCCGTCAACATGCCATCAATATGACACCAACACGCCATCAACATGGCACGAACACACCATCAACACGCTGTCAACATGGCACCAACACGCCGTCAACATGGCACCAACACACCGTCAACACACCATCAACATGGCACCAACACACCGTCAACACGCCATCAACATGGCACCAACACGCCGTCAACATGGCACCAACACGCCGTCAACACGCTATCAACACGCCATCAACACGCTGTCAACATGCCATCAATATGACACCAACAAACCATCAACACAGCATCAACATGGCACCAACACACTATCCACATGCCGTCAACGCGGCACCAACACGCCGTCAACACACTAAAAATTTAGAAATTAGCCACAATGCTGTACTGTATGGGCCACAGGGTTCAAAGTGTGTGAAAAAAGTAGCGGCTTATAGTCCTAAAATTACAGTAACAGATGCTCTACCAATTGAGCTAATTCCCAGTCAGGAATTTTTCGACACATTTTAGATGAATTGACATGAAATTTGAAATTGCAATTTGATACATGGTTCCCAAGAAATCTAATGAATGCCTGACCTTTCACTTAGCATCGCCATCACTAAGCACCATCATCAGGGCTAGCTTTTTAGTTGACTCTGATTTTGGATTATGTTGATCTTATGTTGAAAGTAGCATTTAGTTTAAAGTACTGCAATGCCCATTTACACAGAGCAAGGCTGTAGACTCTGTGGCTCAGACCTCTGTCTGTATGACACTGTATTTATCATCAGAACTCATGGTAGTTTAGCAGACAAAAGGATGTGAGTTATTGTACAGTCACACATAGTATCAGCAGCAGAGAAGGAAAGCACACTGACAAACAGTAAGACCTCACAGTGAAAGATTATAGTTCTTTCCTGCATCCAGCAATCTCTTATCCAGTATAACAAAAAATACATTATTTCAAATAGTGGATGACACAAAATGTCTCATATGGAAGGAAAATGGAGATGGGACTGGAGACCTAAACAGTGAACATCACCTCCAACCATACAAAGGTGGTTGCTGGATTCAGGAAAATGAACAATTCAGAATGACACAAAGGATGGGATAGTTACATAAACAGACAAAAGAAGGTGTGCTTGTCAGTGTGGAAGAGGAGACAGATATGTATGTACTGCACCTTCTTCTTGTTCTGGGCCAATTTCTGGGCCGTCTGCCAGGCATGGAACAAAGCAGACAGGAAAGTCATGGGTTAGAGCAGTGCATAGGAGAAGCTAACTGGATCACAGGGAAGGAAGGAGGGTGGGGCAGTCTATGTCAAATATAATAACCTTCATCTGTAGTGCAACTGTATTGTACAGTGTTTGTCATTTTGTTCACATTATGCTAATGTTTGTACGATTGTTATGCATTTGTTTGTCATGAATGTCATAAGAAGAACATCATAAATATCAGAGTCTGGGCTGAACATGACATGTGCCCTGGAGTCATGGTCTGTAATCCCTGTAACTTCAATCAAATGCTGAAATTGGACCTGTGTTTATTAAGAATCATCACAGACATACAGAAATATGTACAATATATATATGCACAATAATAATGACCTAAGGTCTAAAACTATCTCAGAGCAGAGCAGAGTTACCAATAAAGATTTCAGCAGGAGGGCTACTACTGAGTTGTTGTTTCTAACAAATTCTCCCACTCAGCAAAACACCCGCTGAGAAACAAACTCTGGTCATTGGTAGCTTGATTTTGCAAAACGTGAAGTTAGATGCATCCCTGGGGCCAGAGCAGGCGACACTGACTTAGATTTAGAACTGCTCATTCAGGATAAATGTAGATACATTTATACTGTCATTCACACTGGCAGTCACAATGACATGTGTCTGTCAACCTGAGGTCACTAAAATGAACATTGAGTTAGTGTGTGCACATGCCAAAACAATGCCAAATATGTAGTATTCTCTGGACCCCCTACCAGTGATGACATGTTTAGCCTTCATTCAAACCTTCAGTGATCAGGTTTGTTAACTGAGATCTGTCTTTATTTATCAAAACCACATCTGACCAATGTGTGGTTCTTTTGTTGGGGCTCATCTTTTAACAGTAAAATTAAAGTGTTATATGGTCCTTCTCCTGCTGAAAGTCAATGAAGGAAGGATTAGTCCTCCTGCGGTACAGAGGGAGTCAAACAAAGTGCATTTGCATTAATCTTCCTCTACCAGCAGGTGTCTCTGTTGTTTTGGCTCCAGAACAGACTGAGACCTTGACTGCCAGCCCTTTTGGTACAGAAACGCATAGATCAGCTTTTTATCCTGTCACTGTGAAAAGGTGGCAACTGCTTAGTTTGGACTGTATATCTATTTTGAAATTTGCTTTCCACTTTTTACATTTGAATTAACCCTGGGCCCTTATGTATGAAGCATGATGAAAAATGTATGAAGCATCATGAAAAAGCAATAAGAAATTATGATGACATGATTGACAATTCAAAACAAGACATCTCAGCTATGAATGCCAAGTATAATGCCAAAATAAATAAATATATAAAATATAATTTTGGTATTTGAAAATTTAAGTAGATAGCAAGTGTGTAGTATAGATTGCAAAAAGATTGAAAAACATAAACAATCTGAAAAGAGCATAAACTAATATTTAGGTTTTTACACTCTGGTTTACATTATTAAAATCTAAGCAAAAGTTTAATTTAATTTAAGTTGTGGTGTACACCAGTAGAGTACTTATTAGTCTTCAGAATAGTTCTGCATCCTGTGATCTGAGTGTAAGTGAGGGAATAGAAAGGTTTGGTCAGGTAGTCCACTAAGACATTAATAAGGTAATAAGCAGCAGTTTGTAGTTCAACCTGAATAAAATGGGGAGTCTTTTTTTGTTTGTTTAGTTTTTTTTTCTTACAAATGGACAGGCAATATTGTGCCAACGTAAGAATGAGATAAGATTTTCAGTGTATTTAGCAACGGTACTTCCATCCTGACTGAAGGGTTAGTAAAAACAGCAAGTAGTAAAAATGTTTGGCCCTGCAATCAGGATTTCTATTTTGTCTTTGTTTAGGCCAGGGGTCTTCAACCAGAGGTCTGTGACCCCCTGGGGGTCCGCAGAGGTTCTGCAGGGGGTCTATTTTTTTACCAATAAGATTTGTGAGAATTAAAAAATATAACAAAAATGATATATGATACTAACATAATGTGACCAGCTGCTATGGGAGAAGAAAAATATGATAATATGTGAAGCAGAATGGATACATTTGTCACAGTTAATAAGGTGAAACAAAAGGTTTAGACCAGGCTTAAATATGATACATTTTTAAATATATTCAAATATATTACTGTAACTAGTTTATATATCAAATTAAATAGCTTATATATCGGTTGACATAGTTTATATTGTACATTATAATGTACATTAGTTTAAAAAAAATTATATGCTTGAAAGGACTCTCTGAACTACAGTCAAACACTGTACGGACAGTGGCACCTGATAAACAACAAGTTATTAATATGTTCTGTTAACAAGTCACTTACAGAACTAACAAAAAATAGTGACAGCTGATATGATCTGCCATCTGCAGTTTGTCCTTTGAACTGGAGAGATTGATAGTCAGTGACAGCTAGAAATGAGAAGCATCTGCCTAAATACTTTTTACCAGATTCTGTGAAAAGTCTGGTGAAAAGTTAAGAGTGAAAAAACAAGTTGACTTAAATGTGTGGAGGCTACAGTCCTCGCTGCACCCGCCCCCAGTTCGACTCCCGCATCGGACGGCTATTTACTGCGTGTCACTCCCCCTGTCTCTGCCCCCTGCTTCCTGTCTATCTTCAGCTGTTACTGCTACTATCATTAAAGGCATAAAAAAGGCCAAAAAATAATCTTTAAAAAAAAAATCATTTCTGTGTGGATTGTGTAGAAATCCATGCTCCTAACTGAATATCTTGGATTGAGACACCTGCTTTCAAGCTCTGTCTCTCCCACAGAAAATCCACATAGCCATCCTTTAATTAAAACTATATGTTTACTGCCTCCATACATAGGACATCTAAGCACCAGGCTTGTTTTCCACATTCAAGCTCTGACATAACGCACCCACAATGAATCTGTGAATCCATGCAATTTGCCAACCCAGCTGAGGCAATATATTATTTTCATATACAGTAATTTGCACTCTCATATGCAGTGACGTGTAGAGGCCAGCTGTCACAAGCAAGCTGTGTTGGACAAGACAAGACAAGACTAAAGAAAAGAAGGGGGAGAGTGGTAAGTAAAGGACTTACTATGTGTACTGTACAACAGTGTGACAGAGTGTGTACTTTGTGCTTTCACCTTGATGCGGCTGACGGCCTCCTGTGCTTGCATCATGCGGATGTTCTTGGATGGTGTCTTATCTGACAGCAGCTGGGTGGAGCCCAGGTAGTTCGCTGCAAAAATGATCCCATCAATCAGGTCCTCGGGGTCACATGGGCCTGGGACTGGTGGGAGTTAGTGGTTCAAGTTCACTAATACAATTTTTACTTCACATTTATTACTCATATACACTGATAAAATTATGCCATGAAGTGAACTTTCTAATATATATACTTACTACTGAAAAACTTTCCTTTACCTTTTCCTTTTGACATATTTTAACAATTGCCTGCCATATTTTTAATATGTTGAATGCATAATGCTAGCTTCTAATGCTGATTTCTTTTTAACACATAGTCTGTAGTTCTCTCTTGAAATTATATTACGTGTGAAATGAACAGTGCCAGAAGAACATCAGATTTTGCAGTTATTTCTCGATCAATATAGCACACACTGAGGAACTGTATACAATGATTGAACACTGATTGGATATCAACATAAAATGTTCCCTTTAATATTATCCATGACCTGCTGATCTTGTTAATGAACAGCCCAATCTGATGGCTAAATTAAACTAATTCAACTACCATTATTTTCAGAATTCAAGATTAGAGTATCTCCCTCCACATCTTTCGCACTCTCAAGATGACGCACTCACCTTCTACATATGTGGGGAAGGATGCAAGACTTTTCCTGGACTATTAATAGAAAAGAGAGAAGAATGAGTTTTTCAAACATGACTTCAAATGTAAAATGAGAGACAGTATAGTGAATATTTAATGAAGAGTAAAATGTTGAACATACTTCTTTACTAGAGGGAGAGGATTCAAAGCTGTCATCTTGCAACAGATGTCTACTGGATGACTCTGCTCCAGAAGGAGATGGTGAGCCTGAACCGGGAGACTGCAGGGAGAAACAAAGAAACTCAACAAATATGATGTACAACACTAGGTTTGTGTTCTATGATAATCGTCTTCAAGATCTGGAGATACCAAAATACTTTGTATTTTATTATCAATACTAGAGCAAGCAGCACTTCAAGTGTTTTGTGAACATCTCTATCTCTATCACAGGTTCCACTGCTACTGTAATCATTCTATCATTCATTGTAATTCATTGTCATTTTATCATTCATTGTAATTGTACAATATGTTTGTGTTGATTGTTCTGTACATGTGACATCTATTGCACGTCTGTCCGTCCTGGGAGAGGGATCCCTCCTCTGTGGCTCTTCCTGAGGTTTGATTGAGGTTTGAGATTGTAAAGCCCTCTGAGGCTAAATGTGTTTGTGACTTTGGGCTATACAAATTTGATTTGATTTGATTTGATTTGAACATAGATGTCAACAAGATATACAGAGAACATATGAAACCAACACCCCACCATCATGTATGACAGATAACACTGAAGGTGATCTACCCTACATGCCCCAACAGCTTGCGTGATAGATTAACTTACTGACTTTAACCACATGCATTGTGTTTGAGATACAGCTACTGCATTATGTGTGGTGTCAGGTTTTTATCTATGTTCTCTAAATGAGTTAGTATTGTGTTTCTTTTCATGTGAACTCTCATGACATTTTTGGGTGAAAAGACATTTTACTTATTTTCAAGAAAAGTATAATAGTATGGTGTAGAAGCTCAAGCTAAATTATTAGGAATCACTCCATTAATTTTCATTGTTATGCTGACGACACCCAATTATATTTATCGATCAAGCCTGATGAAACCAAGTTAGTTAATTAAACTCCAAGCATGCCTTAGGGATATAAAAAGTTGGATGACCTGCAATTTTCTGATGTTGAACTCAGACAAAACTGAAGTTCTTGTAATTCGACCCAAACACCTCAGAAACTCTCTTTCCGGAGACTTGGCTACCTTAGACGGGATCACCCTGGCCTCCAGCTCCACCGTAAAGAATCTTGGAGTTGTTTTTGATCAGGATTTGTCCTTTAATTTTCACATAAAACAAATTTCGAGGACTGCATTCTTCCACTTACGCAACATTACCAAAATCAGACGCATCCTGTCCCAAGCGGATGCAGAAAAACTAGTCCATGCTTTTGTTACTTCTAGGCTGGACTATTGTAACTCTCCAATAAATCTCTTAGGACTAAGCTAAGCTAATTCAGAATGCTGCTGCATGTGTTCTGACAGGAACCAAGATCAGAGATCACATCTGTTCTGATATGGTGCTATATAAATAAAATTGAATTGAATAAGTTAAGATGAGATGAGATGAGATGACATGAGATAAGACATTGTTGGCAGAACCAATGGAGTTAAACCCAAATAAATTGTTCATTAATTATTGGAATCTTGGATATTTACTTCCAATACTTTACGCTTTTATACTTTAATTTTAGAAAGATATTGAATGCTGGATAGAGTAGTTTTAAGTTATTTTGCTTAAGTAAAAGATCTAAATATTTCCTTCACCACTATCGTTGTCATAGGATGATAAGCTTCTGCTGTTATGGTTTTATTATATTTTTTTCTCAGCTGTGGCAGAAAGAGACTTTTCAAAGAGACATAACATTATGGTCATGAGCACAATTTCTTATAATGACATATTAGCATACATTTTAAAAATGATACCCCCAAAAACATCTGAGAAAAATCTGATAATTAGGTCTGAGTTTACAAAAATTGGGAATAAAGCATTAAAAACATGAAACATGTCTCTATGTATAACACTGCCAAAACAACTGATTCCACCATTGCTACAGATAGAGACCATCTTTAATTCAATACACCAATAAAAAAGCTGTCCACACCTCATCTCCAGCATGTTGCTCAGTCTGCTGCTTCTGCTTGGCTTGTTCCTCTTCAAGCTTTTCTACTTGATACATCCAAAAGTTTTCCATAGCTCTCAGTAAATGCACCAACACAAATGAACCTTAACAAGCAGCCCAACAACTCAACTAGCATTGAGAGTGGCAGTGTGTGGTGAAATACATCACCAGTGTCAACAGACTGGGAGTCAGCTGCTCAGGTGACATGCAGGATTATGTATCAGGATTCCTCACGTCAGCCTGGATTTGCTCTGTTGACTGTGTGACATCATGTCATCTTCATTCATCAAACAAATTCACACTGTATGTCACAGACACATTCATCTAAATATGAAGTCTGAAGCAGAAGTGTTATTAAAACTATGCAGGTATGTTCTGGTCACAGTGATATAAAGAAGAGAACAGACATGGTCACTGTGTTACTGGAGCCTCGTTGAATTATTTAACCTGTCTTGCCCTATACCTTTCTCCATCGCTCACCCTCACTTAATAAATCATTGAGAGGAGGGAGGGAGGGGTGACAACATGGGGGGGAGAAGGAGAGAAATACCACATGATGTCAGGATTTCTATTCAGGCTGGAAACAATGTCAGCATTAATCACCATGAGTGCTACAGTTGTATAAGAAAGTCACATAATGTAAGGGGTAGCATTGTATCCAAAGACAGGGCAGTTCGCATTGCGTTTTACAAGCTATGGTCAGCTTTAAATCCTCACTGCTGCCTTTTCCAGCTCCTGGAGACAGGCTGGTGACACAACACACACAATGAATATGCTTTGTTTAATCTAAACACAGACAAAAATGTAAGAAAATACACTATGAATACTATGCATAATACACTATGAATGATGCTATAACTTTAATACAAGATAGTTTGGCATAGTTTGCCTCAAACTTTTGTTGACATATATTAGGCTAGCTGGTAAGCTCTAGTTAAACTCTAGTTAAACTGTCAGGTTAGTAGCACTTACACGAGTATTGTCAGGACAAGCATAGTTTGAGGAGAACATCAGGGCAACTCAAATTACACCATGGCTAGGTCATGCAGGCTAATATGAATTAATGAAAAGGGACTAGACTGCCAAATGTCTTTGTCTAGCCTCTCACTGGAACAAGGCTCCATTTCATTTTAGTTTATTTAGATGTAACTCAACTCCTTTAAATTTTAAATGTTCACAGGTTAAAGTTTTATGTAGAAGTGAGTAATATTGTATTATGCTGTTTTTATTGTGCTGTATACCTCAAACCATTAATACACTATATTGGAAATTGGCTGAATTCATGAACTTTACCATATTGTTTGAATTTTTGCATGTTGGGAAATGACAGATTCAAACTGGTGTAAATAAATAAAACATAACTTATTTGAAGTGTTGATCCACAGACTGTAGACTGTTTGGCCAAAGGTATGTGAACACCACAATATGGTGACCAGGTCAGGCATAAGGCATGACTTACAGCCCAGGTGTCATAATGTCCACATAAAACAAATTTCGAGGACTGCATTCTTCCACTTACGTAACATCGCCAAAATCAGACGCATCGTGTCTGAAGCAGATGCAGAAAAACTAGTCCACACATTTGTTACTTCTAGGCTGGACTACTGTTACTCTTTGTTATCAGGCTGCTCCAATAAGTCTCTTAGGACTTCACAGCTAATTCAGAATGCTGCTGCACGTGTTCTGACAGGAACCAAGATCAGAGATCACATCTCTCCCATTTTGGCTTCCTTGCACTGGCTACCTGTTAAATCTAGAATAGAATTTAAAATTCTTCTCCTTACATACAAAGCTCTTCATGGCCAGGCACCATCATATCTAAAAGAACTCATAGTACCTTACTACCCCTCTAGAACACTGCGCTCTCAGAATGCTGGGTTCCTTGTGGTTCCTATAGTTTTCAAAAGTAGACTGGGAGCTAGAGCTTTCAGCTATCAAGCTCCCCTTCTGTGGAACAAACCAGTCTACATACCAGTCTGGTTTGGGAGGCAGACACAGTCAACACCTTCAACAGTAGACTTAAGACTTTCCTTTTTGATAGAGCTTATGGTTAGGGCTGACTCAGGTCATCCCTTAGTTATGCTGCTATAGGATTTGACTGCTGGGGGAAGTTAATATATACACATATAAATAGAACAGAACTTAAGAGAAATAAAATAAGAATTGTGTGTGTGTGCACGCATGTTTGTGTGTGTTTAAAATAATATACAGTAAAATAAGTGATAATAATTTATTTACTCTCTCTGTCTCTCTCACCATCTGTAAACATACCTGCATAATGCATGTTACTAACTAAACTCCTTCTCTGGAGTTTCTGTGCTCTCTCGTCCAGCAGGTTCTCTTGGATTGTGGCTGCTGCTGTGGTCCTGCATGACGTCCACTACATATATTATTACTGTCATTATTGTTACCATATCTCCATTACAGTTTATAGTTAGTGAATGATTTGCTGCTGCTGTGCATCTGTGTCTCTCTATTTCTATCACAGGTTCCACTGCTACTGTAATCATTCTATCATTCACTGTAATTCATTGTCATTTTATCATTCATTGTAATTGTACAATATGTTTGATTGGGGTTTTCTTGTCGACCAATTTTGTGCACAGTTTGAAAGCTAAATGTTAAAAACTCTGGCATTAATCATGTGGTAAAGAGCAGGTGCTCTTTGTCCTTCTGGAAATTTCGCCTCTATGGGGTCTCTAACAGTCTATGGGGCTGTGGATGGGTGTTGGTGGCGAATCTTTGTGTCTGGCACCAAAACTATAATACTGACAGCTTCAGTAGTGGTATCACTGCGATGGCAACAAACTTTCCTACGTTTCTAGCTATAAATGAATTCTGTAGTTTGACATTTGCGGCCTCAGTCACAGTTTACAAATTTATTTTTCAACAAATTTTTTTCTCTCTCTACACTCTAGCGATGACATCGTCACTCTAGCTCTCGAAAATTCTCGCAATACACACCCATTCATTCTTTGGCGTGGTTTTTGGCGTAATTTGGCAACACCATTAGGTGAAATGCTTAGAAAAGTCTTTCCGAGCCGGTCGTTTTGACTCCTTGTTTGTGTATGTGCGATAAGAGTGTGCTCTTTCAGGCACACTCAATAATAAGAATAAGCCGGGTGGATAACATATAGTGTGCCCTTTCAGGCACACTCAACTAGATCCTAACTGGTTCTTTAAGGGTTAAATTCCAAAACATATTTTAGATTAATATAAATGGAAACATATACTATCCCCATGGCTATCACTAAAGGCATGTGCAACAATATGTTATAGCAGCTTCAGTCCTTCATCTACACATCATGTGTATATCACAGCCATTCAGAGCCCTGTACATAGTTATTATGATTACAAATAAAAATGGAAGAAAATAGACATGAAGCCTTAAGAAGATACTTTATCATTAAAAATGTGGCTGCATGGACAGATATAACACCTACAGTTTGTTTAAGCTGGAGCCTAGATATTTCCTGCTGGCCTATGATTCAGTGTTACGATGACTGTGTCTGTGTGGGGATACAGTATGTTCTCTGGTCTTGGATCTTTCTGACCTCTGTTGGCTTTAAATGGTAAATGTGTACATCATCAGTACAACATTAATATGCAAACAACAGCTGACCAACAGAACAGTCATGTTATCCAATTCAAGATGATCAATATCAGTCACAGGTGCTGTACTTACATCACCCCCCAGTGTTGGCTGTAGGTCACACTCTGCAGTGGGGCTCAGGTCCTGCCTCATTACCCAAATGGGCTCTTTGGGCTCATCAGGTGTGTACGGAGATCTCACTGTTCTGTTTTTCACCTCCTCTATGGCCTCCTTAATGTCCTTGATGGCCAATGATATGGCATCCCTTTTCTCCTGACTGTTCCTCACTGCTACAGGCTCCTCTGACGGACTCGCTGCCTGTTTTCTGGCCGGCTTCCCTTGGTTAGCAGCTTTGTGGTTTTTGTCAGAGTTGATTTGGAGCTCTGTTTGGGATTTTTCTTCTTCCTGTGATTGCTCATTTTCTTCATCTATAGTTTCTTCGGTTGCACAGTGTAGATTCTGAGAGCTTAGGCTTTCTTTGACCTCAGCCACAATGCTGTCAATGTCCTCATCTTGGTCACAGCTATCAACACGTGGATATGGTGCAAATTCAGCCTCCTTCTCTGGGCTGTCAGACTCACCATCCGAGCGTTCATCATAGTGACGTAGACGGGAACCCACCGCCTCCTGCTGTTGGTAGTCTTCACCTCCCACCCGACCCTCTGGCAGCTGAAAACCGGCCTTCCTCTGTTGGACAGACTCTGCTTCCTCAGTGCCATCTGCCATGGACAATACTGATGTCGGAGCATCGCAGATTTCTTCATAAACATGCTCAGAGAGTGAATAGATGTCATATGGCTCTGAGTAAGCCTCGTCCACAAGTCCAGTGTCTAAACTCTCCAAGCTCTGGCCAGTTGAGACATCGACCCTTCCCCCACAGGTTCTAAGGGGCTCGGTGTAGACGTAGTTTGAATAGCCAGCGTTCTGCATATCCTCTGCTTCAGCCTGTCTCTGGGGATTCTGGATATCAGGGAGGGGGTCATGTGGTAGGGGCGGGGGCTGAGGATAGTTAGGATGTGGATGAAGATGTTGCTGTTCAGCTTCTGCACTCTCAGTGTACCCTTCTGCCTCTGGACGTAGCTGGACCCCATAGTTCCCTGCCTCATCCTCTGCCTCAGGCTGCCCCTCGGGCTCCAGTGACAACATCACCAGGCCATCGTCACCCTCAGCCCGGTCAGTATGGGTGTGGAAACCACTCTCAGTGCTGGCAGAGCGGGCCAGTGCTGAATCATCCCTCTCTCTTTCATCTTCTGGGGTCTCTGCATGGTGCTGCTTCTCCTGTTGTTGTGCTAAATGTTGCACTCTCTCTGCCTCTCTCTGCAGCTTCTGTCTGTGCCTCTGCTGCTGAGCTCTGATTCTGGCCTCACTGTCCCCTTGTCTGCGATAACGTGACACTGCAGGTCGTGGAATTGGTTGGGGCAGCTGGGGCTGTGGAGACTGAGCTCCATGTTGCAGCTCCATTGCTTGCTCATCCTGTGGCCTGTGCTGCTGTGTTGCCCTGGCTCTACTGCCTGCATATCCTCCAGCTGGGGTTTCACAGCGTTTATAGCGCTTTTCCTGGCTGCTATGGTTACGGGGCCGGCTGTTGTGGTTGTTGTGGCGTTGGCAAGCTGGGGTATCAGTCTCCTCCATCACTTCCTGGCCAAGCTCTGTCTCCTGGGGGTTCATGGCTGTCTGGTTCTAGTAGGTTCAACTGTAAAGACAGTGGTTTTAGGAGTTATTCACCAGCCGGTGCATGTATGAAGTCAGGGCATATATGTATTGTTAAGTCTCTGTTCAATGTCTGATATAGCAACTGCACCTTTCTAGCACCTTTCTTTTGAAATAGGTGGTCCTGGAAATTCAGTTATCACTCAACTTCTGATGCCTGACTTCAGGAAGTAAGGATCATTATGAAACGATCATTGGCCAAAGCACACTCCTACACCTCAATAACGACAATACCTCCTCTCTCGCAATCTGGTAAGCTGCTGTCACCTCCAGGAACATGGCCTGACTGCAGCCTATTCATTCGCTTTGCCTAGAAGGTGACTGGCTGCAATCTTCTATCACTTCAGGACCTGAACTGCTCTACGAGCCTGAGGCATGCGGGTAAGATTATGGCTGACCCCTCTGAATGCAAACTTTTTAAGAAACTCCTCTCTGGAAGGAGGTTGCAGTCCATCAGGACCAGAACCTCATGCCACATGAACAATCAAGCAATCATATCATTATAGTCACATTTAGGCAGCTTTGGCTCAGGAGGTAGAGCGGGTTGTCCACAAATCAGTTTGATCCCCAGCTCCTCCAGTCTGCATGGCAAAGTCCTTGGGCAAGATACTGAAACCCAAACTGCTCCTGAGGGCTGTGCCATCAGTGTGTGAATGTGAATGAATGGTTAGCTCCTCTAACTGATGAGCAGTTGGCACCTTGCATGGCAGCCAATGCCATCAGTGTGTGAATGTGTGTGGATGGGTGAATGAGATATGTACTGTAAAAGTACTTTGAGTGGACGGAAGACTAGAAAAATATTATATAAGTATAGTAGGGATGCACTGATTGTGAAATTCTGGTTCTATGCCGATGTTTAAAATAACAACTTGGCCGATCTGTTACATGTATTGCAAACTGCATAACTTGGGTCTTTCTCAAAGTGTCAGAAGTGTCTCTATGCTCAGCTATGGGGTGAATACACATTTGTTCTATTTTTGACACTTGGCGCGAGCAGCATGCGTCAATCTGCACGGAGCACCTCGAGTGGGCGGAAACTGCCGGTTGTAAAAACAGACAAAAGCAAAACTAAGTAACTATGTAGCATATTTACACATGTAGAAGCATATTTAGAAGAACATACACCGGTAAAATGGCCAAATCTGAGCAAGTAAATAAACTTCTAAATGCTTCTGAAACTCTCCCAGTGGCGTATGAAGTCACGTGCAGGACGGACCAAAAGCGACATGCCAGAGACATGTGCAGTGGGGTTTCGGAGCCTCCAAAAAAAGGAAAAAAGAAAGGTTTCTCCTCAGTATGCGACATATAAATCAACATATAATCATCGGCCACTGCCATTGGTGAATATCATCTTTATTTGCCGATGGCTGATGGCAGTTAAGGAGGCAAACAGTTCAGCCGATGCATTGGTGCATCCCTCAAGTATAGTCCATTTACCATTTACAATCTGTCGAATCTGCATACCGTCTGCTTCTCTTCCTATCTGTCTACTAAATACTCTGGACCAAATAACACTGGACCAATGACGTACAGCTATTTGCAGGCTCAGTCATTGCTGTCAGAGACAACACCAACATGTCAATTGCAGCATGATTTCCATATGTCCATCATCTGTAAACTCATTTTCTGACCATCATTCACCAAACAAATTAGTACTGAATCAGAATCAAAACAATACAATAATCACTTAAAACAAAGGGTTTTATTTGCTTTCTCTCACTGTTTCAAACACCAAAATGTGTGCTCACTTTGACCCTACTCAATGACATTATTACTCTAATGGACAGAATATCAAAAATAGGGCCAGAACACATTGTAGAAGAAGGCAAACATGAAAAATGTTTTCACACCAGTAACAGTAACACTGACAGGAATGGACAAGAGGACATGCAAAGGCATTATAAAAAGAGAATGTCTCTACTGGCGCTATCGCTGTATAAAACATCACAGCACAGCATAGGATAGTTAGTCTGCTCCATCAAGTGGGGGAATCATTGGGAAAAGGCAGCTTACATTTAGACCATATACAGTATAACCTCTCAGTGTTTGGAATAACACAACAGATACGCAGGCAGACAGTAGTAACTTGAAGCAGCCTTCAAAATGAAACCAGACTGACAGTCACAGACCCAGCAGTGACCCTTAGAGGCTGCAATGTTCATTACACACCACATATAAATGTGATGAATGGAATGAACATTAACATAACTATGAGATGATTTCAAAATGTAGAAAAATCAATAGAACAATCACAACAACATATATTGATATATTATTAAGCTAATTGGATGTATTCAAAAACACAGCCTGTGAAAGAAGAAATAAGATAAGAGTGCTGTATATGATTCAAATCAGTTTAAGATTCTGACTCAATCACAACCCAAATCCAGTTCTCAGTGCAGAATACAGAGAACTGGGTCATTTAAGAGAAGGACTTGCTGGTCAAGGACACAAAGAGACAGTGGGTTATTACCATAAAAGTACACAGATATAGCTAGCATTTTCAGCCCAGATTAATAGTTATTACACAGAAACTCGCATTTTTTAGTTTAAAGTAACATTATTGTGCATTTGTTGATTTTAGTGTGTGTAGTGGAACAAGCTGTAAACATACATCAATATCCATGCATCCATTATCTGTAACCGCTTATCCTCATCAGTGTCACGGGAGGGCTGGAGCCTATCCCAGCTGACTTTGGACAAGGCTGGGTAAATGCTAAATGGACTGTACTTATATAGCTCCTTTCTAGTCTTCCAATCACTCAAAGCGCTTTACGGGGGAGAAATAGATACGTACTGTAAAGTGCTTTGAGTGACTAGAAAGGCTCAATATAAGTACAGTCCATTTACCATTTACAGTACATATGTCATTCACCCATTCACACACATTCACACACTGATGGCATTGGCTGCCAGGCAAGGTGCCAACTGCTCATCAGTTTGAGGAGCTAACCATTCATACACATTCACACACTGATGGCACAGCCTTCAGGAGCAATCGATCATCTGATTAGTGGATGACTCTTCCTCTGAGCCACAGCCATCCCACTAACTGGGTCACCAGCTCATCACGGGGCACATGGACACTGACACGCACACCTATGGGCACTTTACAGTTACCAATGAATTTTAATCAACATTAATTGAATGCCTATGGATTGTGGGAGGAACTCTTGTATCCACTGTGAACTTACGCACAGACAGGCCCCAGCCGAGGTTTGAATCAGGAACCTTTGTGTTGTGAGGCGACATTGCTGCACACCACCACCGGCGTAGTGTGATGATCAGTGGTTTGATCCCCAGCACCTCCAGTCTGTATGTTTAAGTGTGCTTGGGCAAGATGCTGAACCCCAAATTGCTCGAAGGCTGTGCCATCAGTATGTGAATGTGTGTGAATGGGCAGTGTGTGAATGTGATGAGCAGTTCGTACCTTGCGTGGCAGCTAATGCCATCAGTGTATGAATGTGTGTGAAAGCGCTTTGAGTAGTCAGAAGACTAGCAAGGCGCTATACTGTATAGATAAAGTCAATTTATCATTTAAATACAGATATAAATATTGTCACAATTGTCACCAGCTCCCAACAAAATATTTGTCTATTTAGCGGCTAAATTCTCCTCTATGTTCATTGGCTAGTTGTTAACTTTGTCTGCTGTTTGGTACCAAGCTGTCTTTGACTTTATTGTGGGACATATGTTTTGAACTATTCTCCTTTTGACAGGTATAACATTGAGCTTCCTCTGATTTCCCTCGTTAAGGGGTTAAGGTGACCTTTACTTGTATCCACAACAGGGATTGGCATGAGGACTCCAATAATTCTGGGGATGATTTAGATCTATCCATGCCCAGCTACAGATAACGTTCAGCACTTTTAGTTAGTTCAGTTAGTTGGATGCAAAGTCTGACATGTTTTCAGTGGGTGTTGGACTCTCAGAACTCAGAAAAGTCTCTGATTTTTGCAGATGATGTGATTTTGTTAGCTTCATAAACTGTGACCTTCAACACATTTGGGGTTTGCAGCCGAGTGTGAAGAGTATGTAATAAGAGTCAGCATCTACAAGTCTAATATGATTACTTTTTATTTATTATTTAGAATATTTCCTCTTATACATTTACCTTTCCTGTTCATTTGTAGCACACTGAAATAAATCATGAATAAATGGAAATATTTCTGGCCAAATGTCTATGGCTTATCTGCTGACTCTCTTAAGCACATTTAAGTGGTGAAGAAATGCATAAGCTTCTATAGAGTTATTTGTTTTGTTTTTTTATTACATTTATTTAACTGAATATCAGAAAATCACAACAAATAGGACCGATGTAGTGATGTTCTGGGGTAGTATCTGCGCTGCAGCGATAGGCAGCCCTTTGAGTCAATGTTTCAAACCACTGGCTTCACTGTGGTTCAGTTCAGAATCATTCCAGAAGCGTGCCTCCGCAGCTGTGTGTTGAGAGAGACGTGCCTGGCAGTGCCCAGGAGGTGAAATGGCACCTCTGAAGCTACCAGTCCACCTTTCATACAGTACTTTGGTCCATACAGACTCGAACCGGCCACCTCTGGTTCCCAAGCCAAGCCCCTGCAGATTGAGCTACTACCGCACCCTTTTAACTGAGTTTCTGAGTCTTACTCCTAAAATACACAGCATGCGGAATGGCTCCGCCACGGCGTCGGAGCAGATACATTTCAACCTTAGTCAATGTGTCAGCTCACACAGTCTCCGGATCCGCTGCAACACGGCTCCAGAATGACTGAGGCGTTGAACAGACCTCCGCAACACATACGCAGAGCATCTATTTTTCCCGGAGCACGGCACATAAATTCAGCACAGAGCAGATTGTGCAGGGAAGGAAATTGGCTACAAAATACAAAATAAAACCCTGGTTGATTTTCAAAATAAAATACTCAGTGTTCACTGCGGATTGAGTTTCATTAGAAGAACACACCATAATGGGCAGGGCTGACCTGAAGGAAACAGGTTTCACATGTCTTCACCCCACTGACACCATGGATGAGGAGAAGTTGATTCTGCAGGTCCAAAATCAACCATCATTTACGACACCTCACATCCACTTTATAAGGACACTAGCAAAAAAGATGCAGCGTGGAATGCCATTGCATGAGTCAAAGAGACTACAGCCGGCAATATCACGTGAATTCGCGAGATCTCGTGCTGGCGGAGCCTCACCAGTGCGCATCACAAACGGATTATGTGTGAGGCGGCGGATGGCGGAGTACGCTGAGCTGTTCGGCATTAGAGTATCTGAGTCTCAGATAAAGGGGTGAGTTGGTCTAGAAGGTCAGACATTTCTCACATACCAAGCTGTAATGTATTTCATATGTTAAGATATCAGAAAAAGTAATCTAATGTTTATTGGCCACTCACTCACCTTCTGTTATCAGGTGTAATTTGACAGCAGCAGTTTTAGATTCAGTGATGCTTTTTTTCTCCACCCAAGTTCACCCTGAAACATCAAGAAGAAAGCACAGTTCAATCACAACATTAGTGCAATTTATCTATTTTTTATTCATTTAGCAGTTTAATTATCTATTTAACCTGACATGTTAGTCCCTATGAATCCTCAAAGACATTCACTAAGAAATCAGAGCTCTAAAATTCTAAGTCTAGCTGAGAACAGAGGAAAAAGGGAAAATGAGACGGAAGACCAAAGTTTTCATCATTCTCTACAGTAGTTCTTTTTCTACACTGAGGCATGATGTCAAGGCTAAATGTGAAGACCCTGATGCTCAGCTGACTGAAGACAGCTGAGCATCAGGGTCTTCACATTTAGATTCTGCAGTTAGTTAGTTAAGCTCTATCTATATATCAGCTCTTAATGAGTGTCTCTAACTCCAAACTGTGTTGCAGATCATTCCAGTATTGCGGTGGATAGTCCAAGAGAATATGACTGCATTCTGCAGTATCTAGTGGCCTGCTTGGTCCCTTATGTGCGCATACAGCATGTGTAGACAGATGTCCATATTCCATCAATAACCAATGTGTCTGTTTCTCATAGAGTATAGCATACACTGGGTTGATAAAGATTAAATCTAGCTTTAAAAACTTTTTTCCTGTGAGCTAGCAGACATGATATCTCATGAATGCATGGGTCTGGCAGCAAGAACAATTCTTTGTTTTACAGGGCTTAAATACATGTCATCTGAAATCTGGTACAGAAAAGGATTTTCTTCCAACACAGAGCATCAACATCTGTTGGATTATGAAACTCTGAAAGAGACAGACCACGAGTGTCCTGTTTATGGAATGGAATTATGGTTTCATTGTGAATAATTTTTCTGCGGTGTCCTGTTTTTTTTAATTGTGTGGCTAAACTCACGTGGGTCTGCAGACCAGAGACAAAGCTCTGTTTTTAAAGTCTAAAGTCAAAAGCTTTCCACTGAGATGCTTTTAATGCAATATATTTATCAGAGTTATCAGAGCTTCATTAGGACTACAATTCCTCAATAAAAACAGGCGACAGGTTTGTGACTAGCACACCTCTAACATGTCATCCTTTACTTTACTTTACTTTACTCTCTGGGTATAGGTTTTAACAGGACTGCTTGTTGTCATGGAAACCACTGGGTAATTGCTTTCTAGGGAAGGCAGGAGGTGACCTCTCCGGGGGGCAACCGTGTTCTCTCACATCCCTAACACCTTTACCAGCCGCTATAAAACTATTCATGTTCCCACATGGTGCACTATTTCTGGCTGACAGCAGAAAGAATTTTCAACATAAAGCAGTGTTATATTTCCAGCTATAGTGCAGGTTGTACTATAGTACAGTCATTGAGCAAAGGTTTTGGGTTTGGTCTATACAGACAGAATGGTACCAAACCTGGCAACCTCACAGTGACAACATGACTCAGGGGGGCCAGTCACTGTGCTATTGTTAGTAGTAATAATAGTTAGACCACATTGCTATTTCTGGAAACCAGCCTCAATAATTTCACTGAATCATATTTCATAGATATTATGTCTTCTGAAGCTCGCACATCAGCACTTATATATTCATGTCGGGGTCACAGGCATTCAATGTTGGTTTTGGTCCTTGCCCCTTACATGCAGAGAGTCTCTGAATTGTTTAATGAAACAGTATTGAAGATTATAGATGGCGACATCCATTAATGTCTTTAATCGTGTAAAGAACTGTTCTTGACTGTTGGAGGCAGGCGGATGACAGGAGGTAGGACAAGATCACCTGACTTATCTGTGTAAGTGAACTTTGTTATTCTGAGGCTAGCTGGCTGAATGTGCTACTTTAGACTTACCAGTTTAACATTAACATGTCATTTAACATAACACATTGACCCTTTACTATACTTGGCTGATGAAGTTTCTAAAAAGGTTACATACAGCTGATGCTGTAACTGCAGCATGGCATTAAGACTGTGACCTCTACGCAATGTACCAATCACTGAAGAACAGTGCAGCCATTAGTATTGTCTCTCTCTCTCCACATGTACAGACGAAAATCAGATTCATCACTTTCTTACTAGATTGTAGACATGCATGTGAGTTGTTTGCACCAACTGGCTTCAACCTACAAGTTCTGTTTATTTAAGGTCTTCTAGATCAAACCTCTCCCTTGTGAAAATATAGAATTATTAATATTAAATTGTGCTACTTATCATCATGCTTTGGTATACAGTATATCGTCTATCTTATTTATCAGGCCCTCTGGTTTATATCTTTATTAAGAAAATTAGCTGTCTTTGTAGTCTTCAGTACATATTTAAATACTGTTAAAATGTGGCCACAGCACCTCTGACACGATAAATGAGAAATATCAGACTGATCCAAACAAAGCAACTAACAACTCTTTCCCTCTTTTCTGTTTCTCGGCTGACCTTCAAGTTTATTTTAGAAAATCTGTTTCTTTGTTTTCTGGACATCCTGCAGGATTCACAGTCAATTTGAGCTTCTACTTGTGGATTAATTTGTCTCTGTTATATGTCTGTGTCTGTGAGTGTGTTTATTCACACCGTAATTCTGTGCTATGTGTGTGTGTTTTGAGACTACAAATAGGGCCACTAAAAGCAAAGGGCCAGTCCTGCCTCTCCTGATCCAGCAAAAGGATCTGGATTAGAACAGTTCTTTCTGTGCTGAACTTCTTACTGTACATAACACACATTGTTGTCTTCTCATGAAATGACTGTGACAATGTGATTTATTCTTGATAGATAAAGAGTATCATCTATCAAAATTTTATTGATCAATCTCTTCCAAACATATTGCAGTGAAAATTAAACCACAATTAACCTGATGTGTATGAATAGGAATAAAAAGAGGAATGTGTCTGAAAACAAGATTATTCCAACTTTATGGGCAACAGTGTATAATATAAATGACACATGATGTGATATGCTGTATGTACATTTTGTAAAGCTTCATTAATAATGTTCTGCCCCTCTTTAAGTATTCCATGTTACACTGATCTCCTTCCAGGTGCTCTGCCATGTAACCACTAAAACAATCTGAAATCTGAATCTAAAATCAGCTGATGTTAGTTTTACCAGTGGATCAGTCATCCACTTTACACTACAAAAGTCTATTGTGTACATGTGCATTTTTAACAATACAGCAACATGTAGATAGTGCTTCATTTAAACAATCACAAATCAATATGCCATAACAATTGATCACAATTGATCAGCCTTTACTATTTTGGTTTGGTCTGCTGCTGTTTTCAGTGTCAAAGCTCTGATAAACCCTGATGCATTACCAGCAAAAAAAATGAAACCTTTCTATGGAGGTCAGCACAGCAGTGATGTTCTCCTATACAAGAAAATAGTCTTTCTAATCTGGGGACATTTTTAATATTACGCAATAACACATTTGCCTCAACAGTCCCTCTTTTTGGAACAGAATTTGTCTGGGACACATTTGAAACAAAGAAAGTTTTTGAGTTGACATATGTCCATCTTCACATCATCCTATCATGATTTCACAGTGCTTGTAATGGCATAATGAAGCACTCAAACACACTGAAGAATGAGGAACCAATGTAAAGAACTCCTCCATCCAGGCTTGAACTAATTGCTTACTCACCTGATGGGAAGTACAAAATGAAATCAGTGCAGGAGTGATTTTCTTATATACAGAAAAAAATGTACTTTTTAAAAAGTTATGCAGTTTTTAATATGTACCTCTACCTTGTTATTGTTTCATATTTTTAGTATGAAACAATAAAGTTATTCAGGTCCCTGAAAAGTCTTTGTTTCAACAGAATTTGTAGGGGACACTTTTTGAAAGCCTGAGTGAATCTGATACAACAAGCAAGTAGGAACCACCATGTGCAACATCCTCACCATCCACATGCTGCACATTTTCATTTTCATAGTAAACCCCATACTCCCGGAGCAACCCCACAGGGCTCCCTGAGGGACATGGTCGAATGCCTTCTCCAAGTCCACAAAGCACATGTAGACTGGTTGGGTTGAACTCCCATGCACCCTCCAGGACCGCTAAGGGTATAGAGCTGGTCCACAGTTCCACGCCTAGGACGAAAACCACACTGCTCCTCCTGAATCTGAGGTTCGACAATCTTGCGCACCCTCCTCTCCAGGACCCCCGAAAAGACCTTCCCAGGGAGGCTGAGAAGTGTGATCCCCCTATAGTTGGAGCACACCCTCTGGTGCCCTTTTTGAAGAGGGGAATCACCATCCCAGTCTGCCAGTCCAGAGGCACTGCCCCCGATGTCCACGCGGTGTCCACGCGATGTTGAGATGTGTCAACCAAGACAGCCCCACAACATCCAGAGCCTTGAGGAACTCTGGGCGGACCACATCCATACCCGGGGCCTTGCCACCGAGGAGCTTTTTGACTACCTCAGCGACTTCAGCCCCAGAGATAGGCGAGCCCACCACGGTCCCCAGACTCTGCTTCCTCAGTGGAAGACGTGCTGGTGGGATTGAGGAGGTCTTCGAAGTATTCCTCCACCGACCCAGGACATCCCCAGTCGAGGTCAGCAGCACCCTGCCCCCACTAAACACAGTATTGACAATGCACTGCTTCCCCCGCCTGAGCCGCGAGATGGTGGTCCAGAACCTCCTCGAAGCTGTTTGAAAGTCATTCTCCATGGGCTCACTGAACTCCACCCACACCCGTGTTTTTGCCTCCCCAACCACAGAAGCTGCGTTCCGCTTGGCACGTCGATACCTGTCAGCTGCTTCAGGGGTCCCACAGGCCAAAAAGGTTCTGTAGGCCTCCTTTTTCAGCGCGACAGGCACCGACCACCTTGCGGCCACAGCTCCGGTCAGCTGCCTCGACAATGGAGGCATGGAACAAAGTCCACTCGGACTCAATGTCCCCCACCTCCCCCGGGACGTGAGGGAAGCTTTCCCGGAGGTGTGAGTTGAAGCTCTTTCTGACAGGAGATTCAGCCAGACATTCCCAGCAAACTCGCAAAGAACGTTTGGGCCTGCCAGGTCTGACTGCCATCCTCCCCCACCATCGGAACCAACTCCCCACTAGGTGGTGATCAGTCTGCCTCTCTCTTCACCTGAGTGTCCAAAACACATGGCCGCAAGTCCAACAACACAACCACAAAGTCGATCATCGAACTGCAGCCAAGGGCATCTTGGTACCAAGTGCACATATGGACACCATGTGTTTGAACATGGTGTTTGTTATGGACAATCCATGGCGAGCACAGAAGTCCAATAACAGAACACCACTTGAGCTCAGATCAGGGAGGCCATTCTTCCCAATCACGCCGCTACAGGTCTCACTGTCGCCGCCCTCCTACCCAAAGTTGAAGGCTACCCTCTCATCCACCGGGGTGAACCCCAGTGTACAGGTGCCGAGGTGGGGGGAAACAAGCATTCCTACCCCCGCTCTGCGCCTCTCACCGGGGGCAACTCCAGAGTGGTAGAGCATCCAACCTCTCTCAAGGAGACTGGTTCCGGAGCCCAAGCTGTGCATTGAAGTGAGCCCGACTATATCTAGCCAGCTTCTGCAGCCGGGGGTCAGACCGCCAGGGTCCCTGCCTCCAACTGCCACCCAACTCTCTTTGCACCCGCCCCCTGTGACCCCTCCCACAGGTGTTGGGCCCATAGGAAGGGGGGCCCATGTCACCCTTTCAGGCTGTGCCTGGCCGGGCCCCATGGGTGAAGGCCCAAACACCAGGTGCTCGCCGACGATAAGGTGGCAGCTCCAGGAGGACCAAAAATCATATCTCCATATTTTTTAGCTCAGTGACGATACTTGATCTATATCAATATTTTTTCAGTGGCCGGATAATTTCATAGGTCTATTATTAATAGCCACCTCACTCCCACCACTCATGCTACAAATCCCACAATCCACTGCAACAGCTGACACACAGGTCAAGACCTGTGCACCACCTCTAACCCCGCTGCTTCGGTTGTTTACATACTAATCAGTGGTGCAGTGTTGAAAGTGTATTGAAACTTAGTGAATTTGTCATTATATTTAGCAACGCTCTTGCCATTTGTTTTTTCCCAAAAAGCGACTAAAGACAAATCTAGCGACCTTTTCTGGAGTTATTGGAGACTCTGATGTGACAACATCAATGGGCAGCAGGAGACCTGGACAGAGGGAGAGGAGAAATAAAAGAGAACTGGCACCTCAAGAGAAGAAATGTATAGTCAATTTAACATAGCTTAACATTTGTGGCCGCAATCACAGTTTACACAGTTCTTTTTTGAAAAAAAAATTCCTCTTTCCTCAATAACAATAGTGTGGACGCCCTCTGGGCATCTACAAATCCTGCCCCAATTTTAGCTTTGCTTCTGTCCCATTACTTTTTACTTCTCAATATATTTGACTCATTCATCTGTCATCTTAATCTAATCAGTTAATGGACAACATGAGAGAGGGATGTCTGTTTTGAGATAATCCAGCATATTATAGAATTATTGCATAAATATTTGCAACATTATAACAGGAACTAAAGGAATAAATAACTAGGTATGAATGCCAATTGACTATGCCTATGACAAAATCTCAAATCTGACAGTTATATGAGCCACCTCTGCAGTAGCATGTGCAGATATGTGACTGTTCTTGTTTTTTGAGCTGTCACACTTTGTTTGTTTGATGTCATCCTAGACCTCAACAATTCATTTGATAAGTAAGAATTGAGTATTTTCACTGAATTCCAGCAGGAATCTGTGGTGCGAGACAATATGGACTGTTCACCATCATGACAGTGCTAACATGAAGGACAGATGGACACACACCACCATTCTAATCACTGTCTTGAAAACCCCAAGCCAGGGGAACAGAGAGAATCTAACACTGCAAGGACCAAGTTTCAAAACCTTGTGACTCACAGACCACAGAGCCAACCTCTAAACCACAACACCAGAATAAGTACAACAACATTTTTTTATTTTTTTATTAGACTGGATCGATTTGCAAAACTCCAAAGTTACTAGATAAACACTTTACTTTATTCATATTTAGATTAAGATGTGGTGTGTCTGTAGCACTCTAAAATGTACTCTACGTGTGTTTACATCAGTGTCATCCTGTAACTTTTAACAGCTTATCATTTTCATTGTCCCCAGTAGGAGATTATTCTGATGCGTCACAAAAACAGTGCACATTAACTATGACGAGGTCTGAATGAACAGCAGGTCTAATCAGGACACATTTGGAATCCATCATAAAGCATCTTTGACTACCACAAGGCTTGTGTTGTGTGTCACTGTCTACACTGTCAACTCCATAGCAGACAATAACTGTGGATTGAGAGGTGAAGTATTTGACTGTATTAAACACTCAAGGAGGCAGAAATTTACATTCCAGAAGGATTCAGCCTGTCACTGTTTCTTCATGTATCTGCCCTTCCACTTACACAACATTACCAAAATCAGACGCATTGTGTCCCAAGTGGATGCAGAAAAACTAGTCCATGCATTTGTTACTTCTAGGCTGGACTACTGTAACTCTTTGTTATCAGGCTGCTCCAATAAGTCTCTTAGGACTTTGCAGCTAATTCAGAATGCTGCTGCACGTGTTCTGACAGGAACCAAGATCAGAGATCACATCTCTCCCATTTTGGCTTGCTTGCACTGGCTACCTGTTAAATCTAGAATAGAATTTAAAATTCTTCTCCTTACATACAAAGCTCTTCATGGTCTTTGAAGAGCCATGGGTGTCAGGAGTTTATGGATGTGGACCAAAGGAACACATGAAAAGTTGGCATTTGGTATCCCCATGGTTTGGTGAGAGCAAAAAGATCATTGCACAGGCTTACTTTTGTTTAGTGAAAACATCAGGATTTAACAGGAAAAATAAAAGTAAAACGGAATATCCATCAGCTATAAGACCAATGCCTCATTCAGCTGAAATTCCAGTGCCAGTTTTCAAAAAACGACCTCCTCTAGAAGCTGTGAGGCATGTTGAAGACCGCAGTGACAGCACTGATGCAGATTTTGGATTCAAGGATTCAGAAATCTTAGCATCAAGGCTGAATGAGAAAAACTTACTTATTATACTTTCAAACCAGAAAAAATACACATCTGCAGTACTTTCGAAGTGACAGCAGCTTTGTGTTTTGCCATAACATTCCTGGTTTACTGAAGGAATTGGGGCTTTCAATGAATGGCAAGTGTTTATTGATAGCTCAAAGCGGAGCTTGAAGTGTGTCGTTCTACACAATGGCAATTTTGGTGCAGTCCCTATTAGGCATCCTGTCTATCTTCGTGAAGAACATGGAGATGTAAAGAAAGTCACTGAGTTATTACAATATGACAAACACAGTTAGATCATGTGTTGACCTTAAAATGGTATGCTTCCTTCTTAGTCAGCAACATGGGTACACAAAGTATCCCTGCTTTCTTTGTATGTGGGATAGCAGAGCTTGAGAGAAGCACTGGGTTGAGATGAATGAATGAATATTCTACATGAGCCACTTGTTGACAGGAAGAAAATAATATTCCCACCTCTGCACATAAAACTAGGTCTCATGAAGCAATTTGTAAAAGCATTGCCAACTGATGGCGACTGTTTCAAGTACATCATCTTGCTATTTCTTGGACTGCCAATTGAAAAAATCGAGGCCAGTGTGTTTGATGGTCCACAAATTCGGCAGCTTATCAAAGATGAACAGTTCACCGGGACAATGTCAGACCTTGAGAAGAATGCTTGGTTATCATTCAAAGACGCCATCAAGAACTTTCTTGGAAATACATGAGTATTAAACTATATTTTCTGAATTGCCATCTTTCCGGAGAATCTTGGTGCTGTTAGGTTATGGAAGAACGTTATCAGGGTAGATGGGATGTACATGTGATGGTTGAATATTGTTAAAACATCAAACACGACAGTCCTCAAGTTGAACACTCCAGATAAATAAATGTAAATTTTTACCTTAACTACTTGCACACAATTATATTTACAGTAGCCATATCCTTTAAAAAAACAAGTGTCTCTCTCTGTCTCTGTCTCATCATCTGTAAACATACCTGTCTCATTAATGCATGTTAATGCATGTTACTAACTAAACTCCTTCCCTGGAGTTTCTGTGCTCTCTCGTCCAGCAGGTTCTCATGGATCGTGGCTGCTGCTGTGGTCCTGCATGACGTCCACTACATATATTATTACTGTCATTATTGCTACCATATCTCCATTACAGTTTATAGTTAGTGAATGATTTGCTGCTGCTGTGCATCTGTGTCTCTCTATCTCTATCACAGGTTCCACTGCTACTGTAATCATTCTATCATTCATTGTAATTCATTGTCATTTTATCATTCATTGTAATTGTACAATATGTTTGTGTTGATTGTTCTGTACATGTGACATCCATTGCACGTCTGTCCGTCCTGGGAGAGGGATCCCTCCTCTGTGGCTCTTCCTGAGGTTTCTTCCACATGTTTTCCCTGTTAAAGGTTTTTTGTGGGCAAATTTTTCCTCACTGGAACCGAGGGTCTAAGGACAGAGGGTGTCACTCCCTGTACAGATTGTAAAGCCCTCTGAGGCTAAATGTGTTTGTGACTTTGGGCTATACAAATAAAATTTGATTTGATTTGATAAGTGTTAAATAAACATTGCAGTTATGCCTGTTTCTTTCATAGTTCATTGTATGTCAATATTTGAAAATGTTTAGCGTTACTACTACACAGTATTTTCCATATTTTTAAAGAAAACTGGGATCCTATAGTTCAAAAACTTGATAGAGAGTGACAGAGAAAAACTAACATCAGTTTTGGATTCCGCACCCAAAAATTATTATTAAATTATTAAACAGCTGTCAGACCTAACTCAACAAAAATTGTGTTCCCCATTGTAATTAAAATGATGATTAGTGCTGTCCTACCCAAATACAATAGTGAAATTCTGCTTTTACATGAATGCATGACCCATAATAATAATCAAATCAATCATTCTGTGCCCCATATTAAGTACTGTCTACTGTACTGTCTTACACCTTGGAATGAATGTATTTGTGTTTTTGGGTGACCTTATAAAACCAAGAAAGTTAACACAGTGGAGCTCAGATAACTGACTGCTAGCTGCACTGAGATTAAATCAAGTAATTGGCAAGATCATACACCCTGATCAAACAGGATTTATTTATATATATATATATATATATATATATATATATATATATATATATATATATATATATGTTTTTACTTGAGCCATCTCTTCAATATCATGTACTCTACATGCTACTGGAAAACCATTTGATAAAGCTGAGTAAAATTCTGTGGCTAGTCACAATCTGCAACACAAGACAACCCATGAAACCCATGAATAGAAAATACTGCAGCAGATTTGGAGAGGCGACCACACTGACCAGAATAACAAGAGTTAGGAGTAGGCTAATTTATGGACTGAAGAAACATTGTGTTCTATTTTAACACATAAAATTGTCTTTATAGGCTTTACCTGTATATTCAATCCATTTCATACATTTTATCATTAATTATGAATTAGCAATTGAAAATGTATCTTGTCTACATTGATCTCCCTATTTGATTGGTTGCCTGCTATTGTAATAGCTTTTTTAAAAAATGGTTATAAAGTAACTAATATTCTTAAACATTCTTTACTACCAGCAGTTTTTAATTGAGTAATATTTTGTAGTTATAATTTCGTTATTATAATGTAATAATCTCTTACCCCTTCAAACATAGCATTCCCCAAGGTTTAAATTTAGGCCCTCTGTTATTCTCATTATACAAGCTTGACTTTGGTTTGAACTTTGAGAAATACAATATTCTGTACCACAGTTATGCAGATGATACACAATTCTTTCTACTTGTTACAGCCTTCTCATTATAGAAACTCTTTAACTATCTAAACAAAATTAAATACTCAATGGCAAAGAGCTTTATATGACTAAATGAAAACAAAACAAAGGTTATCATGTTTAGGCCTCCAGCCTAAGCCATGCACCTTTGGACCCGTGTCTGCAAATATGAATATGAATAAAGTTAAAAATCTGTGTTCTTAGACATTTCATTGAATTTTACTAAACTGGTCAGTTCTGTTGTGACGAGCAGCTTTTCATCAGTCTAGACACTTATGATTCTTCATTCATATCTTTATTTTTTTATCTCAGCTTCTGTGTGGAGTTTGCTTGTTCTCCCTGTGTCTGCGTGGGTTCTCTTTGGGTACTTCCTCCCACAGTCCAAACACATGAACCATAATATGACCATTTGTGACTCTACTTTGTCCGTAGGTATGAATGTGAGTATGAGTGGTTGTTTGTCTCTGTGTGTGCTGTGATGGACCGGAAACTTGTCTAGTGTGTACCTATGGAAGAATTATCTCCTTTTCGTGCTCAGATTTATTCTCCTCTTGCTCACATTTTGTGCTTGCACTCAGATTTCTGCTGCTTTCTTTCCAAACATGTGCTTGGACTCAAACATCACATGCTTGCGCTTACATGTCTTCTTCTTGGACACAAATGTGCTCATACTCAGAACAAGCACGTCCTCTCAGGTTGAGGTGTCTGCTCAGACAGAAGGATGTCCCTCCCTGCGCTTAAAATAGTGCGTTTCACCAGCCAATAGGGAGACAGCTAGAGTGTGGCTAGAGTGTGGAGTGTGGAGTCTTGGGTGCGTTCCTTCTCCCTTTTTGAGCGCTCTGTAGGGGCGGGCACATGGTCTGTTTGTAAAACTGCTTCTCTCTTACACCAATTTACCATATTAGCCAGCTGTTTGAATCGTCACCTATTTACAGTGACCCTGTTAAGGAAGTGGTTACAGATAATGGATAGATTACTGCTTTCAACACGCAAAAGTAGGAAATGCACAGATGTTACTAATGACATTAATGATCAATGAATGAAAGAGCTATCAGTGCTTAGCTGTAGTGACTAATCTCAAACACACCCTGACTGTCATCGACAGTTGGACAGTACAGTAATATTAACAGTCTGAATAAAAAGGTGCCATGTTAAACTTTCTCATTCTACCACCAGACCAAATTCCATATATATTTAACACAAAATAGATTCTAGAATAGTTACAAATTCAAATCAATATATATTACATCCACCACACAGCACTTACCGTAATTTCCGGACTATAAGCCGCAACTTTTGACTTATGCAATGATGCGGCTAATTTATGCATTTTTTCTAACGGCCGCCAGGGGCGCTCGAGCAGAAAAGGTAAGCGTGAGACAGGTGGAATATATGTCGAGGAAGATGCAAGTTTAATGTAACTTCGCGCTTTGTCCATGAATAAAATTAGCATGAACAGACCCTCATCATGGAAAATGCAAGAAGAAATGCATATGACGCAGCCCTGTTAGTGCTGTGCTACCGCGTTGCTGCTGTGTTACTGCCGCGTCACCGTGACTTTTACCGGTGTTTTTTTAACCAGCCCTGTTAGTGCTGTGCTACCGTGTTGCTGCTGTGTTACTGCCGCGTCACCGTGACTTTTACCGGTGTTTTTTTAACCAGCCCTGTTAGTGCTGTGCTACCGTGTTGCTGCTGTGTTACTGCCGCGTCTCAGTGACTTTTACCGGTGTTTTTTTAACCAGCCCTGTTAGTGCTGTGCTACCGTGTTGCTGCTGTGTTACTGCCGCGTCACAGGCACTGTTTGGAAAGAAAAGCTAAGGTATATTATTAAAACTTTGAAAACTCTTTCTGTGTACCGTCTTTCTTTGTAAATATCTCATGTTTCAATGTGGGCACATGCGGCTTATAGACAGGTGCGGCTTATGTATGTACAAAATGTTTTTTCTTTAAAAATGTTCTGGGTGAGGCTTATAATCAGGTGCGCTCTATAGTCCGGAAATTACGGTATTTACAAAGAAAGCTGGTTCCACTTTATCTCCTGCTTCCTACAAAACAGTGGTGAAGAAAAGCAGGAGCAAATGAGCCAGCAGTTGTGTTTTTATTATTATAGTTTATAACAATAAACTATGTTAACTGCAAGCCAAATTAATCAGAGCACACAAAGTTCAGTTCCCACCAAAGTTACAATATGACTGGTTGCTGACAAATAAAGTTTTAAAGTATTTAAATAAGTCATTTTAAGTTATTCTTAATGGAATTTCTTCCATTAATAAAGAAGCAGCAGTGAGCTCAGACTGAGACGAGTAAACATGAAGCCCAGCTGCTGCAGTGCTCACACAGCAACCACATCATTGGAGGTCCCAGGTGAGTAATCCGACTGCTCATACAGGTAGCTGTCAGGATAAGCCAAACTTTCTGTGCTGTCCCCTCTTTGAAATGCCTCATCTGCCACTTCATCAAAGAAAGGATGAACACACCTAAATACATATTAGTAGTAAGGACCTTATTAGGTCCTTATTTATAGACTTTAAAAAATATTATTATCATTACTATTGTTATTACTATTAATTATTATATTATAATTATTAGACCTATTACATTTTAAAACATTGTTTCCCAGTAAGAAAACATTAGATAGAGTCAGGTGGCTTAAGATACTACATTTCTGGTGAATAGATTTTCTTCAAATCTTGAACTATGTTGAATTTGCTTTATGGAACCAAATCAACATCAGCTTCAGCTTACACAGAAACAGTGAACCTGTCGGCATGTTTGTAACTAGTACCAACACCAGTCTCTCCTCCACCAAAATAAATTTAAAAAAATAAATAAATAACATCAATACAATCATACAGCCCGTCCCCTGGACACATTGATAGTGAATTTAATACCTACCACATCACTTCATCACATCACCACTTCACTGCTGTCCACCCATCAGCCACCATAGATTTGTCTCCCCTGCTGGGGCTCAGCCACTGTCAATCAAACACAGACAGGGACACACCCCTCTGAATGCTGAGAGGAAAAGAAGCATTAGTGATATTTCAACAAGACCCTTTCTCTTCACCAGAATGATTCTAACGCTGCCTTTCAATACATGGTTACAAATGTGTGACTGCAGGCAGGATGAGCATGTGATTTCAGTCCATTAGGAACATACAGTGGACAGACAGTGTGGACACCCAGCCCTAATATGGCTCCTATCAGGACTTGATGAACCTGTTTTTTCCCGTTGGATGGAGGTGCTGCCACCCAGATAGGCTACACAACCAGGATGTAACCTGCATCATCAGAGCCAACAGCAACACCAGAGCACGCAGCCAGGCCGCCTCTGCACATCATGTTTCTCATTTTGAGGTGATGGACACAAAACCCAGGAATGATCAAGAAAAGACCCAACCAGGCCAGAGTGTTGACTAGATTGTGGTTAGCCCTGCTGGGACTCGGCACCTGCCAACAACAGGGCCTCTTTATGGGCCGTTTCATTCATGTCGACCCGGTGGGCGGTAGCGCACAAGCCTCGTCCATACAGCCGGTGCTGCGTTTCTTTCCATCTGAATCCCGGTATGGCATTTCCTTTGAAACGCGCCGTTATTTTTTCCTGAAGCCACTCCTCAAACAGTCAATAAACCGAGCGGCGACAATACACGGTCCCCACAGCCTGACAACAACACAGCCGCTCCGCAGCGGCCGCTGCCGGATCACCGTGTCGCGTCGCAGCTTTCCGGTGACAGTGAGCGCAATGTGAACCCAACGAGTGCCGAACTCACCTGCTTTCAGTGGTGATGTTTCTGCAAGCTGGAGGTCCGCTCTGAAGCTGCCACACCGTCCTCCATCTTCCCTGTAGCGTCTGCTGTGTGTGTGTGTGTGTGTGTGTGCATTCGCCAGCCCCTCCTTCCTCCCATCGTCACATCATTATAGAACACAACAAATACTATTCAAGATTCGAGCAGTTTGATTAACCTTAATCTGTCAGACAGAAGAAAAGCCATGATTCAAGATGACCCATGTAAAACAAATACATGAAATAACATTTTGAATGTTTACATGTTTATTTTATAAATTACATTTATCACTGGATGACTTTTACTAAGATCCTGTTGAACATCTTATTCCTTCATCTTTCCATGTCTATGGCCTCCATGGTGGTTCAAATCCTAGACAAAGAAACCTTTTGTGTGCACAGAAGTCTTAGATCTTTTACTTGTGAAAAAATGACAGCAAAAATGAAAGTAATATTGATATGCTGGGATAAACAGGTATACATGCCACTGCTACTGCTGATGCTCCAGTAGTCTTCTGTGAGCTCAGATGTAAAAGGCAGCTCTAGTTGTCCTATTTCCTTAAGTGGATGTAGGAAGGAATGCTTCACTCAAATGCATCACACACACACACACACAGATACTCAGACAGACAGAGACAGACAGACAGGGGCAGCGGCCTGTGGCTCAGGAGGTAGAGCAGGTCGTCCTCTAATCAAATGATTTGATCCTGGTCACCCCCAAGCTGTATGTCAGTGAGTTAAGATACTGAACCCCACATTGCTCCTGAGGGCTGCACCACCTGTGTGTGAATGTGTGTGAATGGTTAGCTCCTCAAACTGATGAGCAGTTGGCACCTTGCATGGCAGCCAATGGCATCAGTGTATGAATGTGTGTGAATGGGTGAATGAGATATGTAGTGTAAAGTGCACTGTGTGGTCAGGAGACTAGAAAACTGCTGTACAAGTACAGTCCATTTACCATTTAGACAGACAGCCAACCACATGCCATCTGCTTTTAAATTGATTATACAGTATACAAGCACCACCTCGTTTCCAAAGAAGTTGTCGCGCTGTGCAGATTGCAGAAGGAAACTAAATGTTTGTAATGTGTGTAATGATAGTTTTTGGAAAATTATGTGAACATTTTGCTTCTGATGCAAGAACTCAAAGAAGTTGGATAGGGTCAACGATGCAAATGATAAAAGAAAACTCCTGGTGGAACATCTCACCATGAGGTAACAGGTTAGTAACACGATTGGGTCTAAAAAGAGTGTTTGTGAAGTTAAGATGGGAGGGGTTTACCACCCTGTGAATGAGTGTGCTGGAAAATAGTACAACAATTTAAGAATAATGTTTCTAAATGTATTTTGTGGATTTCATCACCTACAGTTCATGATATCAGCGGGCGGCTGTGGCTTCGATCCTCCAGGCTGCATTTGATGGTCTGTGAGTGTATGAATGGTTAGCTCCTAACCATATGTAGTGTAATGTGAGTGGTCAGAAGACTAGAGAGGAGATATAAGTACAGTCCATTTACCGTAATATCATGAAAGGTTTTAGAGAATCAGAAGAAATCTCTGTATGCAGGGATGGCTTGTGACCTTCAGGTGGCACTGCATCAAAAAAAAAATGATGCTGAGTTCATTTAAGATGGACTTCAAACTGTCCTGTGGTCTGACGACAACAACAACACAGCGTCCTCCAGGCTATCGGTTGTTAAAGTTCAGAAGCCAGCATGCATGATGGTATGGGAATGAATTAGTATTAGCGCATGGCGTGATCATGAAGACGTTCCACTTTGAAGATTACAGCCACAAGTCTCCTCAAAAGAATTGATGAACAGAGAGAACTGGCCCAACTTTTGCCAAATGTGTTGCTAACATCAAATTCAACCAGCCTGCTGCTTTTCTGCCTGTGCCACTGTTTATCATTTGTATCATGTCAATTCTTTTTGGCTCTTCAGACAGCTGAAGAGTGACAGGAATGTGGGGATAGAGAGAGAGAGAGAGAGCGAGAGAGAGGGAATGACATGCAGGAAAAGAGCCACAGGTTGGATCTGAACCCTGGACTGCTGCAGCAAGGACTGAGCCCTCACACATGGAACCAACTGAGCCAACCACACCCCATCACTGCCATTTCTATGCATGTTTAAACTGTGCAAAAAAAAGTACTAGAACTAACAAGAAGCTCTTATGGAGCATACTCAGTTCTGACTTTTCATCAGTGCATCAACTGATCTCAAACGCACGCACGCACGCACGCACGCACACTCACACACACAAGCAGGTAAAATAGATTTATCCCAGATGAGCTTTATTTCCTTGGTAAGCAGATGACAAAACACTGAAAATGAAGTCAAAGACTTTAACCTTATAAATAAATAGAAAATTAATGAGATGCTAAGGATCATTCATTAAGGACATACAATGAAGTCAATTAAAGAATAAATTAGAAAAACAGAAGCTACATTATTCTTTTTAAAAGCTTGTTGAACCTTTAAAAAACATTTCTGCATAGATAGTCTTGTATTCAAAGTATGTTTTTCTGGGGATGTTCAAGGATGCTCAAATATCCCCAACATACATATCTGATATGCACCCATTGTTATGAACAAACCTAAAGAATACATGGCTCAAAATACTACATTTCAGATTATCTATGATCATGTATACAATGATCTGAGGCGATAAAGCATCTTACTCTGTAACTCTTAGGTTGGAGATTTCTAAGAGAAGCTAAGTATAAACAACATGGCACGGGTTACATGGAAGCACATTGAGACCATTATGGGAAGATTTGGCCAGTCAGCCTCTACACACTGATCAGTGTGTTCCTTTCTCATCAAATCTGCCATGTTGTCTCACAGAAAGATCCAATCCAACCTCTATATACATGTGATGTGAACCCAAACTGGATAACAGAACTGTTCCCGACACATTTAGATGTGATCTTGGGATGCATGTAGTGAACGCTAATGTGTCTATGGCTGATGGAACATCATCTGTGAAAAGTTATTTGTTCATTTGTGTGCCAAACAACTCATAAGTGACCCACCATAACATCCTGAATTAAATTCAAATCTAAGAATCCTGTTCCTCCCTTAACAATGCACATGAGACAATGCAGTAGGAGGAGTGATCATTTCCACCTTCTACATTAGTGAAGGGATGAACTGTGCAGATATAGCATGTTACAATGTTTAAAGTAATGCTACAAAGTTTTCCTTGACACAAAGACATCATGTAGATTTTGACCCTTTCATGTTTCTGTTTTCTG
Organism: Nibea coibor; assembly: GCA_023373845.1. NCBI lineage: Eukaryota > Metazoa > Chordata > Actinopteri > Sciaenidae > Nibea > Nibea coibor. Next base: position 435,899 of record CM041737.1, read on the forward strand.
TCTAGTCTAGTACAAGGTAGTCACACAAAACAGCTCGGCCTACTGTTAACTAGCTGGTGCAAAATAACACAAAACAATGATTGCTATTTTAGATCATACAGTAATATCATCATTATTATCATCAAATAGTCCAAAGTGCTGTTCAGTGTTCACCTGTTTGACACTACACCATGTAACAAATGAAGTAGTTGTAGTAACGGCAACATGTAGCACCACTCAGTGTCAGGGAAAGTCGCTTCCCCAGCAGCCTAGCCTTCAAAGCCAAACTCCGTACAGCTAACGTCTTTGCTTCTCTGTTTAATGCTTCAGGTTGGCAAAAGGTAAGACTTGCAAGTTAGCTATGGCTAATCTTTAACATAGCAAACACAACCTATTTTCAAGCTAAAAACTAGCCTTTTGGATTTCTGTTGCAAGCTACTGTAACTTAGCTACATAGTGAGGCCTTACTGCCTATATTCACCAGTAAAATTAGAAGTCAAACAGCACCAGCAAACAAGGGCAGAACAGAAGAAAAGAATGAGAAGATGACTTCATAATTAATAAAAGTGACCACCTTCAGAATGGAAATCTGGGGAACCTCAAAGAAAAACAGGAGTGTGACTGTGTGTGTGCCTGCTGCTGCAACACAAGGGCTCAGCAAAGTTCAACACGCTCATCTGATGAAGAGGACGTCAAAGCTCAACAATCAGAGCCACGACGATTCTGTTCTATTTAAAGGTTTAATTCACTCAAAACACATTTACATGTGAATAAATCATGTCAGTTATTTAAACTCAGCACAGTGTGAAATGACATTTCAGCACTTGAATCAATATAGCTGTTAAAAATGCCCCTTTTAAATTCATTTTCATTTCAGAATGGCAGTTTTTTTGCCATTATCTCATCATGAGATAACTTTTGTTTATCCATGATTATTTCATGTCTGATTTACTGAGTCACTGTGGCGCTCCATAGAACAGCTGCCAGACACTGTCACCAGACAGTGGAAATTGTGCTCTGCTCTCACCTCTGCAAACACATGAATTCTGCTCCTGTGGCAGCTTCATTTAGTTTCTTTGCTGAACTATCAGAGCAGAAACGATGTGCAGGTGAATGCCTAACTGGCAATAAGAAAGCAGTGGAAATTTGACCTGAGGCACTGAGACACCTGAAGTCAGAACAGAACCTACTAAGAGACACATAGAAGCTCATTGGCTTAGTGCATACAGGTTTCCATTCTGAAGGGGTTCTGGCTCAGATGAAGCGAAGGAAATCCAGATGTTTCCAAGGAAGAACAGACTAGAACGAACTACAATCACCATCCTGTCCACCCACTGTATCACTGCAGCTATCACTGCATCTGAAATACTTTTAAAGTCAGTACTTCAGGTAGGCAAGCCAATTCTTAATATGTGTCTAAAGGCAACCCCCAGCCCCCACCCCACCCCTCAAGGCTGCTGACCAATGACAGTGTCTAACCACTTTTTATATGCAAGGGCAAAACGTCTCTGCTCTGGGTTGCAGCAGTTGTCTATGATACCGCTCACAAAGCTGTACTCAGAGTGTAGGTTGGGGGGGTCGGGCAGGACGACGCCTCTCTTCAGTCGCTTGCTGTCACGTGGATCTGGCAAGGACCCCCCATCTACCTCCATAGCTTCACTTGCATGCCTCTGTCCATTCAGACTTTCCCCACATTTGCGTCCTACACAGCTCTGAGCACTGACAGTCTGCAGGCCAGGGTCGTTGTCTTTCACACTGACTGATTCGCTGCCTCCGTTACTGCTGCAGTGGTGCTGGTGTTCCATCCTCCAGTGGTGCCACAGGTAGAAAACATGTCGCCTGGAAAAGGTAGAAACAAACATCCAATGCCTTGTTATTAAAATGGATTGTAAAAACGGTTTTGCTGTTTTGTAGATACTCTATGGTTCGGTGTTTGAATGACATGTTCAGCAGTCACCTAGAAGTATAACACTGGGTGCCTGAATACATATATATGAAGCATATAGCTTATAAAGCTGAGGCTCTCCCTCATAGTGATGGACTGTTGTAACTTTCAGATAGAACACATGTACAGAAAGCTTCAAAGTAAGATAAGGTGCTTCTTTCATTGAAGTAAAAGCTGGAAAACAGCAAGGTGAAAATATTTCATTACAAGTGAAAATGTTGCCTCAGTAAAAGTACCACAAGGCGCAATGCTGCATTAAGATTAGTCACTCATTATTATGGAAGTATTAATGTGCAAGTTCTAGACTGGGGGGTTTACAGCTGCATAAAATGAAAGGAAACAGTGAGATCTGAGTGAAATTCTGACACATGTTTTGTGTTCTATTCACTTCTGTGCCTCACCTGTGACTCCAGAGTGTCTCGTGCCCAGGAAAGGATTGGATCAGGTCTGAGCACAGCTCCATCTCCTGGTGGAAGAGTTGAAGGACTGTCGTGAAGCTGAGCTGTCTGGCCTCCTCACCTGCCTCTGCTCCTGACAGCTCCCCGTTAGCCTCACTGTGGCCATGATGATGGGGACTGTTGGGACAGTGCTGGGGTGAATCTGTGGTGGTGGTGCTAGTAGTGATGGTGGAAGCTTGTGTCTGGGAGAGCTCAGTGATCAGCTCCTTGAGCAGGAACTGCCGGTAGTGGAAGCCACTGTGGTCGGACACATGCATGGACACCCACAGGCGCATAGAGGACAGCTCATCATGGAAAACCTGGGAGGAAACATGGCAGTGAGCACAGAACACAGAATTCAGAGAGGTCATGTCTCACTTCATTCACTGCAAAATATGGTGACAGATTCTTGAACTGTGTAATGATGCTCAGTGTAGTATTGTATATTTTAGTATACACTCATCTTTTCAGCTCCATACACTGAGTGCATCTTGAGTGTAATTTATGTGCCAAAAAACAACACACAATAAAAGGGTAATAATAGATTCATTTCACATGTTGTTTCAAACATTGGATTGGATATTAGATAAATAATATTGTCACATGGATGGTTGATATCGCTGATATGACAACTGTAGTGTAAACAGTAGAGCGACTGTCAAAGTGGATGTTAAAAAATAAAAATGTCCAGCCAATAAATACTGTTTTGTGTTGCATGACAGATGCATACGGTCTATGTAACTAAACACCTTTCAGGTACAATCCTGATTCCTTAAACATTGCGATACAATCCAATTATCTGCCAATCTATATTCCACTAAATACAGTTTGGAACACTCCACAGGTAAACACAGCTTGTTGAGGCTCTGCCATTCAAAGAGAAAGAAGAATCTATTCCTTGTCCCACCTTAATGTTACCCATGGCCATGTGCTGCAGCACCCAGATGCGGTGGGACCAGGCATTGTAGTTGCTGGGATAGCGGCAGGCAGCGTCACAGCACACCTTCATCTCTTGGTGGAGCGTCCTGGCCAGATGGTCACTGAGCTGTTGGCTCCTCTCTCCATGCTCTGCCTCCCCCTGCTCCTGCTCCTGCTCCTGCTTCCTGCTATGGCCCTGACGCAGAATCTGCTGCAGCACCCAGCGTCTGCAGCAAGACAACAACTGCTGAGTCAGAGAACCTCATTAATCTAGTCCACTTTCTTGTCATCTGCCACTGAGGGTATCTTTTATTACAGCTACCTGCCGTCACTAATACTCATAATGAATACCCAATGGACAGGGTACAAAGTACAGCTGAAGAACTATTAGAAGTACAATTGTGACAGTATTGGACATCCGTGAAATTAGACTTTAGTCTTCCTGGTGTCACACTGCACTTCAGCTAGTCAAATAGACAAATAATGGGTGGCTGAAAAGATTTTAAAGTAAACAGCAAAATATAGTATTCCAATATAAATATGAATGTATACTAATAATCTCATTGCTATCATCAGCATCAATAAATATCTTTTGATCCACATCCCTAACAGCTTGAATTAGCAGAGAATGGCATGAACAAGGGAGCAGAGAGTGAGATGACAAAGTGAAAACGAGGAACCACACTTCACTGAAGTGAAGTTCTGAAGCAGAAAGGAACGTCCATTCAGTATCATTCATTAGTAACCATTTTCAAACTAATGTGGCTGATCTTCACATGCGGAGGTATTGCAACTCTGGTGCAGCCCAAACAAGTGAACAAAATGTGGGTCTCAATCAGCTTCCAAGTGAACGCTGGTGTGGTTCACATACACATCTGCTGTGGAAAGCAGACGGACTATCCAGTGAACCAAAGATCGGAAAGCTAATTCATGAGCTGGGTTTTCTTCTTCACGGTCAATGCTTGTTTTGGGCAACACCACCCTCAAACGAGCAGCTGTTGTAACAACATGACGTTCTCCAGGCATTTTGGTCCGCTTTCAAAGGTGCAGGGTGAAAGAAAACCAAACCAAATCAATGTGTGATTTTTTTTGGCATTCCCCGCCCAATCAAGCTGAGTGCACCCAGACTATCCTGGTGTGAAAGCAACATAAAGAACATGGTCCTTACCGGTGTATCCACGTCTCTGGGCTCTTGGGGAATTTGGTGAGAGCTAGCTTCCCCAGGTAGAGGTCCTTCTCTGGGTTAAGAACTCCACACTGCAGCAGCTCTTTCCTGTACAAATAAATAAATAAATAAACAGCCATGAATTATAATAAACACACTATAGAAGATTCACAGCAGTCTCACTATGTTTAGCTTTGAGCACTGTATTGTCTTTATAACAAACATAATCAAATATTTCTGTAGTTGTGTTGTAGCTGGCTGTCATACCTGACATTCCATGCGGTGGTGAAGTCTGGGTTAAGCAGCAACAGAGTACAGGTGATATCCACTAAAGCTGAAGGGCACAAAAACATGAACTGTTAGCTTCTCTGACATCTCTCTAGCTTGTCTCAATATCTACAGTGTTTTTGTTCCATGCTGTTCTGTGTGACAAAATACAAAGAGTGTACAAATCAATTTCCCTGAAGGTATTTTGTGTGTAATAATAATAATAATAATGATGATGACGACAATAACTACCTTCCCTGTCCAGCCAGTGTTTGCGCTGGCGGTACAGCAGCAGCTTGTTGTGGACATATGGTAGCAGGAACTTGACACACCAGCTCTCAACACCCAGTTTGTTCTCCACCAACACAATGGGACTGCGGTTGTAGCGAGCCTCTGGACACGGAATCACACCAATCTCATCACTGGGAGAGAAAACACTGAGAATGAGGCCTGAAGAAGGTTTTTACTTATGGCAATATGTAAATGTATAATATATAATACGTCATATACGGGGTAAGTCAAAATGTTCTTATGTCTGTAGCCACTTCCAGTGTTCTGTGTGCTAATTCATGGTTGGTTCATAGATGTAGATTGCAGCAAGTTACATTGTGAGAATTTGCACAGTGTATGGGGGCCTTAAGCCACGAGCCTAAAGTCCTGGTTCAGTCCAGGTTGGAGACACTGATGGTGTTTCTCGTCCTCATCTCTACAGCTCATCCCTTAATTTTGAGATTTTGCCAAGTAACAGGCACTTCAATAAAAACAAACTGATGGGAACAGGACATTTCCCCTGATTTAAATACAATGGTTTCCTGCATGAGCTTAATGTGCATGTCATATTATAAGCATGTGTATGAGTGGTTGTGAAAAGATGAAGGTTCAGTGCAACCCTACACTTTACTGCATCTCAGCACGCTTTCATGTTCATGTTCTCAGCTACGATCCTAAACCACTGAGCTACAGCAAACGCACCTTAATACATCAGAGAGCTTCATGTTGTTTTCTACAAGTAAAGGAACTGAAAAGACAAATCACCATTTCATCCATGCTTCAGTGTCTTATCTTTACACAGATTTAAGCACTGACACTAAATTCTACTTACTAAGTTTGATTTTTAAAAAGTACACTTTTACAGCACTGATGATTAGACCATTGTTTCTTGCATTCTAAGCAGGGGGAGCAGTGAACAGATGTATCGTTAGCGCATGACAGCAGCTTGACGCCGGTGCTCCTCCGGTACACGGGGCCGCGGGAAATGACAGCTCACCAAATTTGACAGAAATAAATGAAGATATTAATAACTGCTGAGAGGAGAATGGACCATTCATGAGCTAACCTTGCAGGACAGCAAGCTACCACGTCAAATGGCTAATATAACTAGCCAGGTAAACATAATAACACTGTTTACTCGATTAGAAATATAAGTATTAGTATATAAGAGAGTATGCTCAGAAATAGTGTCCTCTGGGTGTGTGGGAGCTTGTTTCATCTGGCTGTTTAACAGAATACACAAAGGTAAGCTAGCTGGCTACAGTATAGACTTGTTCCAGGTGATAGTCGGAGCCCGGACTGTTTAAAGCTGCTTCGGGCTGTCGGTTGCTTTAAGGTCCGCTCGGTGTGACAGGCCGAGCTCCAGTCTGTCTGTTGTGCGCACAGTCAGCTGTACTCACATGTTAGGGTTTCTCTTGAATGCGTTCGTGATGTCTTTGACAACTCTCTGGACCAACACGTCCACCTCCTCCTCTGACTCCGCCATCTTTACGGCACGAAAACGTCACACGGACCGAGAACTTCTTCCGGGTGAACAAAAGCAACTACGGAAGACCGCCGGAAAGGGGAGCAGCTATTACGACGGGCTATTAATATAGCTATTGTTGAAATTGTTGTTGTTGTTAGTAGAATTAAAGTTTTTTTTCGAATGTGCATGTCATTTAGTTGCTGCAGTTGAATGCACGTGGCAGCCATTATTTAAATACCGAGCAGTACTCCTGAATCATGGCTATAATGTGCACGTGAACATTTGATTCAAAACAGGCACGAGGTAAACATATGACTATGAAGGGCCCCTCAGCCCCTCATAAATGAACCAAACCAAATCACTAAAATCCTTACCACACAGAGACACCTCTTTCTCTCTGTGTGGTAAAGAAATATGCTGACTGCTATATTTCTCTTAAAGCTTGGAGAATAGAGCTCACTAACACTCAGTATAATATGGTACATCTTTGTAAGCATTTGTATTTCTGCTGAAGGAAGTGCCTGTTAATTTTGTCTTTGTTCCCATTCAACTCAGAAACATGTATAAAGCTCAGAGCAGTACCAGAAGGGGGGGCTATGGTAGCCCTAAACCATCTAGGTTTCATTTTGCAATCAGAGACCATTGCCAAAAATCCACCCCAAAGTCCCAAAGATAAATCAGTGCATGCAGCATTGAGATATACAGACATCTCCCTGATGTGTTACTTAAAAAAAAAAAATCTTGAGAGTGAAAAGAGTACAGGGTCAAGATGGAGCCTCTCTCATAGACTCCCCCTCCTGAATCTCAATAAAGCCTGAGTCTCCACTTTCAAACAATGTTACATAATGGATGGAGAGCATCTGTGGAAAAAATGTGTTATGGTGATGTGGGGGAGTCAACAGTATACTGGCCAGAAACCCGAAGCTATTGTTTCAACCTGCTTCCTCCCGATGTTTTGAGCGATGAAATCATTATAGAAGTAAGGACCTGATGATAATTAACACATTTACATTCTATAGAATACACACAGGTCATTGAAAAGTATTATAAATGATCTGAATATAAAGTCAACACAAACAGTCCTCCCCAGCAGTTGTCTTGCAGGGTCTGCCAGACCTGGGCTTGTCAAAAACATCTCCAGTCCCTTCAGATCTTTTTCTTATTCTTTGTACTTGATGCTGAGACACATTGAAGGCACTAGCCACCTCAGCAGTGGATCTGGTCTTCAGCCTCTTTGTATAACTGTATTTTATTATTTTTCTTGCAGTTTCACTCTGTGGTCTTTGAAGGTAAACGTCTAAATAAAGAAGACAATACACCTGTCATCTGTCCACGAGTTTATCTGTCTGCTTAGCTGTGTTCAGGCGGGTTAGGGGTGTGAGAGCAGAACAGTGAAAAGACAACAAATTACAAGGGACACGCACGTCCGCAACACCCAGAACTAAAAAATGTCTCAGCCAGGCGATGAGGATGCCGCATCAGTGTGGACCCACGCATCAAAATCATCTAACGGCTCGAATAAGTCATCGGCCAGTACCGCCGCAGTTTATGCTCGTGCGAAAGCAGAGGCAGCACGAGCAAAAGCTGCCTTTGCTCTAAAAGAAATTGAAATGAGAGTCAAACAAGCACAGCTCAAAGTGGAAGAAACGCGTCTGGAGGCCACATTCGATGCACTTCAATAATTGACAGAGGTGAGGCTGTAATCTAGGATTGGGTGCATCATATGACAAGGCAATAAGACTTTTGTCTTGCCAAAATCTGACCTTTCTGTGTTCATTAAATAATCAATCTTTCTTCAGTGAAGCAAATTTATTTTAGTATATTGAACATCATTTGAGAGGGTTTTAGCTTTCATATGAGACATTTCTAAAACCAATGGATTCATTCAAAGTCAGGTTATGCGCTTTTTTTTCTACAAAATGGATAAGTGACAAGACTTTTGTCAGGGACTGTAAACAAGGACAAAAACCATATACATATAAAAGGTAGATAAATGTAATCTAAAGTAGGTAAATATATATAAATATATGTATAGACAAAGTATAGATAGTATAGACATTATAGTATAGACATTTTTTACACTGAATTGGAATATGCAATGGATGATAGTGCACTGATTAAATAATAAATATAGACTGTACAGTAGGTTGACTTGACTTACAGACATGAGGTCAATATTCCGTATATACAGTATACACAGTATGAGTGTAGTGATGATAGTTACATAAATTATTTATAAATTGCAGATCTTATACAGTCGATGTTACTGACATTTCACGTTTATCACAGACAGCCTGAGGGAAAACACTGTTCCTATGTCTGGTTGTTTTAGTGTACATTCTTCTGTAGCGCCTCCCAGAGGGGAGAAGTTTGAACAATTTGTGTCCAGGGTGTGATGGGTCTGCAGAGATGTTACCTGCCCGTTTCCTGACTCTGGACAGGTACAGGTCCCGTATGCAGGGCAGGCTGACACAGACAATTTTCTCTCCAGTTCTGACTGTCCGTTGCAGTCTGTTCTTGTCCTGTTTGGTGGCCAGTCAAAACCAAACAGTGATGGAAGAGCAGAGAACAGACTGCATACATCTGCATACTTCAGTTTAACAGATGGTCTCTTGAGGTGCTATCGTTGGTGTAAAGGGAGAAGAGAAGTGGGCTTACAGTGAGTTTCCATGCACCTCATCTCAGGAGCAGTTGCTGGTTTCTCGTGAGAAGACAACTACTCAACTTCTAACTTCTTCACAGCCAGGTGCCTACATTCTATTGCATCACAGTTCATTGCTTTCCACTATCTTAAGATCTAATTCCTGTTTAATTCATGATATTCCTCTCACTGTGCTAGAGAGACAGATCACCTTTGAGGCTAAATGTAATAATAATAATAATTAATTTAAAGGAGGAATATTAAGGGACTATAGACACAATGCTGATAGAGAGCAATTTGCATTCATTTAATGTTCTTTGCTATTGATGTATAAAATTTCATGACTGCTGCATGATTTATTGGGTGCTTGGGTGTTTGCTGAATTGTTGTTGGAACTAGTTTTTTTCTCTTCTGCATAACAAATATAGAACAAATACTATACTATGCATGTTGTGAAACACTTGAGATGTAATGAAGAAATGTAGACACTGGTAACTGGAAACATAGGAAATCAGAGATGAAATATAATCAAGGTGAAATACAGTCCTTTGAAGGCTTATACACGTATAATCACACGGAATGCCGTAAATCAGATAGTGAGCACTGTGGTTGAAGCAGAGTTGGCCTATAGGAGCACACATGATTAATGAAGTAATGAACACTTGATTTTTAGTATGATGTGATCTCAGCCATATAATTGTATGAAAACTTGTAACAGTGTGAAACATACAAAACTGACACTTAAAACTTACAGTTAGAAAGCTCTGCGACATAATGGTGTAAGAAAAAGTAATAAAAGGGTTTTTAAAAATAGTATGTATAAAATAGAAATCTATTCTTCACTGGTGTCATCCAGTGAAGAATAAAAAAAGAAAGAAGAAAGAAAACATCTTGGCCTCAGTAGACAAGACACCGTTAGAGTGGAAAATCCCCAAGATATGGAACAGCCTATAAGTCCCTAAGAATCTAGGTGAGTGGGAAATTACACCATTATGTCATAGAAAAATACTGTGTGTGTGTGTGTGTGTGTGTGTTTGCCTCCTTAACTGCCATCAGCCATTGACATTATATGCTGGTTAAACCCCAATGCACATGTCTCTGGCATGTCGCATAGGCCTACGTGCCATGGTTTCGGTCCGTCCTGCATGCAACTTCAAACAACACTGGGAGAATTTCAGAAGCGAGCGTTCCAGATGCTTCTGGGACGCTTCGAGAAAGATTATGCAGTTTGCATTACATGTAACAAACATCGGTATCGGCCAAGTTGTTATTTTAAACATCGGTATCGGCCCAGAATTTCACTATTGGTGCATCCCTACTATATATATATAAAAGATATATAAAAGATCAAATCTACAGTTAAATAATGTACAAAAAGTGATTGTCCGTGTTTGTGTAAGGAATTGTGTATAAGAAAGAGCCCAGGGTCAGTGAGTTCAGTCCATCCATGGGTGACTCGGCTCTTGTTGTCTGTAAAGATAATAAAGAGTTCATTCTGCTGCCAATCCTGATGAATATTGTGTGTCACTGTCTACAGAAGTAGAGTAACAGTATTTGACCTAATTTGGACCTGAAAATTACAGAAGTTGCATCCAATCTGCAGAGCAAGGAACAATCTGAGGACTGTGAGACAACATTAGATTATTATCATTGCAGAAAAGAAACAACTCATACTTACATACAAGAATAAGCACAAGCAGACTTGTAGTATTATGTATTAGTGTTATGGAATTTTCTATTCTTGTAGTGTTCTGAGTGACACATACATACTTTTAAATGGAATATAATAAAAGCACAAACATACAGACATTATACAAGGTTACATGAAGTCACATGTGGGCCTTGAGGTCCTCAGCAGTATTAGCTGTTTGTCTTTGGCTGGCAGTAGCAGGTGTCATCCTATCTCAACACTGTTGTGCCCAGGGTCGAAGGACTCTGGTGCTGCATGCTTAGACATAATAGATAGCTTACCACTGACATTCCAATCTGCGTAAACAGACATCTGTGTCTGCAGACTTAATCATGTTGATGAAGACACCGTCCTTGGTAAAAACATTCTCTTTTACCTAATTCGGGGCGTATAGTGTTTGTGGTGTTATCTCGGGGTTTGAAGTCTATCCACCAGCATGAGTTGGGCAGAATGTGAGACCGACTCAGGCACTTCTGATGCTTTATGAGAATGGCTCTAATTCTCCTTGATCAAGTGTTAATAAATAATACAGCATAAGACATCAGAGGCTCCTCAACACTTTCTTCCTTCCTGACCTCACCACTGACCTTTGACTTCAGCAATTAGAGTATTAGAATTTATAGTATTAGAATTAGAGTATTAGAATTAGGAGTCCATGTTTTTGAATATAACGATACCCAGATGTGTAATATGCTTCCACAGAGTTTTGAGCTCTGGATATATCTTTGAGTGCTCACATATATTTTGCATGAGATATTTTATCCCTTGGAGAAATCTGCCTTTTCAAACAGGAAATAGAAAAATATTCAGGGTGTAATTGAGAGTGAACCCACATGAACAAATTTCATCCTTCTATTAATTTGCATAGTGCTTTGAGGCTGCTGATGTTTTATCATTTTGGTGGTTGTGATGCTCATGGCCATCAATTGGAGATCTAAAACGAGAACTTTTTAAAATAGTTTACACTGTCTGTCCATATATCAAAGAAATCTAAGTGGTACAAAAAATGTCAAATCTCACGTCATCATCGCTGTATGAAAGTTTGGTCACAAGGAACAAGTGGACATACATAGAGGAAGAAGATGTGTGTTCAAAGATTGATATAAATGTCCTTCTTGGTCTCTCTCCTGTCCTCTACTTATTCCAGGTTGATTGCTCTCAGTAAATTGAAACAAATTTTATTCTACAAGCAATAATACCAATACTGTAAAACATATACCATACCACTCCAAGACATTATAGCATGATATTATAGAAAGGCAGATACACACATCTAATTAAGGTGTATAGTGTGTAGACTTAACGCAAAGGATCTGCACAGGCATACATCCATTGTTTTCCACTTAATCTTCCAATGCTTCCAGTACAACATCCACATTACTGCTGGTGCTGTCATGATGTGATATTTCCTGCCCTTATATAACTAGCCAAAAAAATCACAATCAGACCTCATAGAGTAGTCCTCTACAGGCAATGAAAAGGAACTTGAGAAAACTGTTAATATCTGAAACTTTACATTTAGGCATTTAGCTGACTTCTTAATTCAAAGCGTCTTACAAGAAAGGGAAACAATAAAGGTACAGTGCGACGAGGACATGTTAGTGCAGCAATACTATTCGTACTGATCTTTGGATAGATTTTGTATGTCATTTTCTACATTGGTCATGTTTTTTTCACAGCTTGTCTACGAGAAACTAAAATCTGCTAAACCTGTGGTCAAGCCTGTGAGGAGATGGACCAACAAGACAAAGCTCTAATTAGAGGCCTCATGCCCTCAGGACATATACCACTCCCAGAGGCAGGAGACATCACTGCAGACCCATCACATCCTGGACCAGGGCCGTTTCAAGCTTTTTGAGGACCCTGTGCAGATCCTATTTGGATCTGTTTCTGTGATTGTGGTATGTCTGACATTTGAGGACACTGCACAAGATCAATAGAAATCAAAGCAAAAGAAATTATCTATTATTTTGAGGTCATGATGCTATTGTGTTTAACGTTCTTTCCTTACTTCAGTGTCGGCTGTCACACCAGTCACTTGCCCTTCCTCATGTGTCACCAATCTGATTGTCTTCCCTGATTCCTGATTGTGTCCACCTGTTCCCCATTACCTCCATGTGTTCATATAGTCTGCGTCTCCCTTTGTCCTGTGCCAGTGTGTCATGTCAAGTTCTGACCATCCCTCGTCGTGAGGCGCTTTTTGTTTCTCCCGGTGTGTCCGGTGACACCGAATAAAGATCAACTGTTTCATCCCTAACTCTGCACTCGAGTCCGCTTCTTCCTGTTATCCCTCGTGTCAGTCGGCAGCTTCCCTATCATAGCAACTTAGTTTTACTTTTAAGCATATAAGTGCATATAAGTCATTATTGCTACCATCTCCACTACAGCTTTGTTGGTTAATGACTTATTGCTGCTGTGCATCTGTGTTCCACTGCTACTGCAATCGCTTTACCATCTATTGTAATTCATTGTAATTGTACGATATGTTTGTGTTGATTGTTCTGTACATGTCTGTCCGTCCTGGGAGAGGGATCCCTCCTCTGTGGCTCTTCCTGAGGTTTCTTCCACATGTTTTCCCTGTTAAAGGTTTTTTTGTGGGCAAGTTTTTCCTCACTGGAACCGAGGGTCTAAGGACAGAGGATGTCACTCCCTGTACAGATTGTAAAGCCCTCTGAGGCTAAATGTGTTTTGTGACTTTGGGCTATACAAATAAAATTTGATTTGATTTGATTTGATTCACACAACAAATGAGATGGTTTGCCTGGCCACAAATTAAAACAGGTACTTTTAATTCTCCCAAAATATATTGATGCTGAACTTACATCTTGGGGGTCCCCTGGTGGCTGCAGGGCCCTAAGCATCCATATAGTCCGCCCTGTCTTGGACATAATCTGTTTCTACACTTCCCCCTCTGGTAGATAGGTGCTACACTGAATAGTTAAATCATTTAGTCATAATCCTGTATCTCACACTAATTTACCAATAAATCGCATAGTTAAATTGGAAATACACACTGTGCTCAAGTTTTTTACAGTGGCTCTTCAAGGACCACTATTGAAATACATTAAAATACAGCAGTGTAGGCAGACGCTATTCATCTATGGACAGTTTACACACAAGGCGAGTTTATTCCTATTAAGACTATGTGTTTTGTGACTTTGGGCTATACAAATAAAATTTGATTTGAATTGATTTGATTTGACTTACTTCTGGAGCCAGCCTCAAGTGGCCGTTTGAAGCACTGCAGCCACTTCCTGCATTGGCTTCACTTCACAGCAACAGGGAGGTTGGTTCTTGGTTGCAATAGCGTTAGAAGAGTAAAAATAGAATAAAACAAAACCAGAAGCAAAAAGGTGAGTCATGTAAGTAATATGTAACACATACAATAAGAATAAAAAAGAGTAGTATATAAGTGTACTATACACTTTATAAATGTGAAAGGATTGTGTGTAAAAGCGAAAAGTCTCTTCTATAGAACTATCGCTGTATGAGTAAATAGAGATACTATAAAATAAGATATAGTACGCTATGTACATATATGTAAATGAAAATGTATTGGTCATTGTATTGACTCTTGTTAGCGACGATGAGTGAATGATGGGACGTTCCACAAACGGCCTGAGGGGTCTGGGTGCAGCCGTGTCCCATTTAGCGACAGAGGACAGCGGCAGAAGTAAACGGAGAGGCGCCAGACCCAGACCCGGAGCCGGACCGCTGCTTCTCCCTCCCCCCCCTGGGATATCCATTCATCCACACGCCATCTCTCTTGCCGACATCATTCCAACATGTAAAAGACAACCAGTGACAGCTTCGACGAACAGTTTGTACTGTATGTGTTTGGGGAAGAGAACAGGAGACGATCAGAACAATTATACTGAGGAAAATCACAAACGGAAACGATGAGCACCGTCTGCCTCACTCTGCAGGGTAAATCCAATTAATTTCACTTTGGAGGAAACATCCAGTAGAATTCTACGCATTTATTCTTCTATCTTTGGTCCTGTTAGTGGACTTTACTTTAATACAGCCGAACAAACTTGTAAAGATAGATTCTGGAGCATGGATGCTCGCGCTTCTCTTCTCTTGTCTCTTGCAGTGCTGCTTCTTTGCAGACTCCTCAGGGCGCAGCAACAGCTTCTCTTGCCCGGGTCTTGCAACTTTGAGCTGGGCACCTGTGGCTACACATCAGACCCAGAGTATGGGAGCTGGAGCATGAATGAAGAAGGTACAGTGTCATCATTAGCTCTCCTTATTGACAGAAAAATCCATTTAAATATACCATGCATAGCCTGTAAATATGGGCTATATCTGTTGGGATATTACTGATAACCGTATACTGGTACTGTTTTGTATACTGGTGTATGTGTTGTGCACGTATTAGTACTCTTGTTGATACTACTCCATAATTTGGTGCAAAAAGTGATTTTATTAGTTATTTTACAGAAATTAGCGGAATTGTAGAAATATGTACAACACTTATTAAATGTTGCCTTTACTCATTTTCAAGTCCGGCCAGCTTCTATTTAACAACATACAATGAATTATTCAGTCTTTCTATTTGAAATATAAGCCATAAAGCCTAAGGGGACAGTGAACACGGTGAAAAGTATTACAAGTACAAACAGCCAACAAGACATAGAAGAGCTGCTGTGTGAGTGTGAGGGCTCCATTGTCACGTTCCGGCTCATCCAAAAATGGGCAAAGCCGTGGATCGTACATGGTGGAATAACACCTGGTTGCCCAAAGGAGCCACCTGTTACAGTATCCAAGTGGACATGTGACGAACTGCAGTTCAGTATTGACTTCACGACACAGCCATGGAGCAGACCTGTGACCCCCATGAGGGCAATGCTACCTGTGCAATGTGTATTCAAACTAAGTAATTACTTTTACAATAGAGCTACACGAAGAATTTGTTTTGATTTTATCTTTTTTTTTTTATTTTGATAAAAAATGTTCAGTCATACCAGGACATGTAATGTGTGCAATAATGTCTCAACAATTGGTGGTCATACTCCAAATGATCCCAATGTGTCACATAAAGAAGGCCAATTGCAGTTAGAAATTTGAACCATGTCAAAGATTTAAATAATGATTTCAAGTATACACTAGACTAAATAGAGATTAGAGGCACACTTATACACACATAGAGTAGTTGAATGAATTCAGATTTTAAAAAGCCCATATCTAGATCAGTGTTTGGTTTGTCTGTTCTGGGCTAAAAGTGAGTGAACTGACCTGGGGTACACTAGATCCAATCCAATCCAATCCAGTCCTACAATATTTTCTGAAAGTAAAGGAGATAATGTTGTACCATAGTTTCTTGTGGCAAATCCACATCAGTAACATCCTCTATTGAATTACGTAAGTGCTGTCTGCACCATGAATGTCTCTTCCTACTTCACATATTTCCTTGACCTCATGACGTTTTCCATTGAGCTCACAGAAAAGTTTCAGTTAAGGTTTTGACTGTTTGACTGCAGCCCAGTTCTTTTCCTCATTTATACCTTTCTCATGGTGCACTACAGCAGTTATGTAATTAAACTTCAGAGCATTGTAATTGTTAGATGGTACTTTTCCACAAAATGTGAAGTTAGTTAAAATTTAAAAAAAACATGTCTACTCATTCTTGAATACAAATATTTTTCATTTTCATGATTGACTGAATTTTAATATTGTAGAATAACGTCTAAATAACAGATATGAATGCAAACATTTATATTATTTTTTTATATTATTAGTCTGATGGGGAGGTTTCAGGTACCAGCAGCTGTTACTGTTTGGTCTTCATTTTATTCACTTCACTGAGACTGTAGCAATGAAACCATATGAATGCTCATCATTGCTGTTGTAATAAAGAGGAAGTGATTAAATAGACTTGTCAGTGACACATGGCTGCAGGCTTGCATTTAAACTTTCATGGTCATGACTCAGAATTTTCCAAGCTGAATCAGCTGCTTTTCTGTCTGTCTTACTTACTTTAACTTTGTGTGTGTGGCTGCCCTCACAGTATGGCCCTTGTCAGTTCCATCTGTACTGTTTTCTGGAGGATGGTGTAGACTGTCCTGTGTCTCCTCTTATACACATGCTGTTACCAGCTGCATCTTATAGGGTGTCTGGCTGTTCTTTCAAAACAATATCTGCAAAACGAGCAGTTCTAAATGATTAAAGAAACTATTAATCTTACAAAGAATTTCTACTACTCAGAGGCACTGTGCTTTTTCTTTTTTAATAGTAAAGGTGGTTCTCTGACAATGCACCATCCCTCCCAAAGGTGTGTTCTAGAGTAATTGAAATTGATTGAAAAACCTTTTATCAGCTACTCCTCAGTATGTATAATGAGAGCTATTAAAGAAATATAAACTCGCCCTGCATGTTCATCATAACTGTTCTGAGTTCATCAGAAAGAGAAATATTCTGTGTGTGTGTGTATCCATGTAGGCCATGTTTTCATTTGAATCAGGTGGGCTCTCCCCTAGTTTTTATTTTTTTAAGAGACAAAAATGTTATGTGTGATGTTTGAAGGTGACATCAGAGTGCTTGGAAAAAATCAGTCTGATTAGGCTGTTTGAAACAAGAAGCACAACTGCACTGAAGCCACTATATAGTTTATGTAAAGGGATGAGGCACTGACCAGAGTTGTATACAGATCAATGGAAAAATATACTATATCAACTGTCAGGAAATGAACATGCACTCAGATATATTCAGTCTAACTGTATCATGGGCAAGAGTAAGAATTTGAGTGATTTTGACGGGGGCCAAATTAGGTCAAAAGGCTGCAGATGAAGGCCAATCTGTGCAGTCCGATCCTACAGAGGAGTACTGTAGCTCAAATAGATACATAAGTTAATACTTCTTCTGACAGAAAGATGTCAGAACACACAGTACATCACAGTTTTTTGTGTATTATCGGGTCAACACTGCACATGACCATCAGAACTGGACCATGGAATAATGGAAAAAGGCATGACATCTACCTAAGCATTGTGTAGACCATGTCTGCCTGTTAATGGAAACGGTATTCTGTGACGGCAGTGGCCTCTTTCGGCAGGATAACAGCCTGCCACAAAGCAAACATGGTTTGAAGAGCACAACAACTTCATGATGTTGACCTGGCCTCCAGATTCTCCAGATCTCAATCCAGTTGAACATCTGTGGGATGTGCTGGACAAACCATAGAGCCCCACCACCTCACAACTTACAGAACTTGAAGGATCTGCTGCTAACGTGTTGTTTATGGGTTACTGTAGATTACAACTTCAACAAAACACTTGAAGATGACCTGACTTGAAATCTTGTTGGCAAAAGATTAGTTGAAAGAAATTGAACTGAAAGTGTGATAATGTGCCGATCTCCTTCATTATAGAAGTGTGTCACCACATTCCACATGCCAAGCCAGACATTCCAATCGACTCCCTCTTTTGTCTTGTTTTCCACTGGCTGCTGCATGTGTGCATCAAGCCACAAAGCATCCAAAAGCAGCTCCCTCTGTTTATGATAATCTGTCAGCACAGTTTATGTTCCCACTGTTAAGATAAGTGGCGGTACTGTAAATTGTGTGTGCCATCTCCCTTCTAGCCAAGTCTTTAGGTCTCAGTTTGTACTCACTGTACCCAGTACGCTGCATATTCCCTGAGCCACTGAACAAACCAGAGTTCTACCCCAAGCAGGAGCTTCAGCAGAGAGGCAGCATGGTTTGCACTAAACCCCTAACCAGACTGAGAGGGAATGATCTTGGAGATGGTAATAGACTACACCCTCTGTGGCAATAAATAGGCTCATAAAAAAGAAGACAGTACCATGGTAGTGTTTTCTGTTTGGTTGCCATGGCAATGTGGGCTTGAGCTGAGGAAGTTGAACCAAAAAAAGAACCCAGAGCAGAGTTTGTGGTTAAAAGTGGGAAGGATGTCCTAGGTGATTCCATTCACTAAACAGAGACATCAGAGACAAAGACTTCAGCCTGTGTTGGAAAGGATAAACAGAGAGACAGAGATGTATGGAGTGAGGTGGAGAGCTGTCAACCGCTGTATCAAAGCCCACCACGATGAATACTCCTTATCTTTCTCTCCTCCCCTCTCCTCTCCTCTCCTCTCCTCTCCTCTCCTCTCCTCTCCTACCTGCTCCTCCATGGCTCACTTGCTATTCTCCTGCTAGTTCCCAATGAACTTTATTTTACCAAATAAGGGATCACAGATACAGCCATAAAGCCTCCTGCTTCCCCTCCCCAACCTGATTTAGAACTGAGGGCACGTAAACCAGCTTTCCATAAACACACTCTATATCCACTAAATAGCCTCTGTGTGCTCTAAGACCTGCATGAATGGGTAAAATGTCTTTAAGCTGTCCATGAAAAGAAGCAAGTTGAAAGTTCTACCATAGGGATAGAAAGTTCATCATTGTCTCTTTTTAACTTATTTTAGGGCCAACAAGTAATACACATACTCAAGTGACCTTTCTGTGTTTCATTTCAGTACCTTTCTGTATCCTTTTATAACTTTATAACTGACTGTGGTCAAGTGGGGCCTGCAGGCCAAAGCTTAAATGTGTGATAAAGTTATAATATAAATCACTGTTTATGCTATTTTTGTGGGAACATCTTCTACCCCCTTTGTTGATGGTACATCATCCCATTTCTCATGTTAAAGCAGCAGTCAGACTTTAATTTAATCCATAATTATGAATTATTTGTCATGATCTGAGCATGTGGAGCTGAATAACACTTTGCACTTTGCAGGAAGTCGTTCTACAAGTCAAGCAGATTTGTTGTGGAGCTTGAATGTACTTTCCTGTATAATATACTAGTAGTGGATTCTAGTGCTATGAAGAAATTCTGAATTTGATCACCTTTCTTTATTTTGTTGTCACAGGGCATTTGATAACAGTGGACTCAGCCCATTTGCATGACCAAGAACAGGCAGTTCTAGTTAGTCCTGTTCTGGACCAGCAGGAATGGAGCTGTGTCAGGCTGGTGTACCAGATCACTGGACAGGGTTCTCTGCAGCTCCACCTCAGACCGGATCGCGATAACTTTGACTACCGGCTCTGGACTGCCAACAAATCCTCTGACAGCTGGCTCATTGCGAGTGTGGACCTACCCAACACCACAATCCCTTACCAGGTAGGTATGGCTGCCAATAAAAGTGCTCTGTGTTTGGAGGAGTCACAGTTGAACTGAAAACCATTTTTTGAAGTCAGAATATGAAATGTAGTTTCATGAATATAAAATGTAGAACCTGTAGGCTTGACTGCTGGTGTTGAAGAGTTTGGAAAGTGGTACAGAGTCAGAAGAACCCACCTACACTCCAGCTGCATTTGCATTTTAACTGTCACATTTATAGATATATTTTTACTCTACATTTGTCCGTCCGTCCGTCTTCTTCCGCTTATCCGTCTAGGGCGGGTCGCGGGGGCAGCAGCTTTAGCAGGGAGACCCAGACTTCCCTCTCCCCAGCCACTTCGTCCAGCTCCCCCAGGGGGACCCCAAGGCGTTCCCAGGCCAGCCGAGAGACATAGTCCCTCCAGCGTGTCCTGGGTCTACATTTGTCATACCAGCAAAATAGTGAGGTCTAGTAGCCTGCTTATACAGGGGGAATGTTTCTACAAGCTCAGAAACTTTCCCCATGTGTGACCATGGGAACCTGGGTCTAAGGGTCAGAGGGTCTGAGGGTAGTTCTCCTGATGGTCTGATTATCACTGATGGTTCAAAATACATCCCTGGCTGTTGTGTCACTGGAATCGATATGACATGGGAGATAAAGAAAGAGTGTGTGTGATTGAGCTGAAAGGACAGATTAGCAGACATAAACAGCTAATTGTTTCATGGTGGTTAGATGATAACGCAGGAATAAATCACCATCAGACACTCAGCAGATTGTTACTTTGGAGTTTATTTTAACCTCCAGAGCACCTGGACCCACCAGGGATGACAGTATGCTGTTTTGTGTCAGTGAAGGAGAAGCAATGCTGAACTTACATACATATTATCTGTCTTTGCTTGCTGATCTAAATTTAAAGAACGCTGACCCTCCTTAAACACAGAGTGAGTATGAGACCCACAAGACTATAAAAAACCAGCCATGATGTCATCCAAGCCTCTGTCTACATTTTAACTGCTTCCTTATAGTTAACCACAGCACTAACCTCGTCTGAACAATTCTTTAAGTTGACGTATAGAACTGAGAGAGAATAAACAGTAGAACATGGTTTTAACTGAAGCCTTGGAGACTGTGAGATTGTTCCGCGTGCCATGCTGAGTTATGAGGGGAAAATAGAACTACATTATGTTAGTACTTAAGGTAATGGCATGACAAACATTTAAAGGCTGGCTGTGCAGTTACTGGAATTACTAAAGTATGGCTATGGACCAGTATTTATAGCTCTAGAATTAGAGCTTGGATTATGAACAGATTTACAGTTTATGTAGTTTAATTGAGTCAGAGTTTATTCCCTATACTTGTATGTGTTGACCTGTGATCTGTGATATGATGATATGATGGGCTGTGTTGTGAGATAATGTGAAATGTGATTTGATGTACAAAGGATGAGTCAGGCCATGCCCATATGTGTGTTTCTAAGAACTTATAATCACATCCATTTGAAAGTCTCAGTTGGTTGCCAGTGAGTTAGAGAATTCTTTTTAGCATACTGCAGCTGGTCTGTGAGTCCCTCACTGGACTAGGACCAAATTATATCTGTGCCATGCGTTCTCCACACAAACCTTCCACAACATGCTGTCCTGGTCAGGAGAAAACAAAGGAGAGATATACATGCTATGATACAATGTGACATGATTTTGGCATAAATTAATCTTATATGATATAAATGAGACATAACATGAAGGGACATGATAGAACATTACTGACTACCTTCTATCACAGGGTGTTGTTCTTTCTTCCACAGATTTTACTGGAAGGTCGACCAGGAAGTGGCTTTGGAAACAACGTGGCTATCTTTGAAATACACATTGTTGCTGGTTACTGCATAGGTCAGTGACAACATCAAATCACGCCAGATGTTTTGCCCTGGATGTACAGTCTGAAGTTAAATTATATTTAAAAATAAAAGTATGTTTGATTGAGTAATAGCTGTCTTTGCTGTTCCTGTTACCAGAGTGTAACTTTGAGGAGCATCACCTGTGTGGGTATAGTAACAGCTGGAACCCAAATGTCAACTGGTACGTTGGGGGGAGTGTCAACAGGGAGCCTGATTTTAACTTGCCTGGAAACCACACCAACAATAACCAGAGAGGTAAATGCTCTCACACACACACCCACAACGTCCATAATTGATTTCATTTAGTTAAAAGTTGTAATACAAGCTATTTAGATTGTTGTTGAAGGAATACAGTGTATACCACTGAAAAGCTGAAAGGCTGTCTTTAGCCCTTACCTCTGAAACCTTTTCAGCTTGTTACAGCTGCAGATAGACACAGGCAAACAGTAACATACTGTACATAGATACATTGTGTAGATAGAGTTACTGTCTGTCATACTATCTTAACCTATCTTAAATAGTAGTTTTGAAACATAACACAATCAAATCCACAATGAAATTAAATGTCAGACTATCAATTGTTTTTAAACTTGTAAATTTGGCTTTACAGTAGCCTTACTGCAGAAAAAGAGTATCAAATATTCAGAGAAACTTTTCAAAACATTACTGCAGCATGAACCAGCTTTCATTTGTCACTAGTTTGGTGGGCTGTTTATGCCTATAGCTCCTAACTGCTTATTATTGTGCAGAATACTGTACATTACTTAAGTCTGACTCATGGCCCCATCATAAGAGTACACCTGCACCAGGGGTCGGAAACCCAAAATGTTCAAAGAGCCATAATGGCTCAAAAAAACAAAAAGCATTCCTGTCTGGAGCTGCAAAAAATCAAAAGCCTTATATAAGCCTAATATGAAGGCAACATAGGCTGTCACTATATTAGCTATGTAAGCCTATTAAAATTACTAAGTAGGCTACAAATACAAAATGAGCATTCATGATTAAATGTTTATTTTCCCTGCAGCGCATCCTGGAGAGAATGACGCACCACGTGACTACTCTGCTGTACGATATTTGGTGCTTTAATGGGATGTGCATAATAGGCCTCCTGTAATTTCAGACCTTAGTATGGAAATGAAATGCAGTCCTCTTCAAACCTCAATAACAATACAACTCTTCTCTATCCCCCCTTATCTGGGCAACAGAGTGCAATAACACGCAACCTGCAGTTAAAACACAGCCTGCAATTGTAAAAATAAAACAGCAGCCTTTTGAAAAGGTAAGTAGGCTATATAAAATGAAAATAAGACGGTTTAATTTCAATTTCTGTGCATTATTCTATTTTCTTTAGTTTTCCGCAAGTGCCAAGTTAAGTAGCCTAAGTCAGTGCAAATGAGTAAAATAAATAAAACAATCCTTTTTTCTTCTCCCCCTTACGCTGCGTCAGACACAAATGAATAGGCCACAATCGCAAAGTATTAAAACAGCCTGCAATTAAAAGGCAGCTTTCTTAAAAAATAAAACAGTAGAACGGCTGAAATTAATAACTGCAGTTGCACTTTTTCTCTCAGTCCCAACTGCATGCTCGGCTGCAAATTCAGCATGTTTTACCTGAAATGTCGCTCCAAATTGCTCTTCTTGTTATTTGACAACTTCTCATTGCAAATCAAACATGCAGGCAATCCTTCAGCATCGGCAATGAAAGCAAACGATTCTGTCCATTCTTCCTTAAAGCCTCTGCTTTCATCAGCAGTCTTTCTCTTTTTGCCTTTGGGATCCATGGCCCATCACACCCCCGTTTGTTTACAACAGCCACCCGCCTGTCACCATGCTGCACTGTGTGTCGCAGGCTATGACGCAATTCTGCTGTTTGGTGCAATTCTGAAATTCGGTATTTATTACATACATTTTTACAGCATAAGAATGTTTGTGTCAGGTTTTCCCCCTAAAGAAATCATATTAAAACAACAACAACAAAAAATCATTCTTTTTCCATTTTCACACATTTTTGAAAAAGCTCCAGGGAGCCACGAGGGGGGTGTTAAAGAGCCGCATGCGGCTCGGGAGCCATGGATTGCTGACCCCTGACCTGCACTGATGTGTGAAGGAGGAGCTAGAGGCTATCCCCATCCCCAAACATTTTTATTGTCAACTCAAATGAAATCATGTGACTCTGATGCACTCTGTGATAACCTTCAAACAACTGAAAAGCTAAAAGATTTCAAAGGTGTTAGGATCACTATCAATGTGAACATCCTGTCGGAACACTTGACAGTTCAACATTACATATTGTACTATGTCATGCAAATCCATGACTTAAAAAAAAAAAATTAATCTTCACGTGAAATATTTCTATTACAGTATAGCAGTGATGTGATGAGTGATCTGTGATGATGCAGTGACAGCTGTAGTACTACTACATGAAGTAGCACAGAGCGTGGTGCTCATTCCGAGAGTCCCACCCCATCGGACACTGATGACATATCAGTGATGACATCATAACTGCCTGTCTGTTATGTTGATTGTGTTTATCTCCTGTCTTTTTCTTTCTTTTGTCACACTTCAGTTTTGTAGTTGTGTCTGAGGAATTGTAAACAGCAGCAACAAAAATTCTTGCTTAAGTGCCAGGCATCATTGATGTAAACACATTACGTCCTGTCAGTGCAGAACAAAGTCTGTCTGTCTGCAGTAACTTGATGTCATTTGATATTATGTTGGAGGCTGGTCTCTGTATAGCTGTGGGCACAGGAGTCTCTGATTTTCCACTTCTTGGTGGCCTCTGTCTTTTCATCTGTTTGGTTTTCCTGAAGCGAGAAGTGAAGCAGCCTGAGGTTCAAGCAGCTTTTGTCTTGGCTGTATTCCCCCTTCTCCTGAGGTGGTTGCTCATGACAGCGTTTTGCTGGCTGGATGGTGGAAAAGTGTTGTAGGCACTGCACATCCTTTTCTGCTGCTGATGAGTGTTTTGTTTTTCTGTAATATATTCTTCAGTAATAAAAAAATATCAGATCAAAACAAAAAAGGGAACTGCTGGCTGCTTCGCGCCATACTATCAGCAGGGTAATAGAGGTAATGTGCTGCATTTGAATAAATTTAAACCAGGCAGAATCCCACTGACATTCCAAATCACATTCACAAGAGACACCTGGCCATGACATAATCACTAAATATTCCACTTTGAACAGTTCATGGTCTGCTGGTTTAAAACATCCAGTATCCAGCTGCATATAAAGTTGTGACCGAGGCTCTGTAGTTTGACAGTCAGTTTATGTGGATTGATGGTTCTGGAGGCAGACTCTGTAATCAGGAAGGTGTGCTGGCCTGTGAAATGAGCTGCTTTATTGTTTGGTTAGAATGAAGACCCTGCATGTTTGGATCTCTGTGGTTCGTTATATATCTCTAAAAAAGCAACAACATTCTGTCATCTGTGCTCATTGCTGTCAGTACAGAACACGTCTGTTTAATCTTCAAACACTGATGGAGTTCTGTGTGAATCACTATACATGAGTCATTGTAACAGTTCATTGGGGAATCTCTTTTTCAGTCTTATGACAATTTGGAAATTCCCACACATCTTATATATGTGACTGTTTTAACTCATGTTCGTGCTCATGTTCCACTGCTCCAGGCCACCATATGTATGTGGACTCCGTGTACGCCAAGCACTTCCAGGAAGTGGCCAAGCTGACCTCACCCATGACTACAGTGCCCATGGCCGGTTGCCTGTCCTTTTACTACCACAGAGACCAGGAGAGAGGAAACATTTTCTCAGTTTTCACCCGAGACCAGCTGGGCCACTATGAGGAGATCTGGACACCAGAGTTGTATGCTACTGCTGGCTGGTCTCTGGTCGGCATTGACATCAAGGCCCCACACCCCCTTGAGGTCAGTACAGGAGCAAGCATGCAGTTATAGTAAGATGGTCAGGTTCATATAATGAATGATTTCTTTTTCATCGTGTGGGTTCATTTTTCAAGGACAAGGCCAGCAGTTTTCCTTCCAACAAAGCGAAATCTAGCCTGTACTGAACATATACATGTGTCAGTCATTTTCCTCTCTTTCATCATACTGTCCTTTGGATATAAATTAAAAATACAAAGTTCAGTCAGGTCAGGTACTGGATTCAAGGTCATTTGTGAAATGCATTTTATAACTTCATTCCAGACCTTTTGTATCTCAGGATAGTTACACAAGCAGTGAAATAACATGCCCTTTTCTACACTGCATTTAACACAGATATCAGGAATATTTGGATTCATCTTATTCAGTCTATCTGTACTAATAAGTTCTCATAATCCAATTCTATTGAATCTGCCTCTGAGATCCTTTTGCAAGTCATTTATCCATATCCGAGTTTTCTTGATTCCTCATCATTAGGTCATAGATTAAGGATATCTGACCACCACAATTATTCAATTCTAGGTTTTCTAATATGGATGGAGGGAATTGTATATAGGAGTCTGTCTGTGCATAAATAAAACTCCTTAACTGTAAATATAAGTGTTCTTCAGATTAAACTAATTTGTCATAGATTACCAACTGGAGTTGGTAGGATGGCTGGAGTAATGGTGATATCAAGATATTTAAATCTGTTCACTGCATTGTTGAAAGGGAGGCTCCTCTTATTTAAAACATGATTGAGCATTTTGTTTAATTTTCTTTAAAGCCTGAAATCTTTCTGAATGTATAACCTATTAAGTTGTTTCGATTAAAAATGTAGTTATTTAGTTCTTCTAGAAGTAAAAGGGTGTCATCAGCATACATCATCAAGCTTACTAATTTTCAACCTTTTTGTTTTTGAACTGGTGTAAGATATGATCACGCCCCTGATGTACACCTTAAAGGGCTCCCATCTGACAAGTGTTAAATAACAGCTCAATTAGCACTTCTAAAATATGCAGGGAATTTAAAGTGGAAAGCCATCTGGGATGAAATCTCCATCTAGGAGTGGCTTTAACTAGACCTACCAGAAAAGTAGGAGCGCATTTGTAAAGCCTGATCATCACCCCTCAGAGGTGCGAAGTCCTGACTGTCTCCTCTTTGTGACTTCGTCTGACAGTAAATGGGTTTCTTGGGGAAATAGAATTGACGATTTAATTTGTTTTAATTTAACAAAGCCTCTAACATACCAGGATGTAAGCTTCAAATTTACATTAGAAGACATATAAAATAAATCAAGTATATTCAGTCATATTCAGTTTTTTGTGGCTGGATAGAATTTGTAGCATCTTGAAACATGGATGAGGACAGTGATACTGAGTTACTTGCTCCAGCTGTATATCTAGTATTAATGAAACCTCAATAACAAACAAATGACTGAGGGTGGAGAATTTGGAGCCGTCTATGGTTGTTCTTTATTTAGTACCTTTTAAGCCTTGGGTCCTACAGGCATGACTCCTCCATCCTGAACTTGAATTAGATTGTAAAGGATGACTTATAATTCTGAGGCTCTGAAGAAGCTTTATCAAACCCTGATCATGTGATCTGGGTGATCTCAGCTTGGGCTGAAAAATTGAAAGAGAAACTAGTTTCTCTTGTGGGCAGATGTGGTAAGTTGCATCATTGGAAATGTGAGACCAGTGTTGTTGGAGATTGATCCATAATGACTAGTGAGGATATTCTCGGGTCTGTCTTGTGAGTCGAACCAACAAAAAATTGTAAAAAAAATAATAGTATTTTACTAGAGTACACCTATAAGCAGTTGGAGATTCGGGGTATGTGAATCTCAGTGTATTTTAACCAACAATCCTGATCCTTGGCAGTTCATCATTGGCTTCGTTACTATAGACGAGTTTGACTCACTGCAGCAGCAGAAACAGTCCACTTTTGATTATGTTCTCTTGGTTCACCACCTTGTCTTGACTGGAGCATACAGTTCAATGTTTTTCAGCTGCATCTACAAATGGAATTTGAGTTCAAAGATCGAAGATTGAACTCCAGGGTGGGAATTGTCAAAGCCATCCTTTACATATCCCATGCTAGTTTGTAATGTTTTTCTGTTGGAAAGTTAACAAAAACTTGGCACAGGAATTTTGCCTTCTTAGGTTTCCCTAAGAAATAGTTGTTTCTGAGCTCTGTTTTGGTGCTCGGTGCAATGTCCTTTGCAGCCTCTCTGTGACACCAGTTCCCAAGATTCCTTGTTTTAGTCATGTTGAGCTGTAGGTTGTTCTCTTTACACCACCCTGAAAGATTGTTTATTTCGTCATGATTTGAAGTCTCGGTGTTTGAACTCATGCTGGTGGTGTGGTTTCAAGTACCATGGTCCTGAATGAAAAGGTAGACATCATTCCCACTGTGTGTGAAGACTGAATTCAGGCTTTTTGGTTGGGAAAGGCTTTTATTGTCCTATTATTGTCATGTTTGCTGTGGTTCTCCTGGCTGGCGGCAGTTGAGGTGATATAGCTTCATGTGTTCACACTTTAACTCTTTAACTGTGAAACTTTTAATCAGCAATGAATGATTTGCCAGGAAATGCAGGTAAATGAAAGGTCTGATTGTTTCAGCGGGGGAGGGCTTCATATCTGGCAGGAATATTCTTGTAAACATGTTTCAGGGTATTGTATCCCTTTAATACCTTTAACTTCTGGGAAACACTGTCCATGAACTTTGATTATGTTTGAGCAACAGGCATCATTGTTGCAAACACAATTGTCCTCATCTTACAGTCAGAAGATCTGAAGGTCTGCTGCACTTAATCATTGTGTTAGCTTTTTAGCTTTCCTTTACTTCTGTAATAAAGACAAAAAAATGAAAAAATGCATGCACCGTCATCACCACTATTGAAACATTTCTGCTCAGTTAATGTTACCTTCACAGACAGACCAGACAAAAAAGTGAACTGAACTCTGGAGGTCCTTTTAAGGCATTTGATATACATGGCATGATATAATGATGGCAGCTGTGTCCACAAAAAGATAAAGCTTAGCCTCCAACATGGTGATGGTGGTGATTAAATGGTGATGATGACGACGTAATTAAATGTTTGCTGTGATATGAAAATCTCTTGTTTCAACTGTGTGAGACTGTAACTCTGTGATACTACTGCAGGCAGTTGTTAATGCTGTGAATGAGGTGAAACCAAGACAAACAGTCATTTTCTGCTTTGTTGGCCTGTGAGAGAGTTGCTGCTTAGCCCTTTCCTGTCTGTGTCATTAATCTAGTGTGCTTTTCCGACACGTCAGTACTGGCAGATATGGCTGGGATCCTCTCATTTCTCCTCCATTAAATTGTTGTTTTTTTCATCTTATGCCGCAGGGAGATCAGTTTTTTTTCCAACATATGGTACTTCCCTTTGTCATTGTTGTGTTGTGTGCAGCTGAGTAGACAAACTCACACACTCCTCTGTTGCTTTCCCCTGCTCTTTCACATGTGTATTCCTCCCTGTGACTCCACGGTTTCCTTTCCTTTCCTTGTGCTCTCAGCCAGAACACCTCCCACAGCCTGCTGCTGCCTCTGTGGAAAGAAGCTTGCGTAACATTACTAACTGGGTCGGTTTCTCTGTTTGGTCAAGCCAAGAGTTGTACAGATCTTTTCCATCAAGCAGTGCTCTGCTGACTAACCCATGTTCCTGAATTTACCATACACTGATGTCACTGTCTAGCTTCTACAGCTCTCTCATCTCTCATCGGTATATGTCACACTCCCCACATGTCCTCACACAGCAGGTTCTCATGATAAATAGATCTAAGTCAAACATCATAAGTCAAAGCTCATTACCCATCTGTTAACAGTTACTGTTTATGTCTGTTACCAGGTGGTGTTTGAGGTGGCTTTTAACAGTGCCAGGGGTGGATATGTTGCCATAGATGACATCTCCTTTTCCCCTGAATTCTGCCACACTGACACAGGTGAGGAGACATCCTGATCCACAAGCACACAATGTTCTATTATCTCAATACTGGATTAGTTTAACTTTGCTGGTAATAAGCTGGACTCAAAGTCTGAAGTGTTACTTGTGACCACTGGAGGCTGCAAAGGCAATTCATACCTCACAAAGTATTGGACTTACTCTATACTAAACAGTTTTGTTATTATTGCTAGAGTTAGGGAGGCTCAGAGATTCTCAGCAACACTTCAGGCAAAGGCCAGTGCACAGAATCACTCAAAACCCCTGGATAAATGGAGAGATGAAAAAAGAATCAGTGTTGAGTGAAACTGCTAAGAGGAATGGAAGTGGACTCAAATGCAAACAACACCAGGGATGGAGCAAGGCTGGTGGAGACATGAATCACATAGTGCAGATGTAGAAACAACCAGAGCTGGACACAGTGGAAGGATGGCAGAGTTTTTTCCTGAAGCATAGGGAGGTCTTGATTAGGTAATATTAAGTCAAAAACCTACCACAACAGAGAGTGAATGGTTTGACGGACTCTGGAAGGTTGAGCCAGGGTTTTATGAAGCACAGGTTGATTGGCTGATGAGGCATAGGTGATGTGGTAATGAGGCAGGTGAGAAAACGTGTGTATGGTTCTTCCACATTCTACTGAGACTCCTGTATCTTAAATTAATAAACAGTTAAATATGCCAATATGTCTTGTTTCTTCTGACTTCAGTCATCCAAATGACACAAAACAAGAGTCAACAGCAAAGAAAAGCTGTTTGGCCTTGTCATCCTCTGCTGCTCATCCCACAAGTGCATATTATTTACAAATGTGGCACCATTTAAAAGAGCAATAATCAGGCTTTCCAATGGTGTAGGATTTGTTGCCAATGAGTATTATTATAACAAAGAAATAATCTACCAAATGTTATTACTTTTTGTGCATAGTTTAGCTGCTTATACGGCCTCTTTCATCCTCTTTCTCATGAAGTCACTTTTCTGAAACAGTCGTGATGGTCAGACCTTCAACACTTCTCAAACTATTCTGAATTAATGTTGTCACATTAACATAAAGGCTACAGCAGCAGGGATAACTCATGTAAACCCTGTGTAATAAACACTGAATGACACCATCTAAAGAGATTCCTCTCATGTAAGATCAGCCTATAAATGTTAAAAATAAATGTTATTGGATTTTTATCTGTGATACAAAAGAGGAGACAGATCTGTAATTTGAATTCATTTTATTACAATATGAGAGTAAATGTGAATTCAGTGGGAGCAGTCATTTCTAATTCTACCAGAATCTCTGACTAGTAAACAATGGTATTAATGA
This sequence comes from Nibea coibor, assembly GCA_023373845.1. NCBI lineage: Eukaryota > Metazoa > Chordata > Actinopteri > Sciaenidae > Nibea > Nibea coibor. The sequence continues at coordinate 466,826 of CM041737.1, forward strand.
CAAAATGTACTTTGAGGTTGCTTGATCAGACTGGAGCATCCCTTGCTCGTACAATGGTTAATGATAACCAGTCATTAATGTGCAATCAGTTCGTCAGTGATGCGGTCTGAGACACAGCATCAGCTTTTATTCCTTTGTGGCTTCATTTTCCAACCACTGCTGTTCTCCTGCAGTGACTCTCTCTGCAAGCACTGCATTTCTGTGTAATTATCCTGACACTGATGTAACACGTTCCATCCTTGAAATGCACAATGCCACTGCGGTTTAAGAAAACACATACAAATAGTAAGCCGACTAATCAAATTAATTATTCCTAATTTAACCTGGTGGTTGCACTAAAGTAAAGCCATGTAATGGAAAATGGATGATGTGCATCCTGTAATTGATTTGACTCCATCATTAGTGGAGGTTCTGCACACAGCTTCCTGTAAACATGACTGACAATGTGCAACATTCATACTCCCTGTTCATATTCCACTTGGGTAGTGGACACCTTTCATATCACTGCCCTCACATTCACATCACATCACATTCACAGAAGGTTTGTTTTGTGTTCCAGAGCCAACCTTTGACCCCTCTATGGCCAACTGTGACTTTGAGGATGGACTGTGTCTGTACTATCAGGAGAGAGTAGAGAGTAAGGTGTGGAGCAGAGTTTCAGTCAAGCCTAATGCCTACAGGATAGGAGATCATACGACAGGAACAGGTGAGTCACACTGTACCACAAACTTTCACACTCCCACACTAACACACCCCAACACCTGACACTGAGATTCTTTAAGATTATGGTGTGTGTGACAGCATGAATGCTTTTTTTCTGTACATAAAAATTTAGCATATTCCAGAGTCCGTGTTTCCTCATATCACTCCTACTTCATATATATGAAGTATATATAGATAGTAATTCTCTGCTAATCTGGATGTCATTTATTCATTAAAGTAGTAATATATACACCACTGCTGAGTTTTATGTCACTGTGTATGTAGAAGTCTTGTTTCCCTGGCAAGCATCCTGAAAGGGAGCAAAACAGAGAATTCTCAAGCAATGAAAAGTTCAACACTCAACACACACCTCAGCTACGACAGAGTGTGTCACTGTGTAACATAGAACATGATGATTGACTGAACTGGTTAGAAAAATACAAAGAAAGACAGAAAAAGGTATTTGCCATCATAGAACTAAAGTGTTTTAGATATCCACCATTAAAAAGTCAAAAACACAAGTGTGTCATTCACATGGTCTGTTTGTAGGAGGGTGAAATGACAACAAGCTGTGGGACACTCCTGGGAGGTTCAATTTGTGGAGCACATGAATTCACACAGAACATAAAAATAATAGGATGGTGTGGAAGATGAAGAGGTTTCCTTTGCAGAAAAGATGACTAGGTGGCACAGTAAAGAAAAGACTTTAAAAAACAAATTCCAATACAGCAGCAATTATTTATTTTATTTTATTTAACCTTTATTTAATCAGATAGGTCATTACAAATGTCTGTCTTATTCATAAATATAGATTATTCTAAAATAATATTGTGGTTACTTTTATTGTGTGGAATTTGGATCTGGTATCATGAGCAGTGTCCAGATTCAGTCCCAGGAACTCCCAAATTGGGGGGAGAGCAGAGAAATACAATGGATACTTTGTTAAGTTTGTGAAGTGAAAAATGGCTTTCAAATCAAATCAAATCAAATCAAATCAAATTTTATTTGTATAGCCCAAAGTCACAAAACACATTTAGCCTCAGAGGGCTTTACAATCTGTACAGGGAGTGACACCCTCTGTCCTTAGACCCTCGGTTCCAGTGAGGAAAAACTTGCCCTCAAAAAAACCTTTAACAGGGAAAACATGTGGAAGAAACCTCAGGAAGAGCCACAGAGGAGGGATCCCTCTCCCAGGACGGACAGACGTGCAATGGATGTCACATGTACAGAACAATCAACACAAACATGTCGTACAATTACAATGAATTACAATAAATGGTAAGGTGATTGCAGTAGTAGGTGACTGCAGTAATTCTAATAAATTAAGAAATCTGGAAAACGGACAATTGTCCATCACTGCCTTCCAAAATAAAGCTGTAGTGCTCTAGTGTGACTCAGAGTCAGAGTCAGTTCTTGTGGAGTTGTGACAACTTACATGTCATATGTTATACTGAAATATAACACGTGAACAAACATTACCACTCTTCTGCTCTTCTGTTCTTTGTCTTATCTTGTCTTAGGCTGTTTCCTTCTGGCAAACACTCGTTTCACTTCGAGGCCAGGTTATATGGGTCGGCTTCACGGTCCCTTTTTACCGGGGAACCACAAGTACTGCCTAAGGTTCTACTACCTGCTTCATGGATTTAAGAAAGCAGACAATGCTTTGGTTCTTTACATTTATGACGAGAACAATGTGGCACAGGAGAAGGTATGGAGCCTGGCTGACACTTCCAGGGCTGTATGGACTCAGGTGGAGATCACCTACATGAAACCGATGCTTTCTAAGGTATGAAACATGAGCAATGTGTGTGAAGGCTGCTTTTGAATGAGCTTATTGAAACAGTTGGAAAGACAGGCTGATGAGTGGGTGGATGGGAGAGGAATATAGGGAATGATGAATGGAGAAATGGATGTAAAGCAGTGTTCACTCTTTTCCACTGTTTCCCAGTTAGTGTTTGCCAGCATATGTAAGAACTTCTGGGAATGTGGTCTGGTAGCCATTGATGACATCACTGTGAGCCTGGGGGACTGTCGAATCACAACAGGTAAAAGACTCACAGAGACGTATACAGGAGTCTATAAACTCATTTCTCAAATCTACATTTATGCAACAGTTCTCAATCAATCAGATTTTTTTTTGTATAGCACTTTTCACATAAAAACATCCAATTATCGATTATTAACAATTATTATTGGGGAGATCAAGGGTAAGCTGGCGTTGAATTCATCTATTGCATTTGCATCTGCTAATTTATAATATTTCATGATCGTTTTTATGTCTGTAGACTTGAAAGTATGTGGCTGATGGGGCAGTGTGTTGACTGGCCATTGTGCATCCACTGAGATTACATTTTCATCACTGTACATACAAACACAGCAAGAACTTACAGATATTGACACAGGGAGGCCTCTGCTTTATGCATATAAGAGTCTGTAAATCAAGTGTGTGTGTATTGGGTGTCTATAGTTTAAACAAAGCAATTAAAGACATCATTCAAAGCTGAATCAATGTTCTGTTGGATAGACTGCAGGTTCTCTTTCAACCATGATAGTAGACTTCTTATAGTTATGTGGAACAGCTAAGTCAACACATCTGTGATGGGACAGTTAGAAGTGGCTTCTCAGCATTACATTTAAAAAACTACAGTATGTGTTAACTATAAAAGGATTACATGTTATATACAGGACTGACCTCAATGTGTCCCTGTCACCGCCTTTACAGTCTGATGTAAGTGTGTGTGGTTAGAATCTCCAGAGAGAAAGTGAACCCTTAGAGTACATAGCTGATTCATTTTGAAAGAGCAACAATCAATGAGGAAACTTAATACTCGACCAGTGGTGTAACTTAATCACAATGTCACTCACTATGTTTCATCTTTATGGGGCTGCTTGTTGCTTTGCTGCAGTGCTGGCAAAAAGAATGATCACAATTCACTCACTTCTTGTAAGTGCTCATCCTTATCAGCAGCTCTCCTCGGGTGATTTCTTTAGTTTTCATGAGAACGAGGCACACACTGTGCTGAGCAAGATTAAATCTTGCTTTGGGTTTCTTGTTCACCTTTGGTCCACAGGTTCCCTCCCAGGCCAATGTGACTTTGAAAGTGGAGTCTGTGGCTACATCCAGGAGAAGAAAGAAGACAAAGCTGATTGGCTGCGAGTCCGAGGACACACCCCAACTTCTTATACAGGACCCAGAGGAGACCACACCACTGGGGTGGGTGAGTCATTTCCTCATTCATTGCTTTATTCATTCAGAACTCACCCCCTGGACACAACAGCCTAATGGAACCCTGTATCTGATGTGAAATGTGAGGATTCATATGTCACCAGCAGTTGAGTTTTGGGGCTGCTGGATGTTCATATGCTCTTTGTTCTCAGTCAAACACTATTCTGTACTCCTTTCTCTCTCATCACAGCTGCAATAGCAAGTCTCCACCAGGATCAGTGAAGTTCACACTATAAACTGTTTGTCTACGGTGTGCTTCCTCCAGGTTATTTCATGTACACTGAGGCGTCACTCATGCGTCCAGGTCACAAGGCTCGGCTGCTGACCTCTGACCTGCGGGGCTCCTTGTCGCCTCAGTGTTTAATCTTCTACTACCACATGTATGGATCCGGCACCGGGATATTAAGTGTGCTCCTACATCATGGCAGCACAGAGCGAGACATGCTGCTGTGGAGACGGCGTGGAGAGCAGAGTGTCAGCTGGATGAGGGCAATGGTTGACTACCACTGTGATGTCCGACACCAGGTCAGTGTAGATGTGAAATGTAATGTGTAGATTATAGGAATCACAGATTGTCACAGCCTAGCTGCCTAGCTTGGCAGTTTGATCAGAGTTTTGTGAGCCAGCTGCATTCTATTTAACAGGCTTGATTTGTCAGTCACAGCTGCCATTATCTGTTTTACACTAAATGTGACCAAGCTGGATGAGGCCAATGGCTGACTACCACTGTCATGTCAAAATGATAAAATGGAAGACTTAAAACTAGAGATTGAAACATTGTGATTTAAAGTGACAAACTCTTCTGTACTTTTATAGCTGATCAAAAGGTATGTGTCTGGTCTTAACTTAAATTTACTGATGTACAATATATCAATATATTGTCAATTTTAATAATATTTAGTTTGACACACCTGACAGTACATTTTTGATATTTGTAGTAAAAATCAGATAAACCAGAGCACAAACAGCTTATTCCACTATTAGAAGCTATTCCAGACCTTCACACTGAGCGACAGTTACCTGTTGTTACTTCGAGTTAGATGTGATTGGTTTTTGTGCTGTCAGGTGCATTAAATTGTTCACAACTCACATTCAGATTCAGATCTATTCATCTGCCAACTTAACACTGAAAATGTAAAAAACGTTGTCAGATACATCAGCTCCATAACATGTTGGTCTGACACTGTTTGGTGGTGGATATCACAGTTCCACTCTCACAGTTTATCATTAACAAAGAGTTTGTGTTTCCACAGATTATATTTGAAGCCATCCGAGGTCCATCACTACGAAGTGATATTGCTATTGATGATATCCATTTTAAAAGGGGACCATGTGAAGGTTTGTATAATACACAGTCCATCTGTGTTTAGCAATACTATAAGCACTGTTTTATGAATGGAACTATAACAAGGCGTTGTCTTGTCATCCTCTTCAGATCCTGGTGACATCACTCCATACTCAGGCTTCTCAGAGTATTTCAATGAGATTGAGAACTGAGGTTGGAAGAGAACCTTTCTGTATAAATGCTTGGTAGTTTTTCAGAGTTGGGCTGTGTGGCTTTCAGAAGTATGAATGTGAACAATCCACCAAGACAATTTACAAACTTGTTAGAGTCAGGACCTCCACCACTGCTCTTTAATCCTCAGTGTTAATATATAATGTAATTGTATTTCAGGCAGAGGAGTGGTTGTGAGTTACAAAACCACCATCACTAAGTTACAAAACCACCATCCAGTGCTAAGCCCTGCTGACACCATGTACATTAAACTGTACAAAGTGCCACCAAGGAAAGTTATTTTAGTAATGAAGCAGTACACAGACAGCAGATATGCATATTCAAGCAGGCACTCCTGAAAGGAAACACACCGGTTTGGGATGTCTGTGATGACATCTTCAGCACAATCTTATCACTGGAACTGAGTAAATGACAAGGGTGTGGGCTCACATTCTTGTTGAGAATGTGATGTTGTGAGCATGTGTAGTGTTGTTCTGTATGACATAATCAATACATAAATCAAGTGTATGCCCACTGGCTTTTGAATTGAAACTAATGAGTCTCAGAGGAGGAACCTCGCTTCACAAACAAACCTGAAATATGACTTTCTTTGGACACACACACACCATGAGGTTGCACACTTCTGATACAGATGGAACTTGTTGAAGTTACAGAATAGTACGCATTAAATGCAAGGATATGCAAGTAACAGATTAAAAAATATATCCTGACATTTAATCCATAGTATGAGACCAATTCCAAAAACACAAGATTTTATAATATAATATTATATAATATATAAACTGAGTAGACCTTTCCTATGTGGCCGTATCTTTTAAACGTCATGCCCCTCCAGTGTGTAATGCAGCCTTTCTGTTCTAGCCCAAGCTGAGGTAGTTAGCGACACCTTGTGGAGTTTGAACCAAATTGCATTGTGTGTATCTTTGAGGTCTCATGAAACCCCTTGAAATGTATTGTTAACATTCATATTTACTTGCTAGCAGTATCCTAATCCTTCTTCTGCTTTAACAGCAAACAGCAGCAGTAGCAAACAGAAAACAACAAATGGAAGAAGATCATAAGCCAGGGAGTACAGTGACGGTTATAAACAAATAAAATAAACTTATGAAGCAGTGAAAACAAAGGTCATTTAGAATGTATAATTTCCTGTCTTGAATAATGGTCCTGTTTTCTCTGCAGACCAGATAAATTAGAAAGTGTACTACTGTACAAGACTACACTCTGAACCAGTTCAAGAACCAGAGCTAATTAGTTGGAAAGAAGTACCACGATCAACACTTATCTTTTGTTTCAAGTTTGGGGATGTAATTGCTGAGTTTCTGAACCATTCAGTTCATTCATCTAACTCATTACTAATAATGTGTATGTATGAATATTGACATCCCCTACCATCCAGGAACTCATGAATTTGATGTTTGATATTTGACTCAGAGAGGGAGACTTGAAGAACACCTCTTCAGTTCAGAGAGGTCACGGCTCAGCCCAGCTGGGCTTTAGGAGTGAGAACTGTCAGACAGTATAGAAGGGATGAAACTCATAAATAAATGTGTGCATATTAAGTAAGACCAACAGTTTTAGAGTACAATAAGAATTTATTCTTTTTAATAGCGTTGTTATACTGAAGCTAACCAGTGATAAATAAAATACTTCTTAACATTAATGCGACTTCTGGTGCTGCATGGTCCTGATCATGCACTGATCACCATACGCGTCGTGTACCGTACGCGCATGCGCACTGACGTACTGCTGAGTGAACTCTCCAGTCGTTAGCTCATCAGCACTTTCTTCTCTGAGCTGTTCTGTATCGTTAAACCAAATAACACGAAACACAACTGCTTACTGTCTGCTGATTTTAATTAATAAAGACATTAAAGGTGTGGTACACGTTTGGAAGGCTGGACGCAGAGGAGACCACCGGGCTCTCTCCGCATGGAGGGGGAGAGAGGGAGACCGGCCAAGGCTCCGTCCAGCACGGACTAAAACACAGCACGGACAGTTCAGAAACTATTCAGAATGAGTTCAGAGGAATTTTGAAACACACAAAGTAGTTTTCAAGACTGCATGTTGCTAGCGGGTCTATTTCCTGACCCAGTGCGTCCCTGACTGGTTCTGAGTGAGGCTTTATAGCAGACAGCTGCTCTCCCATCTTCCTGGTGCTGCGTACTGCCACTGAATGTTTTAGTGGTCCGCAGTACCGGACCGGCTTACTTTCTCCTGTCTGCGAGCCAGATGCAGTCATCAAAAGAGCCACATCTGGCTCGCGACCCCTACCCTGAGAGGAAACAAAGCACACATGAAATTATTAATAATCAGCAGCACACTTTGCTTTTTCTGGCAAACCTTCTGTCATCCTTGAATAACCTTAAGGATTGGGTAGGATTTTCATTCTGAGAATTTAAGAAAACTTGTTGCTAATAACAAGGCTTCTACTGTTGCTCTCTTCAGTAGCTCTGTTCTGTATATATCTGTTTATAATATCAGGTGTTTAAAAATTATTTGACATAAAAAATGGGATGCTAAGCTATGGACAGGTTTAAAATCTGAATGCCAAAAACATACATTTTCTTACATATCTCAGAGTATGTTTTTTTCCCCTACACATTTATATGAATAATTTCACATTTACAGATTTTGGTCACACTTATTTGATGAATCTTGTATTATCTGCACATCAATACTTTTTTAAGGCATTCATTTAGTAAGGTGCTGGAAACCTTCCATTAGCCATCCACTGACAGAATTGTTCATTTACAGCAGATTTTTCAGTCATATATGTTACAGATTTCTGCAGTGCTCAGCTGTGCATGTACTAACCTTCTGGGGTTTGAGCAATTGATAATTCTGTTGATAGCCCCCAAAGGGTTAATATTTTATTGAACTTTGATCTTCCTGTTTTGCTATTTTGGTTAAATTCCTGAGAAAATCTGAGATCTGGGCAGTGATTCAGAGGTAGCTTCTCTACTGGCCTCCTTCCTGTTAATCTTTTTTATTGTATTAACACTGTCATGCAAGAACCTGTCATGATTGTTTAAGATGATTGTTTCCTGCCAAACCACCAATAAATGTCACACTTTTGCCCCTTAAAGAATAATACTGCAAGAATTTACTGCAAATTGTATTGTCTAATAATTAGAGCCATTCTGTCTGTGTTTGCGACAGTGGGCAAGGTTTGCAGGCTTTTTTTGTTTTAATACAACTACTCAAGAGAGAGGGAGGGAGACAGAGAGATCCACCACAGCAATAATATGTATAATATATTTAATATATATAATATAATATAATGATAACTGCAATGATACTTATCATTAATATCATTAATAATATTAATTATAAGAAAATGATCATTTGTAGTAATAGTGATAATATTAAGTATAAGGTATCTGCAGTAGGTGTGAATTCTGTTTTGCTTGGTTTAACAGGTAGCCAGTGCAAGGAAGCCAAAACGGGTGAGATGTGATCTCTGATCTTGGTTCCTGTCAGAACACGTGCAGCAGCATTCTGAATTAGCTGCAAAGTCCTCAGAGGCTTATTGGGGCAGCCTGATAATAGAGAGTTACAGTAGTCCAGCCTAGAAGTAACAAATTAGTTTTTCTGCATCTCTTTGAAACAGGTTTTTTGATATTATGTAGATGAAATAAGGCAGTGTTATCTTAGTTTAACATCAGAAAGTTGCAGCTCATCCATGTCCTGAAGTTTAGCTAATTGATATCCAGAGCAAGTTACATACTGGGTAAACCACTGACCATTTTATTAAAAATTTTTTTGCCCTTTTCAAACTTTATTTTTGACAGAGACAGCTGAAGAGTGACAGGAATGTAGAAAGAGAGATGGGGAATGACATGCAGCAAAGGGCCACAGGTCGGACTCAAACCCTGGGCCACTGCTGAGCCTTTCTACATGGGGCGGATGCTCTACCAACTGAGCTAATCGACACCCCAGTTCTTTTTGTTTTTGCAGTGTTTGATATAAATATATTTTAAGCAGTGTAGAGCACCACCTATTGTACATTCAGCTCAATGAACCACTTTTGGCACTCTCTCCACTCAGTTTCACCACGCCTTTGAGTGTGACCATGACGCCCCAAGCTTAACATGAAATGTGGCAGTGAAGAGGAAGCTCTGGACCAGGTGTGTTCAAACTTTTCATGGCAGGGGCCACATGAAGAAACAGTCTGTAGTCTTGGACCATGAGCCTTTCAGTTTCAAAGACTTATGACTTGTAAGCATTGTGTGCTGTATACTTGAATGTGAGGTAAGATAATTTAAGAAGTATTAAGTTTCATGCACCGGTAAACATCACTTCTAATAGGACAAGTGATGCTGGGCCTTGAAAGTGTAAACCTGTCAGGGATATTTGAGGTAGATCACTGAACAAAGCCATCATTAATGTTGTCTGCTGTAAAAATGACAGATCATTTTGTCACTTGTAAGATCAGAAATGTCAATATTAACCATTTCAGTTCAACAACTATTAATTCAACATCAGTTAAAAGTCTTAATGATGCATGAAGTGAAATATCAGATAAACTGAATGAAATCAGAGATGCTGTTTATAGACAACAGGAGTCTGCCATCACCTATTGATCAGATCAACTAAAGGTCGAAGGGGTTTGAATCCCCTCTCCTGTCTGTTAGATAAGAGCACCCTCTAATGGTTTCATCCTTCAGTCTTCATTCTGTATTGTGTTTTAACAGTATAGTCATTCTTTTGTTGTGACTTTGAATGTAAGAGCACTTTGTTTTAATTGTGTGTTCATGGCTGAATTACCGGCCACAGAAAAGCATATAAATGATTTTTGTGGTTAATTACAGTGGCTGTCAATCAGAGAGCAGTGCTAATCTGTATGTTTCAAGAAATGATGAGATTACTGCAAAGAAACATAAGACATCAGCTAACAATTAAATATGAAAGCATGATTGACTGATCTGTGTTTTGACATAAATCTATAAATCAAATCAAATCAAATCAAATTTTATTTGTATAGCCCAAAGTCACAAACACATTTTGCCTCAGAGGGCTTTACAATCTGTACAGGGAGTGACACCCTCTGTCCTTAGACCCTCGGTTCGAGTGAGGAAAAACTTGCCCACAAAAAAAAAACCTTTTAACAGGGAAAACATGTGGAAGAAACCTCAGGAAGAGTCACAGAGGAGGGATCCCTCTCCCAGGACGGACAGACGTGCAATGGATGTCACATGTACAGAACAATCAACACAAACATATTGTACAATTACAATGAATTACAATAAATGGTAAGGTGATTGCAGTAGCAGTGGAACACAGATGCACAGCAGCAATAAGTCATTAACCAACAAAGCTGTAGTGGGGATGGTAGCAATAATGACTATATATGGCATGTAATGCTAAATATGGTGGACGTCAGCAGCAGACCACGGCGGCAGCCACGATCCATGAGAACCTGCTGGACGAGAAAGCACAGAAACTCCAGGGAAGAAGTGTAGTTAGTAATATCCAAAGAAAAGGTGTAAGAGAGATAATGATTGACAGAACAATAAAACCTCAGGCCCCGTTTATGCAGACTCTAAGGGATATTGAACTGCTTTACATTGATATGCATGATAAGAGAGAGAGAGAGAGAGAGAGAGAGAGAGAGAGAGAGAGAGAGGGTTTACAGTAAGGCGTGGACGTCAGCAGCAGACCACAGCAGCACTCACGATCCATGAGAACCTGCTGGACGAGAAAGCACAGAAACTCCGGGGAAGAAGTTTAGTTAGTAAGGGGGGGGGTTGGGTCCCCCGGTAGTCTAGTCCTATGGCAGCATAACTAAGGGAAGGCCTGAGCCAGCCCTAACTATAAGCGCTATCAAAAAGGAAAGTCTTAAGTCTAGTCTTGAATGTGGTGACCGTGTCTGCCTCCCGAACCCAGAAATGTAGTTTGTTCCACAGAAGAGGAGCTTGATAGCTGAAAGCTCTGGCTCCCAGTCTACTTTTGGAAACTATGGGAGCCACAAGGAACCCAGCATTCTGAGAGCGCAGTGGCCTGGAGGGGTAGTAGGGAACTATGAGCTCTTTTAAATATGATGGTGCCTGGCCATGAAGAGCTTTGTATGTAAGGAGAAGAATTTTAAATTCTATTCTAGATTTAACAGGTAGCCAGTGTAAGGAAGCCAAAATGGGTGAGATGTGATCTCTGATCTTGGTTCCTGTCAGAACACGTGCAGCAGCATTCTGAATTAGCTGCAAAGTCCTAAGAGACTTATTGGGGCAGCCTGATAATAGAGAGTTACAGTAGTCCAGCCTAGAAGTAACAAATGCATGGACTAGTTTTTCTGCATCCGCTTGGGACAGGATGCGTCTGATTTTGGTAATGTTACGTAAGTGGAAGAATGCAGTCTTTGAAATTTGTTTTATGTGGGCATTAAAGGACAAATCCTGATCAAAAATAACTCCAAGGTTCTTTACGGAGGAGCTGGAGGCCAGGGTGGTCCCGTCTAAGGTGGCCAAGTCTCCAGAAAGAGAGTTTCTGAGGTGTTTGGGTCCAATTACAAGAACTTCAGTTTTATCTGAGTTCAACATCAGAAAGTTATAGGTCATCCAACTTTTTATATCCCTAAGGCACGCTTGCAGTTTGGCTAAATGATTGGTTTCATCAGGCTTGATCGATAAATATAATTGGGTGTCGTCAGCATAACAATGAAAATTAATGGAGTGATTCCTAATAATGTACCCTAGAGGAAGCATATATAGACTGAATAGAAGTGGTCCTAGTACAGAACCTTGTGGGACTCCATGACAGACTTTGGTATGCATGGAAGATTCATCATTGACGTGAACAAACTGAGATCGATCTGAGAAATACGACCTAAACCAGCTTAGGGCGGTTCCTTTGATGCCAATCTGATGTTCCAGTCTCTGTAAAAGAATTTGATGGTCTATGGTGTCAAATGCAGCACTAAGATCTAACAGGACGAGTACAGAGATGAGTCCTTTGTCTGTTGCCATTAGGAGATCGTTTGTGACTTTGACTAGTGCGGTCTCTGTGCTATGACACACTCTAAATCCTGACTGAAAATCCTCGAATAAACTGTTCTTATGAAGATGAAAATGACCTGAGCTTTGATAGACTGCTGTTGTAGACACTGAAACTTTGGCTCGCCCAGGTGGGAGCTGGTTGTATGCTGCTGTAGATGCTGTTCCACAGGACTAGGAGACCACTTTCTGGAACAGAAATGTTTACAACTGTGTTTTTTGGAAGTGTTGGGAAAAAGGCTGTGGTCCAGATTCACATTCCAACTAGTACAAGTAGTGCGGTGCATATGGTCCTCATTTAAGTGCACCAAATCCAGGCTAGGTGCCAGTACAATTCATTATTTAATTCTAGGCATTGTGTAGTCAGTGTTAAGGACTGCAGAATAAGCTAATAGTGTGGAAATCATCTTGTCAAGTTTCTGAGCTAACCGGCTATCCTGGGCTCTCTTTCTTCACCTACACCATCTCCATTCAGCACTAACCAATAGTAGCTGAACCACAGACTGGACTACTTTCTTCAGATCTCCAGCAAGATAAGATAACTCAAGATAACTTCTGTTATGATCTGGCACTATATAAATACCATTTCATTGAAGAATTATACTGTGAAGAATTGTATTTGGCAATCAAGTTGATTTAAGTGATGCAGTCAGTCTATAAGGTTTAGTGATTTATTGCTCACTACAGGTACCCAGAAGGACTAGTCTCCGATGCCTTATGTTAGCATGCCTGGAATATCACCTTTGTCTGCTGCCTGGATTGCAACAGCCATCAACCCCACCTCAACTGCAGCATCTTTTCAGGAGAATGAAAATACAACTGGAGACTGAATGTTGTTGAAACATTGATAACACAAAAGAATCTGAAGTGCACAGTGCAGATGTGGAGACAACCAGAGCTGGATTATGTGTGTTGGGAGGATGGCTGAGATGCACAAAGAAAGAGCCGGCTGTGACGCTGTTACCACGATGGAGGCTGAAGGTTCTGGCAGAAGACTGACTGACTGACTGACAGACAGGCAGAAATACAACGAGGGGGAAATAGAAAACACTAGGAAAAATGTGTTAGAGCTATAAAAAAAAGTGAAAAGAGTAAGGAGCTATAAAAAGCATCTCCTCTGACGTTCCTCACGTCTCAGAGCAGCTGGAACCTGTCTCCATCTTGTAGCACTTCAGCAGAGGGGGAAACATCACAACAACACCTGAGGTAAATACTAATTATATCATATCATACCATGAAGCATCAGATGAGAAATGTATTGTGGTATTTCACTTGAATATGCAGATTCAAAATGAGGCCTGCTGCAGGTGAAGCGTATGAAGAGAGCTGATCATGGTCAGGTCAGTGTCACTATATAAACAGGCAGAGATTAGAGCCAGGTACATAGAACAAAGTCTACCTAGAACTACTTGTAAAGAATGATACACAGCAGAGTCATTTGAACAGTAGCATTTTATTATTAATCAGTATTGATTTTTGATTAGAAAACACAAATGACAACGGATTAAATAAATACCCTCTAAAAGAACAGAAGTTTAACTGCCTAGCTGCTTAAAGGCTGCAAATATACATAAAGGTGAGAATATGTTGACTATTTACAGTTTACAGTGGGAGTTAAGTTGCAGCTGAACAGGTCACATCAGACAGAGGTGGAGGTTTCTAGTTGGAAGATGTGACTGTGACATGTACACAACCGGGACTTTACGTGAGCTCTCTCAGCTGGTTGGCTGGAAGAACCTGGAGTGTGGTGATCAATCTTTAACAGCTGACCCGGTGCTTTGTTTGTGTACTAAACATACATTTAAACTGCAATATTTCTACAGTTAAAACACAGAGAGGGAAAAAAATCAGTTAAAAGGCCAACAGATGTACAAATCAACAGTTTTCTGTCATTGTACCTTTGAGGGAGCATGCAGAGAAACCATGTAACTGCAAAAGCTGTATCATTTTCAGAATGAGCGTGTACTATTCAAACCCCTCCTCTGATGGCTGCATACATTCAACAAAGTATCAGACACATTTTAGATCTCAGTGGAATGAACCTGGAAGTGGTATAAATGGTAACATACATAACCAAAACACCTCAAAGCTTTTTGTTAAATAAACTGTGACCTAAAATTGTTACAGATTTTCATTTGGTGAATCTGTCCAATTTCTGCAACAAAAACTAAGAAAAAAATGTTGATGACGTTTTTTAAGACACTGCATGTTTCATTTTTTAACTATACAAACTGTCCTTTTAAAAAGGTGCACGGGATAACTTTCAAGTCAAACATGATATGGAGGCTGGAGACATCCACACACGATTTATATCTACACACACTAAAGTGACTTCCTCTGTGCCAAACAGAGCTGATGTGTGACAGTGTTAGTCACTTCTTTAATTTCTCACAAATTGATGGAATTGTGTTTTGAAAGGGTTTCAAAAGTGTTTTCATTATCGCTCCTTAACCAAAGTCCACAAGTTCCAAAATAAGCAAGAAAGTTACCAGTAGAAACTATCTCAGAAGTAATAAAGGTTTCACCAGATAGCAGTGATTATCAAGAGCCTACAGAATGTGCAATATTTTTAGGATTAAATTATGTCTATATGTACATTATGTGTGTGTTTATGGCTTGCCAGTGGGAGGGACTATAGGAGGCACAGGGGAACTGACAGGAATAACTCCTGTGGCCAGCAGGATGATGATGAGGACGATGATGAGGACGATGACCACGATGACCACGATTAGCTTGACGTTTTTCCACCAGTAGGAGCGAGCTACCTTCTGAGACGTCTGCTTGAAGTGCTGAGCCTGAGCAGGTACAGAGACACGAGATGGTGAAGTGGTTTATTTCTCCATTAAAGTACCAATATGCACTGTGATAGTGGTTGGTTGGAGCAGTTCCCTTATTTCAGATGTATTCAACTGCTGCTGAGAGTTACACGAGAACATTTATACCACTCTTTTGTTAGTACAGTAAATATTCAGCTGGAAACCTTTTTAATCAAAGAAATTAGAAGCTTCTTAGAAGATTACTTAGTTATTGCTCACTGGATCTCATTTCTTACATTCCAGGCGACAGGTTCGTTCCTGTACAAACCATTTGTTAGTAAGCCTAAAGAGTCATCACAAAACCTATAAAGTGTGGAGAACAGACTTACAGGGACATTTAACAGAGGAGGAATGGTCAAAAGTCTTCTAGCTCCAACCGAACTCTAAACTATAACTACTAAACTACTAGACTAAAAACTAGACTATACATAACCCCAGCTAAGTTGCACCACGTTAAACATACTGATACTTGTGTCAAATGTTCAGATCAAAAAGAGACTTTATTTCATTGTATGTGGGAATGTCTGCTGATACTCCCATTCTGGAGGCAAGTGTTGGATCTGGTGAGGAAGTTCCCCTTAGCCCTAAATTGTGCTTATGAGAGATATGAGAGTGAGAGATAAGAGAGTGAGAGATATGTAAGATATGAGAGTGAGCGATAAGAGAGTGAAAGATATGTGAGATATGGGAGTGAGAGATATGAGAGTGAGAGATATGAGAGATATGAGAGTGAGAGATATGAGAGTGATGGATATGAGAGTGAGAGATAAGAGAGTGAGAGATATGTGAGATATGAGAGTGAGAGATATGAGAGTGATGGATATGAGAGTGAGAGATAAGAGAGTGAGAGATATGTGAGATATGAGAGTGAGAGATATGAGAGTGATGGATATGAGAGTGAGAGATAAGAGAGTGAGAGATATGTGAGATATGAGAGTGAGAGATATGAGAGTGAGAGATATATTAACAGAGACCAACAGTTCCGTATTAGTTTAAGGCTATGATAACTCCAAAAAGTCTCTGTGAGAAGTTACATAATTCCATATACTCAGAGCAGAGAAATATAACTGCTATAAAGTTAAAAGGTGTTTCACCCTATGACATGGGTTGGCAACCTGTGGCTCTTTTGATGACTGCATCTGGCTCGCAGACAGGAGAAAGTAAGCCGGTCCGGTACTGCGGACCACTAAAACATTCAGTGGCAGTACGCAGCACCAGGAAGATGGGAGAGCAGCTGTCTGCTATAAAGCCTCACTCAGAACCAGTCAGGGACGCACTGGGTCAGGAAATAGATCCGCTAGCAACATGCAGTCTTGAAAACTACTTTGTGTGTTTCAAAATTCCTCTGAACTCATTCTGAATAGTTTCTGAACTGTCCGTGCTGTGTTTTAGTCCGTGCTGGACGGAGCCTTGGCCGGTCTCCCTCTCTCCCCCTCCATGCGGAGAGCCCGGTGGTCTCCTCTGCGTCCAGCCTTCCAAACGTGTACCACACCTTTAATGTCTTTACGTTCAGTTCAACCTGCACTTTCTGCTTACGTTCTGCTATGACAAAAGTTTTTAAAAATTGTCTACCATGAATGGTCAGTGGAGTGTGTGCAGTGAGGCACTGAACAGACACCCAGGGTCTGGGTTAATGAGTTCAATCACCAAACAAGCCACAAACTCCAAAGATGCACATCGTCCATCTCAACTCACTTTAACACATAAACAGAAAACATGAAACATAAAGTCAGGTCAGGCTGTGACTAACCCCTGCTTGCAGGTCCTCTGATTTGTCCATGAGGTCATCCAGTCTCTCTCCCCGGGCCAGGATCCGGTCCACATTCTGTGTCATGATGTTTTTCACTCCATCTACCTGATCCTTCAAGGACTGCACCTTGTCCTGTGGCTCCGGCTTTGCAGCGACTCCTCCGTGCTCCTGATATACAGATAGATGAAATGTTATTATAAGAAGAAGAATTATGATTTTTGCTGAGGGATATTACATTTCCATTTGCCAGGGCTATAAACCACATGATGCTGAATGTTCCTGTTGTCCTGAGAGCAGTGTGTCTCATTATATTGTAAATTCAGCTTGTGGAGTCTATGAAGGGTTAATCATTAAGTCACTTAATTCCACTTTCTTTGCTTTGTTTTCCTGCATGAACATGTACAACAGTTTGTTTGAGACATTTTTAACATAAATAAGAGATGTTAGCTTGTTTTAGCATCTTTATTTTGAAAGTTGATGTTAATTGGTTTACTGGTTAGTTTTACTCAATGTGTGGAGACACTTGGATGATGTCTCCTGTGTTTGTGGGCTATCTGGTCTTCACATCACTTTGTTTAATATAGCCCCTTAACTTCATGGAAGTATAATACTAAATCACTGGCCCTGCGACACTGCCTGGCCTCTGTGAACATGTGGTTTGCTCTGGTGGCTAAAACAATGTAATCTTTTCAATCGGCTCCAGTGAGAAAACTGCTGCATTTTTAAGACCAACCAGCAACCTCTATGGCTGTGAAGCTAACACAGGAAGTGGAAAAAGCTGCAGTTCTTCAAACAGCCACTTCAGGCTGGCTCCAGAAGTGAGTCAGTCTCCATAAGTCCCCATGTTAAAATGTCCAAATTCACAGCAGAAAAAAAAACAGTTTTGGTCTCTATAGCTAGTTTCCCCGTTCATGACTGTACTGAGGGTGAATTTATATACAGCTCACCTGTTCACATTATATGAAGGCTTAAAGTTATGCAGGATTAAAAGCATGGACACTTTGATTGACAGGTCATTACAGATGGCTTGTTTAAGCCACCAGGTTTCATTCAGCCCGCCCCAAGTCTGTGCTGATTTTTAGATTAGCCAAGAGGTGGAAGAGGCAGGACTGCCAGCCTGTCATTGGCAAAAGCCACCACACTGACGTGTTACAGACAAGAATGTAGAAGACTGGTGATGGCTTTGAGTGTACTTTCAGTCCTCCCTGCTGCATGTGACAGCTCTGTTTGTAAGTCTCTGGAAATGCCTGCTGCTGCAGGAAGAAGGAAGTTGTGATCTTACACAGATGTAGGCGTAATTTCAAAGAAGAAATGTTCTATGCAGTGTTGTATGTGTGTGAGTCTGCATACAGTCCCATGAGTCAGCTCCAGACTATAGACAAAAGCTGTCACTAGGAAACAGAGCAGGTTTTGCTGCGTCATCTGTTGTTACCTTCCTGTCTTCCTATTCCTATTGCTACATTATCTCAGTTTCCAGTGGATCTGTTGGTTTATCCAGGATCAACCAAATCACCACTACGATAACATTTTTGTTGATTCTTGTGATCATGTCCGATGTGTTTTGTTGTTGTGTGTTTCATCGCACACATTTGTTGTTGTTTGTTCCATTTCTGCCCGTTCAAATCTTGTTTCAGCATTCATCAGATGCCGCACTGTACATCCTATTTAACTCTTCTGTTAGTTAGCTGCCATATAAACCAGGTTGTTTTAGTGCCAGTGGCTCCGTGAGGCCCTCTGAATGGTGGACACCTATCAAGTATCAGGCATCCACAGAGAGGAGACATGGCCAGTACGAGACGCTCCTGGACCGACAGCTACATTCATTCTTCTATTCAAATACTTACTAAACGTGTTTGCTCTGCCGTGAACGGAAAGTGACTCGAGTCTCCGAGTCAAACCTGTCAACTCAAACAAAAGCCTGACAGATAAGGCACCTTGTAAATAATAAGCTGATACTTGGAATAAGGAAGTGCTCTCTGAAATGTGAATGCTGTTGGAACGTTAGATCACTGCTGTAAATGCAAAGAGTGGATTTCATTTGTCTTGGTAGGCCACATGGAGTCCTCACTGTGTGCATTCTAATTTAGTCAAATGTGAAAAACCATAATCTGTGAGTGCACATGACGAGGTTTGAACATGAGACTGACAGGCTGTGAGATTTTCAGAGCACACCAATGATTGCTGACATTAAGAAATGCTGTGTGCTCCAGGAAAACCAGCCTGTGGCTTTAGCACAGCTGAGTCAGGACAACTGCAGCTGAAGGGTTTGCCTGGACGTTCAAACAGAACCAAGCCACAACATTTCAAAACCACACAAGTCTGTAACTGTAACTGTTCAGCAGAGGAAGCAACACGTCGATGTCACCAGCCTCCAACAAATACTAATTAGAGCCCATGAAGCCTGAGAGCTGTCTCTGGCGGATTGCAGAGGACACAATGAACACAGGTTTAGTTTGATTTTAAAAGATCCCGGGACTTCCTGTGAGTCCTTCAAAGTCCAAAAATATCAGCCAAATGTGGCAAAGTTAGCAACAACAGAGTGCCATGACACAGGTGAAAGGTGAGCTTTAAACAGCAATGCACGGCTTCATTCAGTTTAATGACAGCTTCCACAGCTACGTTCATACAAAATGTTACACACAGTGTGTGTGTGTGTGTGTGTGTGTGTGTGTTAGTTTTCCATTTGAATGTTACCAAACAGAAGCTAGCCGGCTGTCAGCTGAAATGCTGCATTTTTATACTATTATTATATTATACTATTATTTTTATTTCCCCTTTGGTAACATCTGTGTTCTATCTTTTATGTGTCGAGTTAAGAAGTTGAGAAATAAATAAATGTACTGAGCAACAAGTGGCAGTTAGCCTCAAATGAAGGACACATCTTTGAGTGAAGTTTGGCGTTTTCTGTTTCCGTAGCTCAAATAAAAAGCTGACAATAGATAAGATAGAAAATAAATAAGTTATAAACTAATAAACACGTTATAATAGCGGGTCAAAGTGTCTAAATCAGCTTCACTCGATGAAGCGCGCTGTCTCCGTCAGACTGCGCGTTTTCGCCACTTTGTGTAGTTAGGCCATTTTGTCACAAGACTCTCGCGCTTCTTTCTAAGCTCTGAAAAGTTCATGTTCACTTATTTGACTATTTAACTCATATTTACACGGAGTTGAGACACTTTTCAGTCAAATGCAACTTGTTCTATCCGGAAATACACCTGTTGACCGTCGTGTAGACGTCAGACCGACTGCTCAAGTTTCAGCCATTATAAACGAGATGTCCACTTCTGTTTCACCTACCGGATCAAAGTCCATCCTTTAGCCCGACGGATCGACTTCCTGTCCAGCCGACGCAGTTATACTCAGTTTGTAGAAAACCTCTTTGAAGAAGTTTGATGTTTCTCTCAAGACAACGTTTCCTCCTCAGTTTAACTTCCTGGTTATTGTTTTTCCTTCAAACTGAATTCCTCCGCTTCGACCGTCCGTAACACAATCACAACTTCCGCTCACACTTTCAAAATAAAGTACGCTCTCCAATGGAGCTCGTGCAGATTGAACTGCTACTGTAAAGTGGAAGAGCCTTCACAGCACTATTAAGATCCTGTTATAGCCATATGTGGTCTACCTGGCATCGTTAGCATATAAAGGCTAAGATAGACTAATAAGCTACAGCACTGTCATCATGACCCTCATTTAAGAGTGAGCTCTAACCATTCTGTTACTTACAGTAGGCTATACATATAAAAGCAACAAGGCACATGTTTTCTTCATAATTAGACTGAGTTTCAAACAAAATATGTATTATTCAGTTTTAGCACTTAATGTGTCTGAAAAAAATATGAATTTGTACATGCATGAGTATGCCAAAATGTCTGTGCACGTAAAAGAGCAGCTTTCATGGCACGTCTCACCGCTTTAACTTGCCATCAAACAGCCCTTTCCCATGGCACTGAATTGTCTCAACTGTAGAACTGACATAGCCCAACTATGCAGCATATGGCAGATTACCAAGAATATGCTCAATACATTTAAACAGATATTGACTTCCTCAGCCGGGGTTTGCTCTTCTTATGTGATGAGTTTTCTGTTTCTCCAAAGGTAACACACTGACTACAGATGAGAGCCTAAACTTCTTAAAGGTTTGAAGCTTTGTTGAATGGTGTTTCTGTGTGCGGTGGTATTTTGATGGCTCACCATGGAGCAGGTAGTTGTTTTAACTTTGGTGTACATTGTCCAATCTGCCCCAAACTGCAGAGTCTGGGCGTGAAGACATCTACATGCCAGCATTCATGAAAACATGGTGCCAATCAGCTCTTTGATCAGGTAACAATCAGGCACTGGTCAGTGTCTGACTTCAACGTTGTGTGAGCATTCCAGTCCACGTCAAAAGTTTATAGTTCCAAGTAGGTCCCCCAATATTTTTCATCATTTATTAGAAAGATCATCACATGTTGAATCGCTGATAATTCCTGATCATGTGGGTAACAATATTCAATTTTCCCTGAAACAGTGGCCCTCCCATAATCTGTGAGAAATGGCAGATTATAGCCCATATTTAGCACTCTGTTGCGGTCATAGGTCAATGATAGTGCCCAGAAAGCACTCACCCCTTTATACACCCTTTCCATTTGTCAACTTCAGAATTTGACGGACTGATGACTAGTGCTGATCTAAGCTTGTTTCTTCAGTCACACACCACCAGACATTTCAATGATTTTGTTGAAACTAGATCATATTTTATTTCTGGCAGCTCCGCCTCAACTCTTAGTTGGGCTGCCCAGACAGCTTTGAGCACCAGGGTAGTGGTAGTGTTTGTACCACAGACATTTTGGACTACCAGGAAGAAGAGCTTGGTGAAATAAAAGGCTGAAAGACAGACCGAGCCGAGCTGGGCTGACTGCTGTTGGACTAGTCAGTAATATTAGCTGCTGCTATGTCTGCTGTTGGTGACCTTGTTTATGTTTGGCTGTTACCAAAGTTGTCAACCTGCTAGTTTTTGATAACAATGGGGAACAATTTGAAAAAATAATTCTGTTGTTAGATTTTTATGAAGATTAAAACTAAAATTAGCATGCTGATTCCAAAATTGCAGTTTTTTTCTCCACAGCTTACCCTCCAGATAAGCAAAATTCCACTGATTAGCTGTAGTAAGACTTGATTACGATAGGAATCATCTCCAGCTACGGGGCAACTTGCAGTCACAATTGAGACAGTGCGGTGAGAGGTGAGTGCAGCTCCTAATAGGTCAGTACTATCAATATCTGCAAACAGAAATCTAGCATAGTAGGAATTAAGAGGATCTCTACTGGCTTTTCTCTTAACCTTGTAACCATGGGCATACCGTTGTAAGTTCTATTTCGTTTTATGATGTTTTTGTAGTTTTCTAAGCTTGTAACTATTCCATCTTAGTGTTTTATTTATATACGTAGGTATAGATTTCCTTTGTTCCAGATCATGTCTGCTCCTGCTACTTCTCGTCATAAATGCCTAAACAACCCTGACTCCTTATGCTATATTTGTGCTTTCACCATTTTCAGGTCAGAGGGCAAACATCAGTGACAATCAGACAAACAAGCACATTTTGACATTTAATTTTGAAACTTTATTAATCACATTACATGTGAAATTATTCTTGCACATTTAACCAATCCAGTTGGCACCTGTCAGAACGCACATGCACAGGGTCACACACACACATAGTGGCAGATGCCTAATACACACAGCAATTGGGCAGTGATTCGATGCGCCCGGGGAACTGATGTTGGGGGGGGGGGGGGTGGTGCCTTGCTCAAGGGCACCTTGGCCATGGCAAAGAGGTGGACTGACACCCCACCAGCTGTCAGTTCACCTTTCCAATCTTCAAACTGACTGCCAACCTTCAGGTTATTGGACAGCCCACTCTACCACTGAGCCACGATCTTTCATAGTTCATATTATGTCAATATTTGAAAATAATAGTCAAAGAGAATGTTTTTGTTAGTGTTACTGTCAGCACATTCTAGTCTGGAGACACTGTTGACTGGTTATCATTTTGGAAGTCTGGTCAACAGTCAACGTTGATAGGCTGGCACCTGCTTTCCTCGAGCAAAGCCAAACTACTAATACTATCTATGACCTCAATATTAAAACATTTTGACTGACTAGTGTAAATGTGAAATTATCTCTATAATACTGAAACTAGT